>RYFJ01003490.1:0-266819 GCA_003991445.1 Oryza meyeriana var. granulata | reverse complement strand
AAAAGATGTATGTATGATCGGATTCTGAACGGATTTGTTCTTGGGCTTGAGATCGACTGCTCCTTCTATTTCTCACGCGCGACAAGTCTTCCTCTCTCTTGTTTCTCTTTATTGATCTGCTGATACTCGGCATCGAGGGGTTGGTGCGATTCTCGTGATCCCTCTGGAGTACCTGGATCGGCTCTCTCCTGGATAGTTTGCTGGTATCCCAGATTTATAAAGTATATAATCGTATGATATCCAGAGGGATATGTCTGTTGCCTTGAGTCGCCACGGCCTGGTTTGCGGCGAAAAGTGTTCTGGTATATTGGCTTGGAATTGCTGTAATTTAATTGGCGTGGCTCTATTCTATCTGGTGGGAGAACGGCCCAGGATTGTTGGTTCTGCAATTGATCCATCAATCTCTTGATAAGGTTATGCAATGTTTTAGCTTAGCTCCTCGTGCTGATTGATGAGATGGCGGTGGTGCACCAGCCTCGGGACTCATCTCCTGTATAGGCTTGATTGGTGTGTGGACTCTATGCAGGTTGTGCGGCTCTTGCGATTCTCCTCAGTCTACTGGTTTTGGAAATTGAGACTTTTGAATCGGCCTTGTCTTGTCAGTAAATCTGAAGATTCTATACACAGCTTCTGGAAAATATTGCCATGGTCTGTCACTTGCTGTTTTTGTTCTTCAGTTTAGATTCCCATGGACCGAAATTACGTTTGGGTGTGTGGTTTGTGGCAGCATGTTGAAATCTTGATTGAAACTGTTTGTTGGTAATTCTGGTTAAAGACTTCTGTGTCCCGGGCGTCGTCAACAAGCGTGTTGAGCCTGTTGTTCGCACCGTTAATAATCGAGCCGGGGTGCGTTCTTTGGTTCGGCGTTGGGTGCCACGCGAAGGCTGGGAGATTTGTGTTCACTCCAGTGCAGAGGTCCTAAAGTTTGAGGTTCGTAGGGTGCCAGAAGTTGATCCCTGTAATTGCAGGAGGTAAAATGTTATGATCTAATTGAGCCATATCGGCTTGGAAGCGTCTAGACCGTTTCATTCAGCCGGATGGGTATGCCACTGTTGCACTTACATATCGGCTCAGGGTCGAGACGGCAAGACAATCATTATAATAATAAATATCTATGCTAGCCGATCATCGAGGAATGTTAATAAGCGGCTAATAAGCTAGAATAAAATAAGCATAGTATACTATATACTCAGTGAATCAATTCTAGCTTGTCATTGATCATGTTGTTACGGTGTTGTTATGTAGGTATGCCAGTATCCGGAGTCTTGCCTTCTCTCCGTGAGCTCGTAGTCGCTACCGGAGCATATTACTGATTCTTAAGCCCGGGCTCATGCCCGGGGCGCCGCTGTACCTGGGGTCTGTGTCCCGAGACTTGCTTTTGTAACTTGTTGCTTGCGATAGAGGCAGTAGAACATTGCTATCCTGTAGACCGATTGTAACATAATGGCAGGGAACAATAATGAAGATTGCATATTAATAATGATGATAATTGATTAAGTTGCCGACTGCTTATAGTCGATAACAGGATAAAATGATAAGTAGTCAGCTTTGACAAGAGTAACTTATCGGCTGATGCCACTCCGATAACACTCGCTACGAAACCATCGTTATTAAGAGGTAATGCTATTATCGCGTCAGTCCTAGGTAGATGATACGGACCTAACCGTTGCAAGGCTCAGCCGACATAATATACAAGTGCCGTAATGAGTCGAGTAGAGTATATGCGATCAGTGATGAGATAACTATAACCGGCTATATCACCTCAGCGAATAAGCGCATCATCAATCAGCCCATTCGGCTCAGCGGATCGCTAATCAGCGTAGTCAGTGTCAGTAGGGCGGTCGGACCTAACCGATGCGCGACGGCACGAAACTGATGCAAAATCGTCCCAGTAAGTCGATAGCAATGTGTGCATACGTGGTGTTGTAACCTATCATCTAATGATACATTACTGAAGACTGATGTCAGCTGGCATAGGATAAAGTAAAATAATCGTGGTATAGCCGAGCTTACCATAAACTGCCGTACGTAGATTCGGAGACCGGAGGAGTCCTAGCCGTGGGTAGTGGCGGTGTGATCAACTTACCCTCTCGCAGAGTTTCGGAGTAACCGATGCAGCCCGCTCGAGAAGCAGGATCGCCTCGAAGGGCGTGGCGATGCGTCCGTTATTTGGTATTGAATTGTTGTGATTTTATTCGTTACTGAGATCCCCGGGCATGACGTATATACCGCCGGTTAGCATGAGTCTTTATACGAAACGATATATGATGTTCCTATCTAGTAAAGATATCGCTAAACGAGACCTGACCGGTCACGAGGTCAGGTATTCCTATAAGAGATTGCCTTTTTCTAATAACTATAGTTGATTTAAACTCCCGCGCAGGGTCTTCACGCTTCTTCTCCAGATTCTCGGTCTGTTCTTGGATAATGTTCCATTATCCGACTGCAAACGTCCTCGTTGACCGACTGTGATACAGTGTTCTTAACCGAAATTTGGCGGTGTGAACACTGGGCCGTTCTTCAAAGGTTGGCTCCGTAAACAGCTTGGCAACCCGCGGCCGGGGGCATGTACCAGTAAATCGGGCGCTTGGAGGACTAGATCGGCCAGTAAGACATCCTTGTCAGCCCTTCGAGAAGATTTCAAGGCAATGTTATATTGTTTTTCTTTCCATCTTATTCTTAAGTTGAGACAGCCCCCCAAACATGATATTACTGCTTGCAGCCTGGGGTTGAACATGATGCAATGTCGGAAGAGTGAATGCGGGGCTCTATATCACCAGGAAGCACTCGTCAAAGAGATTCGTAATTTGAGGATCTGAAGGATCGAGTTGTGGATTTAATGCCACCACTCCGGAGCCCGTAGATTATGAAGAATGCCGGAAGACTGCAGTACGACGGAAGACCAAGCCGCGAAAGAAGGGCGAACACTACGTTTCACCATAGGCCTAATGGGTGGTGGGGGCTGTCATCCTCGCCGACTGCTTCCACGGATCACGTTCTTGGCTGGCGCAACTTCAGCTCTGCCGTTCACGTCTTAGCTTCACTCGAGCCGCAATTTCCGCGGTCGCCAAGAAACTCCCGTGCGCATCGCAAGGATTCGTCCCTCGCATGGTGGAGGGATGTTGAGATATTTTGGGGGTACAACAAATCGGGGGCTTCGGTAATAACGTAAGGACGGATTAAATCGCTCTGAGTTACCGCTGGGTGGGGTACGGCTGCCTGCTAAACTGCTCGGGGCGGGAGGCGAAAAGCTAGGCGCGAAGGTGGAAGATGAGAGATTGGTTGCTTTGGGGAAGACGATGGAATCCTTTTTCTCTCTCCCATCCTTTTATATAGCCTGACGACTAGATGGGCCGGCTTGAACAGTTGGTAATTGGGCCGACAGACAGGGTGAGTTCCTAACAGTAGCATGCTCCATGGGGGCCGCGAGCTGAGTTGAAATTATAGCGCTGGTGCTTACCCACAGGAATCGATGAGGTAACAGCATTGTTCTGAAAGCTCATCACTGCTTAAACATATATGTTTGTGTATCTGTTTTATCCACCAGGTCTCGAGGGAATATTCTTAAGGATCAGAGGCTGGTCTTCCTTAAAATTGGGGTGCAGGTATTTTCTCGGAACACCTGACCAGTAATGGATTTTATTTTCATAAAGTGGTATCGGCCTATATGCATGGCCATCAGTTGCCATGAGAACACTCTTCCAGCACATGAAGCGAGGAGTCTAACTTTCGAGTAAGTGCATACCGGAGAGAATATAATATCTATTCCCGTGAATGATGCGGAGAGTCTACAGCTTTTGAGTGGGACGCCATCGGAAAGCTATAAACTCATATTCCGACTGACATAAGTCGAGGTCCTATATACGAGTAGTCTCCTACTCGGCAAGACTATATTATATCCCGGTTGAACATGATACCAAGGAGTCATATACCAGTAGTAATCTACTCGGGACAAGAACTTCCAGGTTAAAGATCTTTGACTTTATGTTTTAATTGTCTTCACAATTAAGCACAAAGTCGGGGGCTACAACTAATAGGTGCGCCTAATTCGGCGCACACTATTTCATATATTTACATGAACCCTTCATAGCCTCGCTGCCCACAGTGACATGAAGCAGGACTCGGAAGACTTACTCGGACAAAGAGACTCGGGAGCATGCACCAGGGTAGGCCTTCACCGTGGAGGAAGAGCATCGGCATAGCGTGACATAACCCTATGAAGGTCTCAAGGGGCTACTGTGGGAGCCATGGCCCCGGGGTATCATACAAGCACATGGGCATCGAAGAGATGGGCAGATCATGTAATTAGAGTAAGATAGCACCCGGCAGGCTGTGGCCTTTGTACAATAAGGAAACCTAGCCTTAGTTCGGATAGGATTCTATCTCTCATAGGAAATCCTTGGTTCGTATCCGCTGGGATCCTTACCATGTACCCCTGTCCTAGTATTAAAGGGAGGGCAGGGCGCCCATGAGGGCACCCCCCAGATCATTTGATCACAAATCCACCTCAAGAGGAATAACCTCACTCGGACGTAGGGTATTACTCACATTGAGGGCCTGAACCAGTATCAATTCCTCGTGTTTCTGAATCACGGATTCCAGGGCCGGTACCCCATAGTATTATTGCCGGTGCAAAAGCATAGACTTTGGCATCCGCGCAAGCATCACCCCGTGGCATTATGTGGTGATGGGCTCAATCGGAGCATGGCGCTTGTAGTTAGAGCCCTTCGATCTTGCATGCAGGTCTCTAAGAGCTTCTCGTGCCTGCATGGCGCTAAGCCATGCTCGGGCATGAGAGGACGAGGTAAGACAAGCCGTGCATTACTTTGGCCTTACGAGCACCTTAGTGCCTTGTGTTTGAGTGGTGCAGCCCCCCATCAGCCCCAAGCAAGCCAGGTTGGCCTCACTAAAGCATTAAGAACGGGATAAACCGAGTAGACGCAGCGCTGTCGTTCCTGTTTTGTCGGTCATCGTTAACAAGGCGACAGACGTGTAGTCTTGGCGCGTAAGAAGACATCGTTTTTGGACCAAGGCGTTCCGCCGCACTGGAAGCTTCATAAGGTTACCTTGTACATCCCGTGACCCCTAGCCTAGAAACGCTCCAACGCCTCATGCCTTAGATTACAACTTCACGCCCGGTGGTTTCACGTGGTAGGCCGTTCTTTTAGTGACAATGTGGCGTGCGGAAAGATTAATATTCCTAGCGAGTTGGAGAATATCCACTTTTGGGAGTTGTCTTAGGTTCACGACAGCACACATGTAGGATTTCGTCCATAAAAATGCCCTTAAGAACGAAAACGTCTAAATAGACCCCGTTAAGTCGGTGACATGTTTTTAGCCGTTTCTGCAGTTCGGTCGAGCGAAAACGCTGTTTCTCATTTCTTTTCGATTTTAGGATCAGAGCAGACTTCCGTTTAGCGTATCTCCTCATACGAACTCGAATTCAAGCGATTCTTTTCCTAAATTAATTACTAAAATCTATGCACTTGCATATTCTGTAAAACTATTTGGTACTTCCAGTACTGGTTAATTTGCAACGGTTGTTTCAATTGCATTCGTTTGGTATTCTGAGAACCGAACGTTGTTTGACTCGGTTGTGGAAGGATCAAAGAGTTTCCAAGAAGTCAGGAAAGGCAAGCAACCCCCTTCGATCAATTGCTCTATACTTTAAACTACAAAGTATTTGATTGCAAACTATTATCATGCGATGTTTTACTTGAAAATGTGTGGGATTCTTGGGTAGTTTAACTCTTGTTGCATATGCCTATCCTTGTTACTTGAGTATCATGAATTCCTTGTCACTTATGTTGCCACTGAAATTTGGGTTCATGTGGTTGGGGAAGAATGTCAATAGGTATGCTTAGTTTGCTTTTTTAATCAAGGCTACTTGTTACTACTTGATTTTGGGATGTTGGGAAAAAGAAGCATTTGTGAAATTATGGAAATGAACAGTGGGTATTCTTCCCCTGTTGCTCTTGGTGGAAAACAAAAACTGAAAACAAGCTTTTTTTGGACTTGGGCGAGTGGATGTAGTGTTCGGTGCATTGTTGTGGTATCCGATTAGGTGGTTGTCTCGCCCGGTCACTAAGGACGATTCTATGGTGTAGCTAGAACCAAGAAGCCAGTGGCAAACCACATGTGGCTCTGATGGGGAGTTCTCTAGCTTAGTATATTGTTTGATACCTAGCAATAGACGAGCCGCGGTGGTAGTAGTAGGTCATTTTGTTGACATTGGGATAGTGCGGGTTATGGTTGTTGTCCATAGCTCGAAGGTACCTTGATTATTGTTCAAGGGTGACCAGCACATGTATGAGCCTTGGGGATTTTGGGAGGCTCCAACTCCCTAGGGATGGATCATAAGCGCGGGATACTTGCTAGGTCAACGGTGGAAAGGCTTTGTCATTGATGGTGTGAGCCTCCTGTGTGGTAACTCATCATTGTCCTTGTTCATGTGGGTAGTTGACACACTCTCTCGAGAGTTAAAACTATTCGAATAGCCGTGTCCTCGGTTATGGGACGACTTGGGAAATTCCCACCGTAGTAGTTTTAAATTTTGGGAACTGTTTGGGGAAAGATCTTGGTGGCGAACGGGGAGTTCGCTGGGATGGGTTCGTGGCAGCGTGTTGCCACTGTTGGCTGGCATGGGCAGGGAGCCATATGGTTGGAAACGCTTGGGGGTTGATGCTTTATATACTTGTTTGCTGTGCTAGCTTGTTTTAAACCAAAAATTTCGTTGCACAAACCGCAATGTTTTTTCGCTATGTATCTATTATGATTTAATGCAAACTGCAGGACCTGAACCATTCCTTGTTTACCTTCGCATATTATGGAATACCATTGCTAAAACTATAAAGTCTTGCGGAGTACAATATTGTACTCACACACGCTTGTGTGACTTCTTTTTTTTTTTTAGAAATGGTTGAGGAGGACCCGACAATCGGGTACTTCTATTGCAGCGGGTTTTGGAGACGAGACCGACGACGGTGCTGACTAGGGCTTACCGGTTGGTTTGCCTGTGGGCGGCAGAGGCATACTTTCTGGTTTTTGGTGCCTCTATTATCTTGTTTCCGCTGTTGAACTCTTTGTTAATTTGCTGTTCTATTTGGCCGGTCGGCCTCTATGTAACCGCTAAAGTCTAGACTCTTGTACGACTTATGTTTGGTCCGCTGTGAGCTGAACCTGTGATGTATGGATTATGATGCCAATGTTGAATGTGTGTGCTAGCAATTGATCGTGGGACTAGCACGGTACACACATAGGGTTCGGGGTCAAACCCGGGTCCGACACTCCTCATGGGGTTTAGCCACGACAATTACAAAGCCCAAAGGCCCAAACTGACTCGGATAGGAAAAAGATGCAATTTGTTTTGATGATTCTGGATAGCTCAGGAGGAATTTTGGCATGAAACCAAAACCATCTTAAAGTAGACTTCATAAGCTTTCCAACAAGTACTTGTAGGCCGTGTAACTCCTTCTGAATCAAAAGTTATAGCCGTTTGAAGTTGACGCTGTCTCCCAGCCCAAAACTGAATTAGTCTCGGGAATAGGAGTTTACTTGCACTTATTGTCTCCACTTTAATATTTAGTTTCTTGAGCTATTCTCCATGGTCTTCTCCCAGGTTCCTAATAACAATAAAATCATCACAAGAATTAAATAGTATGCCATTCGTAGAAATATTTCCATTTAAGCTTAGGAACACATTCACCTGGCAATTAAGTTTACGGGCACGTGCACGAGTAATTGGTACTTGGATCTATGGCGCATCTTGTTTAACCTGAGGAGGTTATAAGTGTGTATCTAAAGAAGTGATGTCCTCATCATCCTCCCCCTCTTGATTTGGAGTCGTCCTCACTCAAGGTCATCTTCTTCACCCAAGTAGGCTTCAAATCAGCAACATTGAAACATCATCACACCATAATTTGTAGGCAAATCAATTTATATGCATTATCATTTATTTTTGCAAGAACTTTAAAAGGACCGGCAACTCGAGACATTAATTTTGACTTGTGCAAAGTAGGAAACCTATCCTTTTTTAAGTGTAACCAAACAAGATCACCGGGTTCAAAAATAAGCTCCTTTCTACCTTGACTACCAGTAAGTTCATACTTTGCATTCATGCGCTTAATATTATTTTTAGTGGTCTCATGTAACTTAAGCACAAACTCAGCCTGTGTCTTGGCATCAAAATTCACTTTTTTTGAAAATGGTAAAGGCAATAAATCAATTGGAGCACGAGGTTAAAGCATATACCTGGAATGAGCATCATCTTTGTGGTGGAGTGCAACGAACGGTTGTAGGTGAACTCACAACCATGGGGAAGACATTTCTTCCCACCTTTCAAATTATTCTTCAGAATAGCCCGCAACATCGTTGACAAAGTACGATTCACCATCTCTGTTTGTCCATCGGTTTGGGGTGGCAAGTTGTAGAAAATAGTAACTTCGTCCCCAATTTCCTCCACAACGTCATCCAAAAATGACTCAAGAATTTGGTATCTCGATCTGAAACAATTGTATTGGGCACACCATGTAGACAAACGACAGTCCCTAAAAACAAATCAGCAACTTTGGTAGCATCCATTACTCTTATGACAAGGAATAAATGTGTCATTTTGGAAAATCTATCAACAACAACAAGATACACTATCCCTCCCCCTATTTTGTCCTGGCAATCACTAAAACAAAATCCATAGAAATGCTTTCCAAGGAGCACTACGGACGGGAGAGACATATAAAGACATGTGGATTAAGAACGGGACTTGCTTTGTTTAAAAGTGTTGCATCGTGCAACGTATCGTTCAACGTACGCTGTATTTTCGGCCAAAAGAAGTGAGTGCCAGCACATCCTCCGTCTTCTTCACTCAAAATGTCCCATCAATACACCTCCATGCGCTTCCTGCAAAAACAAAAGACGAACAGAGCTTGCAGGAACACATAATCTGTTAGCTCGATACAACAATCCTTCATTCACACATATTTTATTCAAGTTCTCCCCTCTCGACAGTGATCATAAGCTTCTTTAAAGTCCAAATCAGTAGCTATAATTCTTTTATTGTCTCCCAATCCAAAAATTTTATGATCAAGTTAAGATAATATAGTATAGCACCTAGATAAAGCATGCAGCAATCACATTGTCCTTTGCCTTTCTATGCTTAAATGATATAGGAGACGACTCAATAACATTTCCATCTACCGCATTTAGCATGTCGTCTTATTTCATTTTAGCTTGACTTCGAATATGTTTAAGACTCAAATCAGAATGTATGATAATTCCTTTGGCCATAGATAATTGCTTGCAAGTCTCTAATGTTCGAACCAAAGCATAAATTCTTTATCATATAGGTTTGAATAGTTCTAAAACTAGGATCGGTCTGAACTTCTCACTAAATAAACTGGCTTACCTTCTTGAATAAGCACACCTCAATCCCAATTTCCCATTGCATCACATTCAAGTCTCAAAACTTACGCGAAAGTCAGGGAGTTGGAGTAGTGGGCAGTGAGTCAACTTCTTTTTAAGCAATTGAAGGCTCTTCACTGTGCTTTTCCCATCAACAAAGGAATGCCCTTTCTTTGTGAGCCTCATTCATGGTTGCGGCAATGGTGCTGAAATCGTCTCACAAAGCAACGGTAGAATCCAGCTAGCCCAAGAAACTCCGCACCTGTGTAACCGATGTAGGAGTCGGCCAACTCTTGATCACTTCTATCTTGGTCTCATCAACTTCAATTCCCTATGGAGTCACAACATAACCAAGAGAAGAAACTTGTTCCGTGCAAAAAGTGCACTTCGCGAGGTTACCGAACAAACATGCATCTCTCAAAGCATTAAAAACAACACGTAAATGTTCCTTATGTTCATCTAAAGACTTGCTGTAAATAAGTATAACATCAAAGCAAACCACCACAAATCTACCAATGAAAGTGCGTAAAACTTCATTCATGAGTTGCATAAAAGTACTAGGAGCATTAGTCACACCAAAAGGCATTACTAACCACTCATACAAACCAAATTTAGTTTTAAACGCGGTCTTCCATTCATCACCCAATTTCATTCTAATTTGGTGGTATCCACTATGCAAGTCTACTTTAGAGAACACAACAGAGCCACTTAATTCATCAAGCATATCATCTAAACTAGGAATAGGATGGCAATATCTAATAGTTATGTTGTTAATGGCTCTACAATCCACACACATGTGCCATGACCCATCTTTCTTAGGCACCAAAATAACAGGAATAGCACAAGGACTAAGACTCTCACGTACATACCCTTTTTCAAGCAACTCTTGCACTTGACACTAAATTTCCTTAGTCTCTTTGGGATTGGTCCTATACGGCGCACGGATTGGCAACGCAGCCCCGGGGGTATCTCACTTGGAAATACATCAGCAAACTCCTGCAAAAGGTTAGTAATAGCACGTGGCAAAGAAGGAGGCAAGTCCTCAAGTGTAAAGAAAGTTTCCTTGCAAACCAAAGCATAGCAAATAGATTCATTAACATTTAACTCAGAAATCTCAGATTCAGTAGCTAACATGGAAGCTCCTTTCAACTTAAGTGTGTCTTTCCTAGCAAGTGGCTCTTTTTTTTCTCCTTTTTAGGTGGAAACACATCTTTAGCTACTTGCTGATTTTTAGACTTAGATTTATTTTCAGTACGCACTATATCGTCCTTTAAAATTTCAGCAGGGGTCATTGGTAGCAACTCAATCTTTTTGCCATTATGTGTGAAAGTGTACGTGTTAGTTCTACCACGGTGTAGCACATCTCTATCATATTCCTAAGGTCTACCCAAAAGCAAAGAACATGCTTGCATAGGCACAACATCAAAATTTGCACTATCATGGTAATTTCCAACAAAAAATTGCACTCTCACAACTTTACTTACCTTCAACTTACCACAAGAGTTGAACCATTGGATGTAGTAAGGCCGTGGATGTGGTTGTGTAGGCAAACCTAGCTTGTCAACCAAATCTGAACTAGCAAGGTTGCTACAACTTCCACTATCAATGACAACATGGCATGCTCTATTGTGAACCACGAACCTTGATTGGAACAAATTGTAGCACTGATTTTGCTCCGCCTTCTCCATTTGAGCACTTAGCACCCGTTGTGCTACAATGCTCAGGTACTTGCTTGTATCTTCCACACCTATGTGCTCCACATCCTCATCGCTCTCATCTTCATCACCTGCACTGTTAGTGCCATGTGCTAATTCATCATCAACATCACTAGCACTAGTGTACTCACAATCATCTGTAGTAATGAGAACTCTTTGATTTGGGCAATCACGTTACACATGTCCCATCCCTTTGCACTTGAAGCATTGAATATCCCTCGTTTGTCCCGTAGAAGCAACCGATGATGCGCTTTTTGCTGGTGCCTGTACGCGAACAGATTTACTCACCTCGGTAGCTCGTGAAGATGGTGCTGCTGGTGCCCTATTGGTGGAAGGCGTAGAACTCCGAATAAGGACACTTTTGCCTTGCCCAATGGAAGGCCTCGTTGTAGACGTGCTTCCCCAATTGTTCCTTCTCAATGGCGGCCTTCCCTGCAATTCCTGTTCAACTAATATAGCTAGATGGAACAATCGGTTAAGAGAATTGTGTTCTTTATATTCAATAATGTCCTAAATTTCACATCTCAAACCCCCATAAAAATGAGCCATCTTATCCTCCTCATCCTTCTCTACCTCACAATGCAACATTCCTATTTGTAGCTCCTGAAAGTAATCTTCTACAGATTCTTCTCCTTGGTCTAAGCTTTGCAACTTATTTCTCAAATCACGTTTGAAGGATGGAGGAATAAACCTACTCCGCATAGCTCGCTTCAACCTTCCCCATGTGTCAGGTTCTAGGCCAGTTTTAACTAATTCATTCCACCAGTTAATAGCAAAGTCTTTGAACTCGCTAGTTGCTTGCCTAACTCTTTGATTTTCAAGAACTAAATGGGAATTAAATTTCTACTCTACAGTCATCTCTCAATCCAAATAAGCTTCGGGGTCATATTTTCCAAAAAATGAAGGCAAGGTAAATTTAACTTTAGCAAAAGGATCATCGTTACCTCGCCCTTGGCGGTTTCCTCCCATACCTTGACGATTGCGGTGAAGGCATTGACGTAATCGTGCCTCTTTTGTCACTCGCCGGTCAACCTCTCCATCGTCATCATACATCATGTCTTGGTTGGCATCATCTCCGGAGGATAGCAGATGGGTCTCCAATTCATCAATCCTCCCAGTCAGCGTGGCTACTCGTCTGTCTAGACTTTCAAGCGTGTGGTTTATGTTCTGCTTGGCAAGAGCAGTGTTGACCCCCCTCCAGAATGGTTTCATTCAGCCCCTTCATCATCTGGTCCATGTAGCCTTGCATCTCGCTGCGAAGAACGCACTCCGAGATTTCATCGTCGGTCCTTGGCATTGTTAGAAAAAGACAGAGAAAACACAAAGGAATTATCCCTCTCAACTACTACTATGCAAGGATAGTGGACACTCGCAAACGGAAGCACCTTACCGAGCTCTTACAAGGTTCTGAGACTAGCGAGCAAAGGGTGGTACAACCGGTGGCTGGTTCGTGATACCTTGAGGGCGTGATCCAGCGATTGCAAGAGTCGAGACCGTGCTGACCAGAAGTATATATGTGGAGCTTGGGAGGCCAAATATGTTAGTAGCACACAATTCAATAACAGATAGTAATGCTGAATAAATGTCCAAAGCACTTGTCCTAGTTGATGGCCTAAACGCGTTCTAAACCAGATGTGATAAAACAAGGGAGACAAACAAGTATGAAAGGACAACAGCAAGGAAAAAGGGACAAGGCAAAAACACAGCACAAAACAACACACAACTGGTTCCCTAGTGTGTCCTATGTGCTCCTCTCCTTTTCTTTTTTTTTCTTCTTTCACACCTTTTTTTATTTTTCTTTTATTTTTTTGATATTTTTTTCTCAACTAGGAGCATAGGAACAACAACATCAGGAGGTGGCAGCTCAGTTTGATATAGGATGTAGCCTGTAGAAATACACGAGCGTGCTTTGAAAATCGTGCTAGAACTTTGGAGTGCGGATACCCAATTTTCCGGCCTGAAATTTTCAAAACTGATTTCGGCCAACCCGACGAAGTTTGTTGCCTGATTCCGAGTCTGTATGCGAAAGTTATGGTTGTTTCAAGGAAGGTCCTCCGTATCAGTGTTTTGGTGGAGGCTGATTCGGAATCAGGTAGTGAAACCGGGGATGATATGGTGGCAGTGGCTGCTGGAGAGGTGGATGGAGATGTAGGGTGATCAAAGGACGTGATATATGAAACTAAAATAGAATACACAATGACCAACACTTGCACAAGATGGTTAGTATATGGGAAAACAAAGACAATGGTGGTGGTGCCTAGGGTTTGTGGGGTGCGGCGGATGGATCACGAACTGGACTCAAACACAATCTAAGCCAGCAACTGAACTCGACCTAGGACACAAACTCAACACTACGGACTCTGAAATTGAATTATGCAAAAGGCTAAACATGGTTGTAGGACAGGGAAAACCTACAACTACCAAATTTTTTTTGTGACTTTTCTAGACTCTAGGTATAGGAAACAAAGATTGAAACAAGGCGGAAAAGATGATACCTAACGGGCAACCTTCACTCTGATACCACTTGATAGCAACGGGGTGCCCGATCTTCCGTTAGGTAAGGATAACTCTCGATTTGGTGGAGAATTGACATTCACGATCCGGCTTCTGATCACCAAGACCCGAACCCTGCAATCGCAGCACAATTTCTCCTCTTGTTATCAACTGTGCACTGCCCGGTTGACCTCGCCACGAAGGCTAATCCCTGCATGTGAATCAAAGAACACAAGAAAGAACAAGCAAGGTTGCAACTCAACTTGCAGATGAATGATTATACTCTCGAAGTTGGGGTCTCACAAACCGATAAACAGCGAAACTGTTCAAAGACAGAATAATCTAAGCAAAACCCAACCTAAACAGCAGTGGTACTGAATATATATGAGTTAGGACGTCCTAGGGTGAGGGTTTGCCTTGTGAGGGGTGCACTCCTCATGGGTCTAGCCCACGACACAATTACAAAGCCCAAAGGCCCAAACTGACTCGGATAGGAAAAAAGATACAATTTGTTTGGATAATTCTGGATAGCTCAGGAGGAATTTTGGCATGAAACCAAAACCATCTGAAAGTAGACTTCATAAGCTTTTCAGCAAGTACTTGTAGGCCCTGTAACACCTTCTGGATCAAAAGTTATGGCCGTTTGAAGTTGACACTGTCTCCCAGCCCGAAACTGAATCGGTCTCGGAAATAGGAGTTTATTTGCACTTGTTGTCTCCACTTTAATATTTGGTTTCTTGAGCTATTCTCCATGGTCTTCTCCCAGGTTCCTAATAACAATAAAATTATCATAAGAATTAAATAGTATGCCATTCGTAGAAATATTTCCATATAAGCTTAGGAACGCATTCACCTGGCGATTAAGTTGACGGGCACGTGCGCGAGTAATTGGTCCTTGGATCTGTGGTGCATCTTGTTCAACATGAGAAGGTTGTAAGTATGTATCTAAAGAAGTGATGTCTTCATCAAGCCCCGAGTATCTTGAAGAAGTACTCGGATGAGCGTGTAGCTGTCGGCGTCGCCTAAGCTCTCGCCATGATCAAATCGATCTACCCTAGGGTAGACATCGAGGCCATTGGTGAGGGTTTTGCTGAGGGGACGACTCCCAATGAGGTGCTTCAGCTAATCAGCTAGGTAAGGCCAACCGCGGAGGCAATAGCCAAGGACTTGGGCATGTAAAAACAGAATAATTATGCAGTCGGTGACTATTGATGAGCACATATAACTTTTGTAAAGGCATTTGTAAATATCTATAAAATGCTGCTGAGTACTTGCTTATTCTGAGTCGTCATTAGCTTTCCCTGACTATGTAGTCTGTGCCGAGTAGATCGAGAGGAACTTATGAAAAAACGTTCACATCTAAGAGCTATACTCGGGCAAACTTAGCATAATCGTTGTAGAACTTCATGACTTAGATAAAACAAGCTTGGATTTTATTAACAAAGGCACATAATACATGTAGCCCCCAACTCACTGCTTGATCGAAACAAGCAATGTAGTGAGTCAGAGAAAAAAAACTTTATTCATATGTATAAAGGAAATACAAGATTCAGCTATAGAAAGGACATAGCTATTCTATATTCCATGAGTTGCTGACGAGGGCACCGTCTTCAGTCTTTAGTCGGTAGGCACCCAGACATGTTACCTCAGTGATAATGAATGGCCCTTCCCATAAAGGGGTAGTTTATGCCTATCTTTGGTGGTTTGTATTTTTCTCAAGACGAGATCTCCCACCAAAAAGGCGTGGCCACGAACATTCCGACTGTGATAACAACGTAGGCCTTGAAGATACCTTGCCGACTGGATAGTTGCGATGTCCCTTGCTTCCTCCAACTGATCGATTTCGACCAGTCGGTCTTTGTTTGATTTGTCTTCTGATTAGGCCCGAACTTGCAGAGAGCCGAACTCCAACTCGATTGGTAACATAGCCTTAACACCATAGACTAGGAAGAAAGGGGATTATCCTGTTGCCCGACTAACCGTGGTTCTGAGAGACCAGAGAACAGATGGGAGTTCTTGTACCCACCGCCTTGCATATGGTTGTAGTCGGTCGAATATCCTAGCCTTGATACCTTGTAAGACCATGCCATTAGCACACTCGACCTACCCATTACTCTATGGGTGTGCCACAAAAGCATAATAGATCTTCATGCCGAAGTCATCACAGAAATCTTGAAACACGCCGTCAATGAACTAAGTACCGTTGTCCGTTATGATGCGGTTAGGAACTCCAAATCGGTATAAAATACTCATGATGAAGTCCTTTGCTCGTGTCGCTATTATGGTAGCAACGGGTTTTGCCTCGATCCACTTTGTGAATTTATCTACTGCGACAAACAAGTGTGTAAACCCTCTTGGTGCTTTCTTGAATGGCCTGACCATGTCAAGCCCCCAAACTGCAAAGGGCCAAGAGATTGGAATTGTTTGAAGTTCTTGAGCTAGAAGATATAGAATCATTGTCATGATTAATATTTTGTGATGAACTATTGGCTTTGCAAATGATTTATTTAATAAGAGATTGGTTTGAAAATAACTGTGAATATTGGTGTGAGTGTGTGTGGCTAATGCGAGGCAAGTTGGGAACAACTTGTGCTCGGATATGGTTTCTTTGTTTTTGCATGTGTATCCTTCTGAATTCCGACGGTTCATCCAACAAGAGTGTGGCAGCGAGGCGGCGGTCAGACCGGCGCAACAGAGCCAGGTCTAACTAGTGCACTCCATCTAGGTTTGAGAGTTTCTTTTATTCCGCAAAAGATTTTGGTTTTTGGTGTTCCTACCATTCACCCCCCCTCTGGTAGGCTTGGTTCTTGTGTTCGATCCTACAGAAGATGTGTTTGCCTTGCATAGAATTGGCATCCCTCGCATGTGCGAACAATCTCTTTAGCATCTGTTACCGCAGTCAGCCAGAAAAAACCCTACCTATAAGCCTTTCCAACTAACGTCCGGGATACAGCATGGTTGCCACAAATACCCGAGTGGATCGACTGCAGAATCTGTTTGCCCTCCTCGGGTGTGACGCAACACATGAGGACTCTGTGGATGCCATGGGCCCCGGGTACCTCATGACAAGCATATGGGCCACTCGGACAGAGGATGGGCCTAGCCTTGTAATTAGAGATATAGCTAAATTCGGCAGACTTCGCCTTGTATAGAAAGGAATATACAGTCCTAGTCGGGTGCGTTATATCTCTAAGGGGAGATCTCCTAGTCGTAATCCGATGGGGACTCCTACCTTGTAACCCTGTCCCCCAGTATATAAGGGGAGGCAGGGCGCCCCATGAGGGCAGGTTGAGTTGGTTCGCCAGAATCACCACCACAAATCCTCAAAGGAATACATATAAACTGGACGTAGGGTATTACCTCACATCGAGGGCCTGAACCAGTATAAAATCCTTCTGTGTTCCTTTGCAATCCACCGAGTTTCCATCCGCCGAGTAGCCCCATATATTTATTGCCGGTGTAAAACATCGACAGTTGGCGCGCCAGGTAGGGGCTTCGGCGCGATCTACATCTACAAGCTCGATGGATCCAGCAACCGAAGTCGACGGCGGCGAACTCTCCCCCGGAGATACAATCGCATTCAGAAGCCTCGACTTCGTCACTGACCAGATCGGCAATCTCACCCAGGCCGACACGGACCCGATCCAACCGGCCGACGAACCAGCTGACTCCGCGCCAGTCGGCCCACACGACGCTGCGGCAATCTTCGACGACATGCTGCGGCGATCTCCAATACGCCCGAGTCCAGGGACAACTCTTCCTTTCAGTGTTCGACTCGGACTCGGTTCTGAGCCGGCCGAGATCGGGCCGAGAAGGGAAGAGATCGTCAACTTCCCGTTCGGACTCAGCGACGCCGCGGATATCTACAATCTACATCCGACGCGGCAAACCCGATCCCCTGGAGTTCGACTCGGATACGGCTCCGAGCCGCTCGAGATCGGATCTAGGGAGGTCAGAGTTGTAATCACCCCCATCAACTATTCCGACTACGACTCTCAGTCGGACTACGACTCCCAGTCGGATTCCGACTCCAAGTCGGATACCAGCTCGGCAAGCTTCACTCCGCCGCGAGAAATTTTCATGGCATCCAGAGGCTCTACTCCTATTCAGGAATCATGCCGACGACACGAGCCACAAGAGGAGGAGGCCTGCCGACTGCAAGAACAACAGGAGGAAGAAGCAAGACTCCTGCACGCCCGCAACGACGATCTACGCAAGGCTGAGCAAACCGCTCAGCGGCAAATCCTCCAAACCCGAGTCGGCGACCACGATGTCTTCGTTACTCCCCAACAGAACATCGTGGCCGCTGCAACCGTACTGGACACAGTCCAGCTTGGGCCTGATCATCAGGCCACCCCGACGATCGCAAGGATAATAGCCATGCTTACCGCTGCTGCATGTCAGCAGCACCAACAGTCGGGAGATACCCTCATACCGACCAACCGGTCGGCATTCCCAACGGCAGTCTCGTCTACCTCAAAGCGACGCCGCGCGGCTGGCTCCAGTCAGCTGCATACGGCGGCACGTTAGACGTCACTCGGCAACCCAAACAACAACCGGCAACGTCGAAGTGACCGTCGGGACAACCGGGATCTCCGAGGCCAACTATGGCATGATCTTCGGCAGGACACCAATGCTCGGCGCCGCGAACGAGAAGAAGACGAGCAACGCCAACTGGAAGACGAGAACGAGCAATTCGGCCTCCACTACGAGCGGTTTCGCCGCCGTAGTCGAGGTCGGAGTCCTCATGAAGACGACGGAGTACCGGCCTTCACTCAGGAGCTACAACAAGTCGACTGGCCGTCAAGTTTCAAGCCTACAGGCATCAACAAATACGATGGCAAGACTAATCCCGAGTCCTGGCTCACGGTCTACACTCTGGCGATTCGAGCAGCTGGGGGAAATCAGAAAGTCATGGCTAACTACCTCCCAGTCGCTTTAGCCGACTCAGCGAGGACATGGCTAGTAGGACTTCCCAAGCAATCAATCGACTCCTGGGGAGAACTCCGGAAACGCTTCATCGCCAACTTCCAGGGAACATACGAGAGGCCATCTTCCGAGTACGACTTATATCAGTTGCATCAAAGGAAGAACGAGTCTCTTCGTGACTTCATCAAGAGGTTTTCTGAGAAGAAGAACTCAATCCCAAACGTCAAGGATGAGGTCGTCATCGCCGCCTTTCGAAAAGGAGTCAAAGACACCTCGTTCATCGACAAATTCACGCGGAAGCCTCCCAACTCTGTCAAGGCCCTATTCGACATGGCAAACAAGTACGCCGACTCGGCCCACGCTGTTGCCGAGACCCTCGATGACAAGTCACCCTGACAGAAGAAACGGGACGACACCGACAACGCGGTCCCGACTAAAGCTGGGAATCGCAAACGCAAGTCAGACGGCTCCATTGTGGCAGTCGGTCACAACCGCCTTCGACCTTCAACAACTGAGGATTATCAGAACAACAAGTGACATGCTCGGGGGCTCACAAGCTCAAACACGAGGATGGCATCCCACTCCCAAATACCGAATAGCTAAGTCGCTTTCTGATAAACATCTCCTCACTCAGCCTTGCTAGTGCCACAGCCCGCTTACACCTAATAGGTGTATAAGCTGCGCATTTACTTTTTTCCGTTTTTGCTCTTAAATGATTACAAAAGTACTCGAGTAGCATAAATCTCGATCCGTGAAACTCTGCTCCATGTAAGACGAACTCAAGTCACCCAAAACGCGTGCCTGGGAAAGAGCCATGAGCCAACTCCCGACGCTAGGGGCTATGACTAGTCGGGCAGAGTGCTTAAACGTAAGGGGTCAACTACTCGAGGAAATTAATATCAAAAAGAGGAAGAACACGTATTTACATACATTGTAAAATACATTTTATTCGGGTGATTATTTCCATCATCAGATGCTACTCATCCGATATCTTTATATTGCAGCCCAGCTCCGGATACGCGTGACAGGAACTCAGGGCTGCGAGCCCATCTCCTACGCTCGGGGGCTGGACAAGTCTGCCAAAAATACACTCGGGATGCTCCATGAGGGCTACTCACCGAGTACTTGCGCCAGTCGGGACGTCATCTTCCCGACTACGCTCCATGCGAGCCAACAATCGGCCCCCGGCGCCAGTCGGGGCTGTATACCACTCGGCTAAATAGGGTATGCCCCATGAGGGTCGCCAGCCGAATCCTACGCTAATGCTAGGTTCGGGTACCTTATTTGGTCACGGTTCTGTCAGGTTGGGTACGCCCCATGAGGGTCGCTAGCCGAATCCTATGCTAATGCAAGGTTCGGGTGCCTAGCTTGGCTATAATTCTGTTGGATAGGGTACGCCCCATGAGGGTCGCCAGCCGAACCCTTTGCTAATGCAAGGTTCGGGTACCTTGTTCGGCTTTACCCAAGTCAGAGAAGACTTATATCGTCAAAGTGCATCCGGAGTTCTCATGCACTGTGTCACACCTGAGGAGGGCAAGCAGATCCTGCATTATACCCACTCAGGCTTACGTGGCAACCAGTTTGCATCCAGAACGTAAGTCGGAAAGGCTTGCGAATAAGGATTTCTCTGGCTGATTGCGGTTACCAACACCAAAAAACTCATCCTGACATGCGATGGATGATACTTCTCTAGAGCTATGCTGGATAGGTCGGCTCAGGCCGGCTTATTTGGTAGCAGCCACCAAGATATGAGTTCCTACAGTAGCATGCTCCATGTGGGCCGCCCGCAGGCTGAGTTGAAATTATAGCGCTGGTGCTACCCACAGGAACCGATGAGGTAAACAGATATGCTTCATGAGAGCCTTATTGCTAAACATATATGTTTGGGTATCTGTCTTATCCACCAGGTCTCGAGGATACATCCTTACAAGGATCACAAGCTGGTCTTCATTAAAATTGGAGATGCAGGTATCTCTCTCGAGTACACCTAACCACGTAATGGATTTATTTTTCATACAGTGGTACTCGGCCTACATGCGTGGCCACCAGTTGCCATGAGCAGCATTATTCCCGCTGACATGACGCGGATGAGTCTAACTTTCGAGTAGTACACTACTCGGGAGAGACTATAAAATTCTCATTCCCGCTGACATGACGCGGATGAGTCTAACTTTCGAGTAGTACACTACTCGGGAGAGACTATAAAATTCTCATTCCCGCTGACATGACGCGGATGAGTCTAACTTTCGAGTAGTACACTACTCGGGAGAGACTATAAAATTCTCATTCCCGGCTGACATGATGCCGACGAGTCGAATTTTCGAGTAGTACACTACTCGGGAAAGACTATAAATATTCTTCCAGCTGACGAGCTGAAGAGTCTAACTTCCGAATGGGACGCCACTCGGGAAAGACTATAAACACCTTTACCAGCTGACATGAAGCTGACGAGTCTAATTTTCGAGTAGTATATTACTCGGGAAAGACTATAAACACCCCCTTTCCAGCTGACATAACACTGAAGAGTCCCATATACGAGTAGCATCCTACTCGGCAAGACTATAAACACACATTCCGACTGACATGAAGTCGAAGAGTCCTATATACGAGTAGCCTCCTACTCGGCAAGACTATAAATTATATTCCGGTTGACATGATACCGAAGAGTCTCATATACCAGTAGTAATCTACTCGGGAAAGACTACAAGGATAAAGATCTTTGACTTCATGTTTAATTGTTTTCACAATTAAGCACAAAGTCGGGGGCTACACCTAATAGGTGCGCCTATTCGGCGCACACTATTCCAACATCTACATGGAGCCCTTCATAGCCTCGCTGCCAGCTGACATGAAGCAGGACTCGGGAGAAGCAGCACTCAGACAAAGAGTACTCGGGAGCAATGCACTCGGGAAGACTTCACCGTGGAGGATGAGCACTCGGCATCAGCTGTGACTCAACTATGAAGGTCTCGGGGGCTACTGTGGATGCCATGGGCCCCGGGTACCTCATGACAAGCATATGGGCCACTCGGACAGAGGATGGGCCTAGCCTTGTAATTAGAGATATAGCTAAATTCGGCAGACTTCGCCTTGTATAGAAAGGAATATACAGTCCTAGTCGGGTGCGTTATATCTCTAAGGGGAGATCTCCTAGTCGTAATCCGATGGGGACTCCTACCTTGTAACCCTGTCCCCCAGTATATAAGGGGAGGCAGGGCGCCCCATGAGGGCAGGTTGAGTTGGTTCACCAGAATCACCACCACAAATCCTCAAAGGAATACATATAAACTGGACGTAGGGTATTACCTCACATCGAGGGCCTGAACCAGTATAAAATCCTTCTGTGTTCCTTTGCAATCCACCGAGTTTCCATCCGCCGAGTAGCCCCATATATTTATTGCCGGTGTAAAACATCGACAGACTCCGGATGTGCTTCGATGGTAAAGGTCTTCTCCGACTACGATGAAACATTTGCTTCGACGTTTAATCCGTTCGGCTTCACTACTATCTTCTGGGAGTTCGTCGTCCAAGAGGAATTTGAAAACTAGAGTCCACCAGTCTTGAGAGATGATTAGCATTTCATTTGTTGCCAGGGTAGGTTCAGCCCCCGACTGTTCAAGCACTGGTTTCTTCTTGACTGATGGCTCTAGTAGTTGCCCGACAAAAATCCCAGTCGGGACCACTTCTCGTTTGGATCCCATGTTGGACAATTCGTCTGTAGATTTGTTGTATTATCGTAATACATGAGTTATCTCTAGCCCATCGAACTTGTTTTATAGCTTTCGTACCTCCTGACAATACGCCGCCATCTTATCGTCGAGACATGTCTAGTCTTTCATGACTTTGTTGACCACGAGCTGAGAATCCCCGCGTACGACCAGTCGGCAGATGTCGAGTGATATGGCAATGCGGAGCCCGTAGAGGAGTGCCTCATACTCGGCAACATTGTGGGAAGCCGGGAAATGAATCTGGAGAACGCACTTTATTTTTCGCCAGTGGGTGACGTCAGCAAGATGCCAGCCCCTACACCACCGATCCGTAGAGAACCGTCGAAGTACATCGTCTAGTACTCTAGCTTGTCCATGTTTGTAGTTGTTTGGACTTCTGTCCACTTGGCCACAAAGTCAGCTAGAGCTTGAGACTTGATTGCTGTCCGTGGCTGAAATATGATGTCAAATGCCATCAACTCGAGTGCCATTTAGCAATCCTGCCAGTGGCCTCGCGATTGTGTAGGACGTCCCCGAGTGGATACGATGTGACAATAGTTACTTGATGCGACTGAAAATAGTGCACCAACTTTCGGATAGTGATGAATAGGCTATATAACACTTCTAGATTTGAGGATATCTCATCTTGGAGTTGGCTAGGACCTCACTGACGAAGTAGATTGGCTTTTGTATTTTCTGTATATGCCCTGGCTCTGCTCACTCGACTACCAGCACCGTGCTGACTACCTAACTAGTTGCTGCTAGGTATAACATTAGTGGTTCCTAGGGCATGGGTGATGCCAACATTGCTGGTGATGTGAGGAATTTTTTGAAGTCTTCGAAGGCTTGCTGGGCTTTGGGTATCCATTGAAAATTGTCCGCTTTCTTCAATAGTTTGAAAAAGGGCATGCCCTATTCACCGAGTCGGGAGATGAATCGACTGAGTGCCACATGCAGCCTGTCAGCTTTTGGACGTCCTTCTGGCTAGTTGGGGGTGCCATGGTCAAGATAGCGTTGATTTTCTCTAGATTGGCCTCAATGCCTCGATGTGATACGATGAAGCCGAGTAGCTTTCTGGAGGATACACCGAAGGCGTACTTATCCGGATTCAACTTCATCTTGAATCTCCGAAGGCTTCGGAAAGTTTCTTCCAAATTGGCGATGAGGTCTTCCTTGGATTTTGTCTTGATCACCACGTCATCGACATACCACCTGATCTATTCTGGGTAGACCAAATGGATCTTTGGGGCACGCCTTATTTAAGTTGGTGTAGTCGACGCATATGCGCCATTTACCGTTCTTCTTCGGGACTAAGACTAGGTTTGCCAGCCGATCCGGGTGATAGACCTCTTTGATGAACCCGGCTGCAAAGAGCTTGGTTATCTCCTCCCGAATAACATCTTTGCGGTCCTGTGCAAAGCGCCGTAGTCGTTGTTTGGCTGGCTTGGCGTCCGGTTTGACGTTGAGGGAATGCTCGATCACCTCCCTTGGTACACCAGGCATGTCAGAAGGTTTCCAAGCAAATATATCCTGTTCGCCTAGAGGAAGGTGACAAGCTCGTCTTCCTATTTGGGGTTGAGTCCGGTCTCGACAAGAGCAGTTTTGGAGGGGTTGAAAGGGTCCAGGGGATCTTTTTTGTTTCAGAGTCCACTGACATTCCCGACTTGGCTGCTTTTTTTGCTGGAACTTGATCATCCTTGCTTGCAGTTGTAGTGGCTAGTCGGATGTTGTTTCGCCCGACTGCCGCTTCTTAAGATTGGGTCAGCTCACAGCTCTCCTTGTCGCAAGTGAAGGCTTTCTTGACATCGTTGCGAAGAGAATACACTCTGGCTGGTCCCGGCATCTTGAGCATCATATATGTATAATGCAGTACTACCATGAATTTGGCAAGTGCTGGCCGTCCGAGTATTGCATGATACGCGGTCTTGAAGTCAGCAACCTCGAAGTAGATATTCTAGGTGCGGAAATTATCCTGCGTGCCAAATGTAACTGGCAGAGTTATCTGTCTGAGTCGAGTGGAAGATAGGCTGGGGATTACCCCGTGGAAGGGTGCTACACTCGGCTGTAGCTCGGAATGAGGGATCTTCATCTCGTCGAGCATCTTGGCAAACAAAATATTGAGAGCGCTTCCTCCATCGATGAGAACTTTCTTCAATTTAAGGCTTCTGATGACTGGGTCCAAAACAAGTACGGGGGCGTCTGCTGAGACCGAGTTGACTTCGCGTGCTGTGAGCATCTGCTTCCTCTTGGACTCGTATGCAGTTGACCCTCCAAAGATGTGGGTGAGCTCAGCTTGGGGATCTTGGTAGTCACTGGCTGCGCTCGGATCTGGCTTGTCCTTGTCTTTATTGCTGCCAGATGTTGAAGTCTGCTCGGAAGCAAACTTTTTGAGCATGAAGCAGTCCTTAGCCGCGTGCTTGCCCTTTGGATGAAAGGGGTATAGCCCGTTCATCACTTTTTGGTACTCGTCTGTCCTTGGGGATAGCGGCCGAGTACGCTCCACAGCAGCCACCATGTTGTCCGACTTGTGCTTGCGGTTGCCGGACTTGTTCTGTGCTGGCTCATCGTTGTCTTCTTTGTCCTTCTACCGGGGCTCCTTCTTGTCGTCCAAGGCCTCAGCAACTGCGTCAGCCTAGTCGGCGTATTTGTTTGCCATGTCAAAAAGAGCCTTGACAGAAGAGGGAGGTTTCCAAGTAAACTTGGCAATGAATGGGGTGTCTCTGACTCCCTTACGGAAGGCGGCAATGATGACCTCATCCTTGATCTTCAGGATTGAATTCCTCTTCTCAGAAAACCTCTTGATGAACTCACGAAGAGACTCGTTCTTCCGTTGATGGCACTAATACAGATCATACTCGGAAGATGGCCTCTCGTATGTTCCTTCAAAATTGGCAATGAAGCGTTCCCAGAGTTCTCCCCATGAGCCGATTGACCTCTTAGAAAGTCCAGTTAGCCATGTCCTTGCCGAGTCAGCTAGGGCAACTGGGAGGTAGTTAGCCATGGCCTTGTGATCTCCTCCAGCTGCGAGCCAGGACTCGGGGTTGGTCTTCCCATCGTATTTTTCAATTCCAGTCAGCTTGAAGTCTGACGGCCAATCGACTTGTTGCAGCTCATGGGTAAAGGCCGGTACTCCTTCATCTGTATGAGGACTCTGACTTCGACTACGGCGGTGAAACCACTCATGGTGAAGGCTGAAGCGCTCATTCTCGTCTTCTAGTTAGCGACGCTCGTCTTCCTTGTGTTCGCGGCGTCATGCGTTGATGTCTTGCTGGAGAACTCGTCGTAGTCGGCCTTGGACATCCTGGTTACCCCGACGGTCGTCTTGATGTCGGCGCCACCAGTCGTTATTGTGGTTGCCAAGTGATGTGTGGCGTGACTTCGTGTGCGGCTGACTGGTGCTAGCCGCTTGGCGTCGTGTTGAGGCAGATGAGACCGTCGTTGGAGAAGCCGACCTATTGGTCAATATGAGAGTGTCACCCGACTGTTGATGCTGCTGACATGCAGCAGCGGTGATCATAGCTTTTATCCTTGCTATCGTCAGGGTGGCTTGATGATCAGGCCCAAACTGCAGTGTATCCAGTAGAGTTGTAGTGGCCAAAACTTTCTGTTGAGGAGTTACGAAAACGTCGTGGTCACCGACTCGGGTTTGGAGGATTTGCTGTTGAGCAGTCTGCCCAGCCTTGTGCAGATCGTTGTTGCGAGCATCGTGCTCGCCCTGCAAGCATCTTGCGTCTTCCTCTTGTTGTTCATGCAATCAGCGGGCCTCCTCTTCTTGCTGATTGCGTAGTCAGCATGCCTCCTAAGTGGGAGTGGAACCCTTAGACGCCAAAAAGACTTCACGTGGTGGAGAAAAGCTCATCGAAGTGCTATCCGACTAAGAGTCGGAGTCAGGATAGTTGACGGGGGTAATGACGACTCTGACCTCCCTAGATCCAATCTCGAGCGGCTCTGAGCCGTATCCGAGTTGAACTCCAGGGGATCGGGTTTGCCACATCAGATGCTGATTGAAGAAATCTACAGCGTCGCTGAGTCCGAACGGGAGATTGCTGATCTCCTCCTTTCTTAGCCCGATCTCAGCTGGCTCAAGGCCGAGTCCGAGTCGAACACTGAAAGAAAGAGTTGTCCCTAGACTCGGACAAGTTGGAGGTCGCCGCAGCATGTCACCGAAGATTGCTATGGCATTGCGTAGGCCGACCGGTGTGGAGTCGGCTTGGTCCCTGGCCGATCCGATCGGATCAGAGTCGGATAGGGTGAGGTTGCCGAATTTGTTAGCGATGAAGTCGAGGCTCTTGAAGGTGATTGTTTGCCCGGGGAAGAAGTTGATGCCGCCGACTCCGATGATTGGATCCATCAGGCTTGTCGAAGATGATCTCACCGATGCCCCTACCAGGCGCGCCAAATGTTGATGTTTTACACCGGCAATAAGAATATGGGGTTACTTGTGAGACCTAAACTTGATGGATTGCAAAGGAACACGAGACGATTTATCCTGGTTCAAGCCCTCGAGGTGCAGTAATACCCTACTTCCAGCTGTTGTGTATTGCCTTTGAGGTTTATCTGGTGAGATTGTATTCGTTGCCCTCAGGGGGCGCCCTACCTCCCCTTTTATACCGGGGGACAAGGTTACATGGTAGGAATCCTAGTCGGACTCCGACCAAGGGATTTCCTTCTAGGAATACAACGTACCCGACTAGGACTATATCCTATCCTTGTCATACAAGGTAATGTATGCTGAGTCCTATTATATCCCTAATTACAAGGTTAGGCCCATCCTCTGTCCGAGTGGCCCTAATGCTTCTCATGAGGTACCCGGGGCCCATGGCCTCCACACTCTCCTTGGCTCATTGCCTCCACCAGCTTGACGAGGGCCTCCTCCAGATTCGTAGATTCCTGCTCATGCAGGGCCGCCTGTTCCTCACACGCGGTCAAATCTTGCACACACCTGTCCACCGCTCACTCATGTTGGGCCACGACTTCCTCGTGCTCGGCCACGAGCTTCAGGCAGGCCTCGGCCTTCTCCTGTTCTGTGATGGCCTCATGGTGCGCCTCCTCTAGGGCTGTCTACTCCCTCTTGATGAGGACATCACTAGCTCGGATATGACCATAGCTACCTTTTGTATTCATCAACCAAAGGTGCATGCTTTCTACGTAAGATTTACGTGTTATATATTTGAACATCCGTTACTGCACCAAGAGTTTTCTGTCTTCTCATTTACAGAGATACTTGCTTGGGTCAAGGGAAAGAGACCGAGCGCAAGGAATGCATGGATGATCAAAGAAGTTAATTGGGGACCAAACCAAGACCTTACCCAAGTCTACTCCTACATCACCACGTCACTTTTGGTCCATAGAAGGCAAGAGATGAAGTTCTGCACGTTTTGTATTCGGATTCGGGCCTCCTGACAGCATCAACTTCAAATGGATCTAGTTGCTGATCCAGAAGGACTTTCAGGACCCATGAGTACTTGTTGGAAAGCTTATGGAGTCTAATTTTAAATGGTTTTGGTCCCACATCAAAATTCCTCCTAAGCTGTCCGAAATCATCAAAACAAGACATGTACCTCTTTCAGTCCGAGTCTGTTTTGGGCCTTGGGCCTTGTAATTGTGTCGTGGGCTAAACCCAAGGGGTGTGCGCTCTAGGGTTAACCCTAGGACGTCGCAACTCATATATATTCAGTAGCCGTCATCGTTTAGAGTCGGGTTTTGCTTAGATTAGTCTGCCGCCAGGTGCCGTAGTTTCGCCGTTGACAAAGTCCGGTTTGTGGAACCCCAACTTCGGGTGTTAAATTATTCATCTGCAATTCAGATTGCGTTCTTCCTTGTTCTTGTGAGTTTCTTTGATTGCTTGCAGGGATAAAACCTTCGTGGTGAAGTCAACTACATGAGAGCATGGTTGATAACAACTAGATGTGTGGGTGTAGCGGTTGTGAGGTGACGATCGCTGATCGGAAGTCTCAAAACGTTAACGTCTTCACGTCGCCAAATCGAACCTATCGGAAGATCGGGCACCCAAGCACATCAAGTGGTATCAGAGCATCAGGTTGACCGATAGGTATCATCTGTGTTTCCTTCTATTAAGTTTTGTTTTCCCTTACCTACAGTCTAGAAAACCCAAAAATTTATTACCACCGTGTTCTTCGTAGTGTTAGGTTTATCCCCTGTCCAAACCCCTTTGTGCCTTTGCAAAATTTATTTTAGTTTCGCTTTGTTGAGTCTGTGTCCTAGGTCAAGTTAGTGGTCACTGGTTTAGAGTCGTGTTCGTGGTTCTAGTTCTAGCTGTTGCGTTGCGTGAGAGCCTACCTTGAGAGATCGAGTTCTACTCGGTTTCGGACTACAAGCCGCCTTGAGCTTTTAACCTGCTTTCGCAAGCCTTTTTAGATAGGTTGCAAGCCGCCTTGTGTCCATCGCCCTGCATCACTAGCCTCCTTGTTAGCTCCGCTTGACCTATTGGCACTTATACTCTAGCCGGAGCAACAGGGTTGAGCCGCGAAACCCTAGTTCGTGCTATCTTTCTTAAAACAGCCATAACTTTCACATACGGACTCAGAATTGGGCAAATAAGTAGTCTGCGGACATCTACAGCAAATTTCCTAGAAGGTTCTCCCTTGCTTCGCCAAGTTTGTCTGAAAAATTTTTACGAAATCCTGCTGGGAAAATTGAGTTTTCGAGATCCGAAGTTGCTTCACGAGTTTTAAAACACACTCACAAATCTCTCCAGGCCACATCTTACATCGGCTTGAGCTGCTCCTTCCTAAGGTTTTGCTGTTTTTGAGTTCCTAGTTGAGAAAAAATATATCAAAAAAAAGAAAGGAAAAAAAAGAGAGATCAAGTAACAAAAAGAAAGTGATAAGCAAAAGGGAACAAAAGAAGTGTGCAAACTTGCTGAGAGAGAGCTATTTTCAGTTAGTAGTCTTGCTATCTTTTGAGATATTTGAGAGACTTGGTGAGAGAGAGTTGTCCTAAGTCTTTTGTTTCTTACTCTCGCTTGTTAGGCTGGTTCTAGGAACGTGTCTCGGCCAACGATTGATACAAGTATTTGGGACACTTATTTAGCTTTGCTATTCTGTTATTAATTTTTGCTAATCCTTGCTACCATACTTTTGAGCCTTTCGAGATCCACAAACTTCTTATCAGTACAGATTTGATCCAAGTAATCGTAACACTCACCGCTGTCAACGTCCCACCTCTCCGGTCGTACCACCTGCTTCAATCGGTAAGAATATCATAAGAGTTCGGTAAGACGCTTTTGGTTGCTTGAGAGTGTGTGATTCCACCGTCCACTACCTAGTAGTTGATAGGGATAACGCTTTTGTGTTGTTTTCTGTTTTCTACTAACAGTGGCAGAAATGTGATGACATAGCATGAACTCTATACAACAAGACCTTCAGGCGATAGCTAAGAGCACGAAAGGTCTCCTTAGTGAATATTAATAATTGAGACGACATCAGCAGCCATTTATTGTTTCTTCTTGTCTTCCACTAACTATGACAGTTCACACCAAGGACGAAAAGGAGACGAAGAATTTGGATGAGAGCCCTACCATAGCTGCCACATCACCTTCGACAAGTGAAGGTAAGACTGTGTCATCTCCCCCTTGTATAATGGATTTGGTGCTGAAGCATACATGAGTTGGGAAGTTGCGATTGATAAAATTTTTTCTCATCGGCATATGTGTGATAAACGAAAGATTAAGAATACTGCTAGTGTCTTGACTTCTTATGCTTTAATATGGTGGCAAAATTTAATAACGTCTTCACATGATAGATTGCCTCAAACTTGGAACGATATGAAAATGCTTATGCGAGAGAAATTTGTTTCTCCATCTTAGAATTTTGCTTACAAAAATAAAGTGTGTCATTTAATGAAGCAACCCCTTGTTGTCCCTTCTTCTGTGACTAACCTTTTGTAGGATAATGAGAGTACTTTGGTACAACGAGTGCTAAGTTCTCAAATGGAGAAAGCGGAGCAAAATCAATGCTACAATTTGTTCCAATCAAAGTTTTTGGTTATGAATCGAGCATGCCGTATTATCATTAATAGCGAGAGCTGTAGCAACTTGGCAAGTTCAGATATGATTGAGAAGCTTGGATTGCCGACGCAACCGCATCCTCGGCCTTATTACATCCAGTGGTTCAATTCTAGCGGTAAGTTGAAGGTAAGTAAAATTGTGGAAGTGGAGTTTTCAGTAGGCAATTATCATGATAGTGCCATATTTGATGTTGTTCCAATGCAAGCATGTTCTCTACTTTTGGGTAGATCTTGGGAAAATGATAGAGATGTTGTGCACTGTGGTAAAACCAACACGTACACTTTCATACATAATGGCAAGAAATTTAAGTTGCTACCTATGTCCCCTACTAAAATTTTGAAAGATGATCTTGAGAGGGAAAAGATTAAAAACCATGAGGTTTTGAGAAATAAATGTAATAATACTAACGTTTTGATGCCTTAACCTAACCCTGAGTTATTACAAAACGAACGTATTGCTTTGGGCACTGACATTTTGTAGGTATCTGAGAAGAGCCAAGGTAATAAGGAAAAGAAGAAAGACATAGAGAAAGAAGATCCACCTGTTGTTCCATGCATGTTTCAAGATGGTTTAATTAAGAGTGCACCTACAGTTTTTGAAAATGAGAACAAAGGTAACAAAAATGGTGCTACATTCACTCAAGGTTTAGACAATTCTAATGTGCTATATATGTCCACTAATCATGTTAGTTTAGAGCAATCACCAGTGGAATTGTGTGTTAAATTATCTTTGTGACACGATGATTTGGTTCCTATTTCTTGTGATAAAGAAAAGTTGTGCAATGCTTCACTTATATCCATGCCACAACTAGTGAACGAACATGTTAGTAATGTTGTTGAACCACCATGTGCTGATTTTAGACATGTTATTCACATTGCTAGCGAGAATGAAGAGCTTAGATTGCTATCTTCTTTGAATACTTGGGGCTATATTCAATTTGATGATCTTTGTCCACTCAATTGTTTAGAGAAGAAATTATTTACTAGATCTGTTTTGCCATGTCCTTCTCATGTAATTTTTCATGTTATTGGCAATTATGATAATAAAGGAGAATATAATATGCATAGAGTATACATTTGTTCGAATTTTAATATACCTCCTTTTCATAATGACATGTCTTGTCTAGAGGACCGCATGAGTATAAATAATTCTCTATCTAGTTCCTCTAGTTGTTTAAATGAGTTGCAGGTTGGTTTGCAAGAAGGGGAGTGTTGTGAGCTGCACGATACTACAAAGTGTTCTCCGTGTTTAAAAATTTCAGAATCCAACCATATGCACAACACTACCTCACCCTATGTTGTAAAAGATAAAGATATGTTCATCAGGCTTAATGACAAGGTGAAACCATGGACGGTTTCCAATCAAGAAGGGGAGGATGATGAGGACATCACTAGCTTGGATATGACCATAGCTACCTTATCTGTTCATCAACCAAAGGTGCATGCTTTCTACGTAAGATTTACGTATTATATATTTGAACAGCCATTACTGCACCATGAGTTTTGTGTGTTCTCGTTTGCAAAGATACTTGCTTGGGTGAAGGGAAAGAGACCAAGCGCAAGTAATGCATGGATGATCAAAGAATTTGATTGGAGACCAAACCAAGACCTTAGCCAAGTCTACTCCTACGTCACCACGTCATTTTTGGTCCATAGAAGGCAAGAGATGAAGTTCTGCACATTTTGGATTCGGATTTGGACCTCCTAACAGCATCAACTTCAAATGGACCTAGTCGCTGATCTAGAAGGACTTTCGGGGCCCATGAGTACTTGTTGGAAAGCTTATGGAGTCTACTTTCAGATGGTTTTGGTCCCACATAAAAATTCCTCATGAGATGTCTGAAATTGTCAAAACAAGACACATACCTCTTCTAGTCCGAGTCTGTTTTGGGCCTTGAGCCTTGTAATTGTGTCGTGGGCTAAGACCAAGGGGTGTGCGCTCTAGGATTAACCCTAGGATGTCCCAACTCATATATATTCAGTAGCCATCATCGTTTAGAGTCGGATTTTGCTTAGATTAGTCTGTCGCCAGATGCCGTAGTTTCGCCGTTGACAAAGTCAGGTTTGTGGAACCCCAACTTCAAGTGTTAAATTATTCATCTGCAATTTAGATTGCGTTCTTCCTTGTTCTTATGAGTTTCTTCGATTGCTTACAGGGATAAAACCTTCGTGGTAAGGTCGACTACGTGAGAGTGTGGTTGATAACAACTAGACGTGTGGATGTTGCAATTGCGAGCTGACGATCGCTGATCGGAAGCCTCAAAACGTGAACGTCTTCATGTCACCAAATTGAACCTATCGGAAGATTGGGCACCCAAGCGCATCACCTCTCGATGCGGCCGAGGGGTTCCTTCTGCACTGTGTGTGCCGCCCTCACCCGGGGTGTCAAAGAGCTTGCAGGCGGCCTCTAGCCGCTCCCTTTCCTACAGCAGGGTGTCACGCTCCTGGTCGAGCTCTGCCCTTTCTGCTGCTACCGCCACCTCGAGCCACAGCACCAACTCTCGAGCGCTTACGAGCACCTCGGGGAAGGCTTCCCTACTCTGTGGTGTGGTGGCCGAGCTCACCCTTTCTGAGCACGACGGGCCCACTGGAGTTACCTCCCGACGACTGGGTTTGGTTGGGCACCTGAGCTCACAATGGTAGCCCCTGTAGGCGGTGAATCTGGATCCAGGTCCACCACTTGGGGTGGTGACCTTGGGGCGCCACCCCACAGACCTGGGTTCGCTGCCACCGGCGTTGTCTCCACCGCTGCTGGCACGGTCTCTATCACTGCCGCTGCTGCACCCGCCAGTGTCTCGTAGCCGTCGGCCTAGTACTTGGGGCAAAGCTGGGTCCCCTCGAGGACCTGAAGGAAGGAAGGAAACCCCTGAGCAAAAATAAAAAAACAAAAACAACAAGCAACAATGGCAAAAAGCAAACTTACGTTGCTCTCAGCCCCCTTGAACTGCCAGTTCGAGCCCGGAAGCTTGAACTTGGCCACCGTCAACCCATCCGGCCTCCTCCTCTTCGAGGATGGCCCATGGCCACTAGGCCCCAAGCCACCCCCTGCCCCGGGGTTGGCCGTCCTGGACGGACCGAAAGGTGGTGTTGGTCGCGGTGGCGGCGATGTCAAGGGTGGTGAAGTACTCCCTCCGTTGCCGGCGCCCCGCGCCGGTCTACCGCTGCCGTCGTCGTCGACATCGTCATCCTCGGTCCTTGAGATCTGCAATGCCCAAGGGACCCGGTCTCCAGTCCCCTCCTTTGGCCCCTGGGCGTTGAAGTCGGGGAGCGACCTCTGGATCGCCACCCGCTCGGGGTTCGAGTGGAGGACAAGCTCCCGAAAGGGCAGCTGGGCGAGGGAGGTGTTGTGGAGGCCATGGGCCTTGGGTACCTCAAAGAAGGCAAATACGGTCACTCAGATAGAGGGTAGGCCGGCCCATGTAATTAGGGATATAGTATAACTTGGCTTAACCTTGCACAACAAGGAAAGGGATATAGTCCTAGCCAGTTACTCTATGTTCTAAGAGGGAAATTCCTTGTTCGAGTCCGACTGGGATTCCTACATTATGTCCTCGGTATATAAGGAGAGGCAAGGAGCCCCCTAGGGCATCGATACACACCATAACTAATCTCACCATAGAATACATCAAAAGCAATACACCACAACTAGAAGTAGGGTATTACCTCACCCCGAGGGCCTGAAACAGTATAAATTCCTCGTGTTCTTTTGAATCCATCGAGTTTATGTCCGACAAGTAGCCCCATATTCAATACAGCCGATACAAAACATCAACAATTGGTGCACTAGGTAGGGGGTTCATCAAGATCATCGTCATTAAGCCTGATGGATCCAATCACTAGAGTCGACAGCATCGCCTTCCCTCCTGGACAAGCCATCAGCTTTGGGAGCCTCGACTTCGTCGCCGACAACTTTGGCAACCTCATCCTGTCCGACTTGGTTTCGACCCGATCGGCCAGGGACCAAGCCAGCTTTGCGCCAATTGGCCTACTCAACACCGCGGCACTCTTCAACAACATGTTTTGGCAATACCCAAGATCTACTAGCCCTGGGGCAACTCTCTTTCCTAGTGTTCGACTCTGACATGGCCTTGAGCCAATCAAAGTCCGATCTAGGGGAGACGAGATCGTCAATCCCACACTCAGACTTAGCAACACTACAACCATCTTCAACTCCAATCAGATGTGGCAAAAACTACTTTCTGGAACTTGACTCAGATACGGCCCAGAGCCGCTTAGGATCGGGTCCAAGGAGGTTGGGGTTATCATCACGTCCCTACATTATATGGAATCCAACTCCTAGTCGGACAGCAGCTCTGGAAGCTTCACCCCTCCACACAAGGTCTTTATGGTGTCCGAGGGATCTACTCCAATACCAAATGCGCACCGACTACGCGAACAGCAAGAGAAAGAGGCTTGCCGACTACATCTACAAGTCGAACGAGAAGCCCGCAATCGCGAGTTATGCAAGACTGGCCGAGTAGCGTAGCAAGAAATCTTCCAGACCAGGGTGGGCGACCACGACGTCTTCGTCACTCCCCCACAAAATGTTGTGGCTGCTGCTACACTCCAGGATACCCTACAGCTAGGGCCTAATCACCAGGCAACACCGACTATTACCAGGATTAAGGCTATGATAACAGCAGCAGCATGCTAGCATGTGCTAGCAATCTAGAGACACGTTTATCCCTTCTAACAAGACGGGTTTAGACGCTGCAACATCATCAACCACGGCGTAACGCCGAGCCACAGGGTTTGACCAACACTACTCGGAGACCAATCACAGATCGCAGGGCCATAACGATGACCAATGACAGTATCAACACGATGGACACCAGGATAACCATGATGCCTGCGAACGACTACGACAAGATCTCCGCCACAACATCAACGCTCAACGCTGAGAACGCGAGGAAGATGAACGCCGCCGACTGGAAGACGAATACGATCGCTTCGGTCTCCATCACGAGCGCTTCCACTGTCGCAGTTGAAGCCAGAGGCCCCACTCGGATGACGGAGTTCTAGCTTTCACGCTTGAGCTACAACAAGTTGACTGGCCATCTGGCTTCAAGCCGACTGGCATAGAAAAGTACAACGACAAGACCAACCAGGAATTGTGGCTGACAGTATACACCTTGGCAATCCGAGCAACTGGAGGTGACCATAAGGCCATGGCAAACTACATCCCTGTCTGAGTATGATCTATACCAGTGCCATTAGAGGAAAAATGAGTCTCTCCGGGACTTCATCAAGCATTTTTTCGAGAAGAGGAATTCTATCCCCAAGATCAAGGATGAATTGGTCATTGGTGCCTTCCGCAAGGGAGTCAAAGACACGCCATTTATCACCAAGTTCACTCGGAAGCTGCCCAACTCTGTCAAAGCTCTATTCGAGATGGCCAATAAGTATGATGATTTAGCCAACGCGGTTGCTAAGGCACTCGATGACAAGCCCCGATAGAAGGAGCGACGAGAGATGGACGACGCAGCCCCATCTAAGATTGGGAACTACAAGCACAAGTCAGAGGACATCGTGGTGACAGTTGACCGCAACCGACAACGACCCCCCAGGGCGGATGACTACCAAAAAGTCATGAATGAACCATGTCCTTTCCATCTAAAGGGAAGCACATAGCCAAACATTGCTTTATGCTCAAGAAGTTTCTTACCGAGCAGACATTCACATCTGGCAAACCAAAAGACAAGGACAAGCCAGACTCGGGCCTAGCCAGTGATTACCAAGATCCCCAAGCTGAGCTCAACCACATATTCGGAGGGTCGTCGGCATACGAATCAAAACGGAAGTAGAAGCTAACTACACACAAAGTAAACTCAGTCACCACAGACACCCCCCAATATCTACAGTGGTCCGAAGTAGTAATCATGTTTGATCGCACAGATCACCCTGATCAAGTGGTACACCTAGGATGCTATCCACTCGTCCTGAACCTAATCATCAAGAATGTCAAGCTGAAGAAGGTTCTAATCGACAGAGGGAGTGCTCTTAATATTCTCTTCACTAAGACACTCAATGAGATGAAGATACCTCAATCCGTGTTACGGCCAAGTACTACTCACTTCCACGGGGTAATCCCTGGCCTTTCTTCAACACCACTCGGCTAGATTACTTTGCTAGTCACCTTTGGCACACGAGAAAACTTTCGCACGGAGAACATCTATTTCGAGGTTGTTGATTTCGAGACAGCCTACCATGCCATACTCGGACGATCGGCACTCGCCAAGTTCATGGCAGTTACCCACTATACATATACGATGCTCAAGATGCCTAGACCAGCAGGAGTACTCTCCCTAAGCAACGACGTCAAGCAAGACTTCACCTATGACAAGGAGAGCTACGAGTTGGCACAATCCCATGAAGCCGCAGTCGGATGAAGCAACATCTGACTGACAGCATCAACTTCAAGGGAACACAAGGAAGTACCAGCCAAAAATGCACCCAAGTCAGGAATTTTAGCGGAGTCAGAAACAAAGAAGATCCCCTGGACCCCTCCGACCCCACCAAGGCGGAGCTTGTTGGGACAGGGCTCAACCCCAAATAGGAAGACGAGCTCGTCACCTTCCTCTAGGCGAACAGGGATATATTTGCTTGGAAGCCTTCCGACATGCCTGGTGTACCAAGGGAGGTGATTGAGCATTCCCTCAACATCAAGCCGTACGCTAAACCAATCAAACAGAGACTAAGGCGATTTGCACAAGACCGCAAGGATGCTATCCGCAAGGAGATAACCAAGCTTTTGGCAGTCGGGTTCATCAAGAAGGTCTACCACCCGGATTGGCTGGCAAACCCAGTCCTGGTTCGAAAAAAATGGTAAATGGAGCAGGTGTGTTGACTACACCAACTTAAACAAGGTGTGTCCCAAAGATCCATTTGGTCTACCCAAAATAGATTATGTGGTCAATTCAACTACGGGATGTGAGCTACTCAGCTTTCTCGATTGCTACTCGGGATACCATCAAATCAGCCTAAGGGAGGAGGACTGCCTAAAGACTTCCTTTATCATTCCGTTTTGGTGCATACTGCTATATCACTATGCTGTTCGGTTTGAAAAATGCTAGTGCAATGTATCAACATGTCATTCAGTGGTGTCTTCACACTCAACTCGGGTACAGCGTGGAGGCATATGTCAATGACGTGGTAATCAAGACTACGCTCAAAGGTGACCTCATCGCCGACTTAGATGAAACTTTTCAAAGCCTTCGAAGATTCAAGATGAAGATAAACACAACAAAATGCATCTTCGGAATACCTTCGGGAAAACTACTCGGTTTCATTGTTTCACATCAAGGCATAGAGGCGAACCCGGAGAAGATCAACGCAATTGTGGAGGCCATGGGCCCCGGGATGGGCCGAGACTTGTAATTAGAGATATAGTAGCACCCGGCAGACTTTGCCTTGTATAATAAGGAATAAACAGTCCTAGTCGGGTAGATTGTATCTCTAAGAGGAGATCCCTTGGCCGTATCCGGCTAGGACTCCTACCTTGTACCCCTGTCCCCCAGTATATAAGGGGAGGCAGGGCGCCCCCTGAGGGCACGAGCTCACAGAAGCAAACACAAATCCTCAAAGGAATACCACCACAACTGGACGTAGGGTATTACCTCACATCGAGGGCCTGAACCAGTATAAAATCTCCTTGTGTTCCTTTGCAATCCACTGAGTTTCCCCTTGCCAAGTAGCCCAATATATTCATTACCGGTGTAAAACATCAACAGTTGGCGCGCCAGCTAGGGGCTTCGGCGAGATCTACACCAAAAATCTCGATGGATCCAACAAGTGGAGTCGATGGTGACAAATTCTCCCTTGGAGACACAATAACCTTTGAAAGCCTCGACTTCATCGCCGACCAGATCGGCAATCTCACCTTGGCCAACGTAGATCCAGTCCAACTGGCTGAGGAACTAGCCGACTCCGCGTCAGTCAGCCCACAAGACGCTGCGCCAACTATCATCAATTGAATGTAGCAATCTTCAGCTTTGCCGAGCTTTGGCACGACTCTTTCCTTTGGCATCCGACTCGCGCTAGGCCTTGAGCCAGCCCAGGTTGGGCTAAGAAAGGGAGAGATTGTCAATCTCCCACGCAGATTTGGCGATGCCGCAGATCTACATCTTACGCGGCAGACCCGATCTCCTGCCATTCAGTTTGGACACGGCCAAGCGTCGTTTCAGATTGGATCTAGGGAGGTCGGAGTCGTTCTTACCCCGATAAACTACTCGGATTCTGACTCCAAGTCGGACAATGGTTCGAACACTAGTTTGGACTCCAATCTGGCAAGTTTTCTCCTGCCCCGCGAGATCTTCATGGCTTCAACACCACCACCAGAGGTGCGCCGACTACAAGAGGAGCAGCAGCAGGAGGCACGCCGACTACGACAACAGGAGGAAGCCGATCGCGAGGCTTGCAATGCCGAGCTACGCAAGGCTGGGCGAACCACTCAGCAATAGATCCTCCAGACAAAAGTCAGCGACCACGACGTCTTCGTCACGCCACAACAGAACGTTGTGGCCGCTTCAACCCTGCTGGACACGCTCCAGCTCAGGCCTGATCACCAGGCCACCTGACTATCGCCAAGATCAAGGCGATGATCACAACTGCTGCTTGTCAGCAGCAACAACAGTCAGGCGACACAATTATACCGACCAACCGGTTGAGTTCTCCAACAGCTGGCTCTTCTACATCAGCACGGCGTCGGGCGGCTGGCTCAAGTCGGCCACACGAGGAATTGCGCCAAACGCCACTCGGCGACATCAACAACAATAATCGGCAGCACCACCAATACGATCGACGGCCCAACCAAGATCTCCCAGTTTGCCTACAACGTGACCTCCGATACGACATCAACGCCCAGCGCCGCCAACGTGAAGAAGAAGAGCGCCGTCGACTGGAGGACGAGAACGAGCATTTCAGCCTTCATCACGAGCGGTTTAACCGTCGTGGTCAGAGCCGGAGCCCTCATGAAGATGAAGGCAATCCAGCTTTTACCCACGAGCTACAGGACGTCGACTGGCCGTCGGGCTTCAAGCCTACGGGGATAGAGAAATACAACGGCAAAACCAACCCTGAATCCTAGCTCACCGTATACACCCTGGCAATACGAGCTACCAGGGGTGACCACAAAGCCATGGCTAACTACCTCCCAGTCGCACTAGCCGACTCGGCGAGGACATGGCTAACAGGGCTCCTGAGGCGGTCGATCGGTTCCTGGGGAGAACTCAGTGAGCGGTTCATCGCTAACTTTCAAGGGACCTACGAGAGGCCGTCTTCCGAGCATGATCTATATCAACTGCACCAGAAGAAGAACGAGTCTCTACGTGACTTTATCAAGAGGTTCTCCGAGAAGCGCAACAAGATACCAATGATCAGAGACGAGGCCGTCATTGCCGCCTTCCGCAAGGGAGTAAAGGATGCCCCATTCATCGTGAAGTTCACTCGGAAGCCACCATCCTCCGTCCGGGCTCTTTTCGACATGGCGAACAAATACGCCAACTCGGCTAAAGCGGTCACAGAGGCCCTTAACGAGAAGAAGGAGTCCTGACAAAAAGAACAAAAGGCGAAAGCTGACCACGAGCCATCTCAAAACAAGACCGGCGGCCACAAGCGGAAGTCGGACAACGAGGTGGCCAACATGGAGCGAACTCGGTCGCGGCCCTAGCGCAACAACGACTACCAGAAAGTCATGAATGGGCCTTGCCCCTTCCACCCCAAGGGCAAGCATGCGGCCAAAGACTGCTTCATGCTTAAGAAGTTTGCTTCCGAGCAGGCTTCATCATCTGGCACCGACAAGGACAAAGACAAGCGAGATCAGGGTCCAGCTGACGATTTTCAAGATCCCCAAGCCGAGCTCAACCATATCTTCAGAGGGCCATCTGCGTATGAGTCTAAGCGCAAGCAGAAGCTAACAGCACGCGACGTCAATGCAATCTCTACAGCAGATGTCCCCCAATATCTACGCTGGTCAGAGACGTCCATCACGTTCACCCGCGCCAATCATCCAGATCGGGTTTCACACCCGGGACGCTATCCACTCGTCCTGGACCCGGTTGTCAAGAACATCAAGTTCAAGAAGGTTCTCATAGACGGAGGCAGCGTGCTCAATATTCTCTTCGCCAAAACCCTGGATGAGATGAAGATCCCTCATTCAGATCTGCGGCCGAGTACGGCGCCCTTCCACAGGATAATTCCTGGCCTGTCTTCAACCCCACTCGGGCAGATTACCTTGCCGGTAACCTTCGGCACGCGGGATAACTTCCGCACTGAAAACATCTGCTTTGAGGTCGCCGACTTCAAGACTGCGTACCACGCGATACTCGGACGACCGGCTCTCGCCAAATTCATGGCGATACCACACTATACATATATGGTGCTCAAGATGCTAGGGCCAGCAGGAGTCCTCTCCCTCCGCAGTGATGTCAAGCAAGCCTTCACCTGCGACAAGGAGAGCTACGAATTAGCTCAATTACAAGAGGCGGCAGTCGGGCGCGATAGCATTCGGCAAGCTGTCACAGTGGAAGTCGAGGAAGACCCAGTTCCGACCGAAAAGGCAGCAAAGTCGGGATTTCAGCGGACTCGGACACAAAAAAGATCCCCCTGGACCCTTCCGTCCCCTCCATGACCGCTCTAATCGGGACCGGATTCGACCCCAAATAGGAAGACGTGCTCGTCACCTTCCTCCAAGCTAACAAGGATATCTTCACATGGAAACCATCCGACATGCCGGGCGTACCAAGGGAGATGATCGAGCACGCTCTCAACGTTAAGACAGACGCCAAGCCAGTCAAGCAACGGCTGTGGCGCTTCGCTCAAGACCGTAAAGATGCTATTCGGGAGGAGATAACCAAGCTCCTCGCAGCTAGGTTCATCAAAGAGGTCTATCACCCGGATTGGCTGGCAAACACAATTCTGGTCCAGAAGAAAAAAGGTAAATGGCGCATGTGCGTTGACTACACCGATCTCAATAAAGCGTGCCCCAAGGATCCATTTGGTCTACCTAGAATAGATCAGGTGGTCGATTCAACTGCAGGGTGCGACCTTCTCAGTTTTCTTAACTGCTACTCAGGATACCACCAAATCAGCCTGAAGGACAAGGACTGCCTTAAGACATCTTTTATCACACCGTTTGGAGCGTACTGCTACATCACTTTGCCGTTCGGTTTGAAAAACGCTGGAACAACTTATCAACGTGCAATTTAGCGGTGTTTACACACTTAGATCGGGTGCAACATGGAAGCCTACATCGACGACGTGGTGATCAAGACCAAGTCCAAAGAAGACCTCATTGCTGACCTGGAAGAAACCTTCCAAAATCTTCGAAGATTCAAGATGAAGTTTGTAACGCCCTGAAAATCGTCTTAACTAAAAATTATCATGGGTAAATGGAAATATAAGAATACACTAGAAAATTTTTGTTTGAGAAAAGTGTTCGAATAAAATTTTGAAATTTTCAATATTAAAAATCCCGAGTTTAAATCTTTAAATAAATACTTGGATGCTTTTATATTCCAGGGGTTTTATCGGAGTATTTTAAGTGTTTGAGTATTTATAATAATAAATTCTTTGTGTTTCGTGGTGGCATTTACTTCTGGTAAATTCCCCGTGATTTAATAAACTCTCTGAAATTTTCTCTGATTTTTCGGAGCTACAGAATTAATTTTAATTCATAAAGATCACTTTAGTAAATTAATTAAATATAAAATAAATTCCTTTGACTTTCCCCTGCCCGGGTCGTTCCTGATTCAGTCCTTTGAAGTCTCCCTGTTCATGGTGAACTCTGACTCCCTTTTCTTCTAGGGTTTTGTGTCGTTCCCAGAACCCTAAAGTCACCTCGAAAACCTAAATTCGGAGTTACCGGATTTATTCATTTTTGAAACCCTAGAACTCTTTTGGACTCCCAATCCGAGATCCTTTGTATTCAAAATATCTATATTTCCCTTTGAGATAAATCCCAGATATTCCCTTAAACCCCTTTTCTGTCAAAATAAATCCAAATCCCCAATCGTCTGAGATTTCTCCAAATTCCAGTCCCAATAAAACACCCTTGTCAATTCCCTAATCCCGAAATATTTTATTTGGAATATTCTGGGAAATCTCCTTCAGTTCCCAGTTCCTGGGAAATCTCCTTCAGTTCCTAACCTGAAGAATAATTTGATATTTTATTCCCCAAATATTCCTCGAATATTCCGATATTCTACTCTCCAAAATTCCCTCAGGAAAATATTCTTCATTCTCTGAATCCCACAAAATATTCCGTTTCCTGCACCCCACTAAATGTACTTTTGATTTCTAAATTCATCCAAATACCCTTCGATCCCCAATATATATATATGTATATATATATATATATCCTCGTACCCAAATAATTCCAATGTCCCGAATATTTCTGAAATTTCTAAATTCCAGAACGCGAATCAGATTCCATAAATATCCCCAAATTCCAATTTCTGCGAAATTGGAATTTTTCGGAAAAAAAGACTCCTATTTTCCTTTCCAATCTTACCCTTTATTTCTTTTTCCCTTCTTTTTCTTTTTCTCCCTTCTTTTCTTTTTCTCTCCTTCGGCACTATTCTTCTCCCCGGCCTCCTCCTTCCTCCCCCATCCTTCTCTCTCTGTTCGGCCTGCGCCAGCCACCTCGGCCTGAGCACTCCTAGGCCTGGCCTCCCGCCGCTCCGCCTGGCCCCGGCGCCGCGCCTCCCCTCGCCCCTTGCATCGACGCCTTCGCCCGGCCCGGCCAGCTTGCGCTGCTGCCTGGCCCAGCCCGCTGTGAGCTGCCGCCTGCGCTGGACACCGTGCGCCTGCCACCGCGTTCCTCGGCTGCCACCGCCACCCTGCCTAGCCTGAGCCCCATATATAGCCACCGCCCCTGTGCCCTAGCCTCTGCTGTCGCTCTGCCGCCGCCTCTGCATCAATCTGCTGCCACTCGCCAGGCTACCGCCGCCCCTGCCCTGCTCCCAGCCGTCGTCGACTGCCTCTGGAAGCTGCCGCCGCCTCTGTTGCCCTGCCTCCGGCGCCGTCGCCTGCAAGCCCGCCGCCACTGTCTAGCGCCATCTCGCCGGGTAGTCGTCGTCGCATTCGCCTGCGCCCGCTGGTGAGCTCTAGGCTACCTCCATCTTTTCTCTCTTCCCCTGTGCCCTGTTTCTTTCCTCAACCCACCGTGTCGCCTGTCCCTCGTCGGTCTCGGCTGTCGTCCGTCGCCGTCATCTACACTCATCGCCGGTGCCTCTACTTTCATCCCCAAATCGGCGCCGCCCTCCCCTTGCTCATCGTCGTCTGGACGCCGCCGTCGCTTGTCTTCGATCCCCACCGCCGGTGAGCTCCAGACCTACCGCCATCTACTTCAAACCGGAGCCCGGCTTCCCCTCTTCGCTCCTCTGGCTCCTGTCGTTTGCCGCCGTCCTCTGTCGCCGTCGTCGCAACGGCCATCACCCACCTCCTTCTTGGCCGTCCGCCGTCGCGCCACTCCAGGGTCGCCGCTCCCGCTGCCAGGTTTCGCCGCCGCTCTCCCGACATCGCCAAGCGTTGGATCCGCGCCGCCGCGCCATGGCCCATGCACCCGAGCTCCCATCCCAAGATGCGGATAGATGGGCCCTGCAAGCACTCCCCTCCCTCCTGTGGCTGCCCGGTGGGCCCCGTGAGCAGCACCCCGATTGATCTCCACCATTGGATCTTCATAAAGCCCTAGGGCTCAATCCAAGCCATTGGATCGCCGAGATTAAATCCAATCCATCGAATTCCCTTTAAACATCTCGGGCAAATCTCACCGTTGGATTCTTTAATCCAGTCACTTGCCACGTCAGCCCTAGAGCTGATCAGCATCCACTGCAGCTGCCATGTCATCTCCTCTACCCACGTGCAGTACACCTCAGCTAGTCCACCAAAGCCACCTATCCCTTTCCATAGACTAATTCCACTTGAACCTAGCCTATGACAGTGGCCCCACTACTGGTATAGCCAAAAATATTTTTTAATTGAAAATCCAAGAATATTCCTGAGAATATTCTTTTCTAATTTCTTTTGGATTTACTCTAAATTCAACCTTCCAAAAGCCATATCTTTTCCGTCTGAAGTCCGATTCGACCCTTCTTCTTCCTAAATTCATCTAAATTATAATCTATTTATTTATGTATTTTTATTTACTACTTATTTGGAGTTTCTTAGGATTTATTATCATTTTACGTGTAGTCACGTACAATCGTCGTTTCAGAAAACTGCGGAGTCTACGGAAGAGTTCGGAAGATATTTAACTTTTGCGATTGTAACAAGTCACACGACAATTTCCTTGAGCATGTTGATCCATTGTGAAAAGTATTTTATTTAAGTTATTGCATGAAATGCTTTTTAATGTCATTATATGGGATTTATTTATTATTCTATATCCTTATTATTATGCCATGTCATATTTGATTCCTTTTTCCTTGATACCCTGGGAATAAATGACTAGCTGGATATTAATATTTATCTAGCTAGATTATTTAGGATTTGCTTACCATCCTAGAAACTATATGACATTTTAGTGGGGAAAGTTAATGAATCACTTTCAAGATAATGGACAATGCTACAATTTCACGACAGTGAGTTGTGTTGGTTAATTAAAGGTGTCAACTACAAATTGACTGAATGGTGGATGTGAGTACAGATTGTGATTGTGCTAGCGTGCTCATGACAATTAATGACCGTTCACGACTTACTTGTTGCGAAGCAATACTCTGCTAACCACAAGCCATATGTAATGGTGGAACCAAAGTGTAGTACGTTCAATCGGGGTCCACCATGGTGTGTTTGGTTGTTGTCAATAAGACCACCATGGCTATGTCAATAAGTCCATGTCTGGTGTTTGGGCCGTCTCCCTGGACTAGTATCTGAATCAATCCTACCAGAACTGGTGGTCCAGCAGTGGCTCCCTTGTTGTCGTTACATGGAGGGTCCTATCACAATTCCTTTCCGAGTACCATGTGTATTAAGGCGCACAGTGATGTTGTGAGTTGTCTTGTGGGTAAATTTGTACATCTCTGGCTAGAGTTAAAACTATTGAAAGCTGTGCCACGGTTAAGGGCAGCCTAGCAATGTTTTCGTGATTAGTCCTACACTATCATTAATGAAATAAATGATGTATAGTGATAGCTCCAGTTTGGAGGAAACTTATGGTTTGGCTAAACTGGCTGTGAGCGTTGTTTAAAGATGGATTTAATGTATATTAATTAAAACTATACGCGTTTTCAATGATTTAAATGCAAATATTTTAAATTTGTTTTACGCAAGTAAGCCATACTATGCCTTTCCTTTGGTATCCTGTTGCATTACATTGCATTTCTAGTGCTTGTTGAGTACAGTGGGTGTACTCAGTCTTGCATTATGCAATCTTTAATGAAAGCCTTAGCGAGAGAGAAGTTTGGTGTTTGGCTTATTACCCTAGTGAGGCTGCCTGTGCTGGTCTGCTGAACTACGCATGCCCGTTCCGCTGCTATTTCTTCTTATGAGGACTAAGTGCCCTGTTGTAAGTATTTATCATTTATTTGTTTTTTATGTTTATCAAATTGTCGATTTTGTACCTCGGCTGATTCCTGGACAGGATTTATGCACAAATTAGCTTTGGAAATTCTGCTGAATTTCTGGGCATGACAAAGTGAACCCGGAAAAGTGCGCCTTCGGGTGTGCCATCCGGCAACTACTCGGCTTTTCATTGTCTCACACCGTGGCATCGAGCCAACCCGGAGAAAGTCAACGCAATTATAACATCTCCCCCGACTAACCAGAAGACATCCAAAAACTAACAAGCTCATCAGCACTTAGCCGGTTATTCCTAATGGGCGAACGGGGCATGCCCTTTTCAAGTATTAAAAAGAAAGCAGACAATTTCCAATGGACTCCCGAAGCCCAGCAAGCCTTTGAAGACTACAAGCAATTCCTCACATCACCTCCCATGTTGGCGTCACCCATGCCCCAAGAACTGCTAATACTACTTGCGTAACTACTCAGGTAGTCAGCACGGTCCTGGTGGTCGAGCGACCCAAACAAGGTCACATCCACAAAGTTCAAAGGCTAGTCTACTTTGTTAGTGAGGTCCTTGCCGACTCAAAGATGAGATATCCGCAGGTCCAAAAGCTGCACTATGGCCTACTCATCACTGTCCGGAAGCTCGTGCACTACTTCCAAGCACATCAAGTTACGGTGGTCACATCGTTTCCACTCGGGGATGTCCTGCATAACCCGCCACGGCCGAATCGCTAAATGGGCGCTCGAAGTTGGATGGCGTTCGACATCACCTTTCAGTCGTGGACAGCAATCAAATCACAAGCTCTAGCCGACTTCGTGGCCGAGTGGATAGAAGTTCACATGCCTGCTAGCAATAGCGAACTAGAGTACTGGACAATGTTACTTCGACGGCTCCTCTACAGATCGGCGGCGCCAGGCTGCGTCGTACTGACGTCCCCACCGGCGAAAAACTGAAGTACGTCCTACAAATCCACTTCCCGGCTTCCCACAACGTCGCCGAATACGAGGCACTCATCCAGGCTCCGCTCACTATGTCATGGGGGGGAATTTTTTTTTTTTTCCCGGTCGGGGGGACTGGGTATTGGCAGGGGAGATCCCTAACCTTTTAACCAAGTCAAAGGACTGACATTGTCTCGACGACACCAGCGGCATAGTTCAGGAGATCGCAAGATGAGAACAAGGTCGACGCTAGAGATACACATTCCTACGACAAACATGTACGCTGCAGACGAGCTAGCAAACATGGATCCAAGCAAAGCACGTTCGACAGGATCTTGTTGAGCAACTCATGGGCCTAGTCAAGAAGAAAACCATCCCAACTCAGTCGAGGGACGAACCTACTCGACACAAACGAGTGCTGCACATAGTTCAAATGGCGTTCTTTTCTTCAATTCCTCTGGAGATAATCTAGAAGATCACAGTGAAAGCTGAACGAATCAAACGTCGAAGCAAGAGTTTCTTAGTCGTCGGGAAGACTTTACCAAAGAAGTGCATCCCGGTTCCTCATGCGCTATCACCACCGAGGAAAGGCGCAGGATCTGCATCACCAGCGGCGTAGTGCAACCATGCTACATCAGATGTTAGTTGGAAAGGACTTCCGCAGATTTCTGCCAACAGCAGTAACAGATGCCCAAAACATTGTCGCACATTCGAAGTTTCCATTCTACCAAGAACAACCAATCTCCCAGCCCAGAACTCAAACACTCCCAATCCTGCCCTTTCGATTATGTCTACATTCGGCCTCAAAGAAAGCTTCCAGTGGTTCACACACTTGGTTGCGTTCCAGTAGATAAATTCACGTAAGTGAGATTGAGCCAAACCCGTTTCAACACAACAATGCACGAGCTAAGACTTCATACAGTATCTCTACATTTGGGTCCTGACCGCATTTTCATCACCGACAACGATACTCGTCTATGGCGCTGTTTCAAGATTTCTTGACAATTCGCATCAGATCTGCTTAAGCATACCAGATTTGACAGCGAAAATTCTAAAAACCAAGAAACAAATTAACTCAAAAAGACCTCGAGAGTAAAACTCAAATTTCCAAACCAGGAGCAATAATCAAGTAAAAACTACTGAAGTAAATTTCTTTAGAAAAGGAAAGCATAAAACTTTATAGTTAAAATCCTCGTAATTTATTTATAGACTGTACCCTAAGTCAAATATAAATAATAAAAGGTAATATGACTAAATATGTATAGAAAAAAGTTGACATAAAAATATGGAGGTAAAAAAATTACCCATTCATGTGCAGGCTTTCTTTGAATTGTTTTGATCTTAAAGTGCATTTCCATAATAGATGCATATCATTTGTATAGCCTAAGGAATTTCTAAAAATGATCCCAGGTCAAACATAAAAGCATGAAAAATTCCGTAACACTATCCTGCATAATAATCCACTGTAATTTTACATGATTTCATCACTTCCCAGTAAGACTTCAATAAAAAATCCCCTCAAATCAGCAAAACTAGGAGCTAGCTAAAATAAATTGGTTAATTCTAAATTCACCAAATAAAATATGAAGGTTAATTAGGCAGTGCAATTCTTACCAATGGTGTTTCAACAATAAACCCTACTCCATCATTAATTTTGGTTTAAATAATCTCAAAGAAACCACATAAAATGATAAATCACTAGCAATCACTAGAATTAGTTTTAAAACTTGCAAAAAAAACAGGCATCACCTTGACTATGTTTGCAAAATCACCAAAGATAAAACAAGAACACTTCTAGCAATGAATTTGCAGCAGGTTAATCACATCCTCCTCTATCTCCAGTAAATTTATTATCCAAATTTAATCAATAAATAAGTATCTCAAACAAATGTTTTGATTCAGCAAGGTCAGAGAAATATTTTCCCTGCAGACAGTCTATTGACATTTTTTCGAGAATAATCCATCAAACCACCGCTCGACCAAAATTACCAGAACCGTGATTAGACTGTTAACTAATTACAGTAAAAATTCCAGTACAATCTGCACAAATTTGCACATAAAAATAGGCCAAGCTCATCTGACTTCAGATAGTCCACTGCAGAAAAACTGTTTACTAAGCCTATTCATCTTTTGCCACAATAAAAAATATAAAGCCTCAAGCTTTGGAACTTTTGGGCAGGTAGTAGAATATATATCCATCTACACATGTGAATTTTACCAACCCTAGAACCCTTTCTAAACTCAGTGAAAATCTCCCGGGGCAAAACAGCTGTACACACAGTTCTTCCGAACTAGCTTCTTAAGAGCTCCTCTCTCATTCTCACTGTCATGTGGGACCCACAAGCTTCCGGCGCCCACCTGCCAGTCAGCAGCACCGCTCTAGCTCGCCCACATGCACAGAATGCGTGCCACATCCCACGCGTCGACACTGCCCTAGAAGCCCACAGCCAACTCCCTCCCCGTCAAACTTCCGCCCATTTGCAGTGAAACTCGCCATAGTATCTTCGGCTGCCTCGCCTTAGCGTCGTTCTCCAAAGAAACTCCAGACTATCCACCTGCGGAAAAGCCGGTTCACAAGCTCGTCTTCCCCGACGCCGCAGCTGTGTTCGATCCAAACCAACTCAACCCCGGTGAGCCGTGCTCGTTCTTGACCGTAGGAACGTCATCACCATCCCCTAACCGATCCATTTGTATTGCCTGCCCTAGGAACCGCCGGCCAAATCGCAGCCGTCCTCGCTTTTGCGTTCCAGAGAGCGCCGCCGCAATGTCTCACTGTTCCCGGCCACTCCATGACGCCGCAAGCCGAGCCACGTGCCAACGAGTCGCCTCACCTCCAGATTCGCTGACCAAAGAATCAAGCCAAGGGGCTGTTGAAGCTCGAGATCAGCACCCATCTTCCCCAACCCGATCGAGCTGCCGCCGTGAAATTTCGTCTTCTCCGGTGAGCTGCTACTTCGATTCCTCGCATACCGAGCACCCTTACCAACCTCCCCCAAAACCTCGTTCAAATCTTTTCATCAGCTCTAAGCCGGAGCAAGCAGCCGCCCGTGAACCCCTGGAGTTCAGCCGCCGCCTCCGGCTATCTCATCGCGCGCCGTCGCCGTCCCCAGCTTCACCAAGCCTCGTGCAACTCTCGGTGAGTCCTGTTACCTCTATAGGCGTGCATGCATACACTGGTTTTCCAGAACCCGGCCATAGCTCGGATCGCCTCAACACCCCGAGACGCTCCGGCCGCTCGCACCGCAACAGCCACCTATTCCGGCCACCACAACACGCGCCACCACCACCCATAGCCTCGCCTGATCTCCTCCGCCTTTTCTCTGTTGGCCGCGACCTGCCAGCCCGACCGCCGTTCGCCGTCGGTGCCGGCGAACAAACTGACAGTCCAGCCAGCCCGTGCTCCTCTGCTCTGCCGCCGACACGCGGACCCACTCGTCAGCAAGAATAGTGGCGAGGACCGCGGTTCGTATTCCCAGAACTGCCAGGCCTCTTCTGCACTTTGCCAGTCACTACATCGGGACCGATTGGATTTAAAATCAGAAAAACAAATAAAAATGGTTTATATCCTTCCTGTTGAACTGAAAAATAGCTAAATTATAAAATCCATAACTAATTTATCTTAACTCCAAATTGATAAAACAAAATTTTTTGAACCCAAAAAATTACAAAAATTTATTCCTGTAAAAATAAATTTCTGGGAAATCAGTACCTAAAATACCTTAAAATAATAATAAAACCTATATATAAATTTAACTAGTCTCCTTACTATAAATTAAGGTTTGGTAAATTCATGAAATATTGAATTCTATTATGCAGTGAACAAAAAAACCAAATTTCAGTTATATGAAAGACACTTATATAAAACTTCAATAGGTAAATACATAAATTAAAATACATAATATGATTACTTCCAAAATCATAGCAAATTCAATTAGCTCCAAATAATATAAACCAAATTTGTTAACTCTAAAACATTTTGCTCTCATTTCTGAAAAACAGAGTATTGGCTAAAATATTGTACATAAAACATCTTTATGATTTATACCAAGTATAAATGTTTCGAATAGAATATAAAAAGTAAAATAATTTCTAAAAATTATATAAACTCCATTTTACTCTAAATAAAATGCACCCAAATGGCAGTAAATCCATATGACACTTTTCTCAAAACATGTAGATTTATATTCTTATAAAAACCTAGCCCTAACATACATGTATACTAAAATACACGTATAAGTACAAGTACATGTCTAGAAATTGATAAACTCATATCTCCTAAATAGAAGTTGGTAAAATAGAAATCCCTCTATCAAAATTCACCTAAGAACAGTACCAAACCACTGTGTAAGTTTCACACATATTAAAATAACTTCAATTATGACCATCGTACTTGGACATATGTTTGTTTAGAACTTGTAAAATTCATAACTCTCAAACAGAACGTGATAAAATAGAAATTGTTTTACCTAAATTCACTTTAGACCAGTAGCAACCTAAGGTATAAATCTCATGCATATTAGGGCATTTTGGATTTTCGCATTAGTTGCTATTTATACGATCGTACGATAATTTTTTTTAGAGAACGAATTCAAAGTCGGTGAAGAGTGAAGAAAGGTGCTCTAGGTACTCAAGAAAGGCAAGTTTTCTCCCCTCCTCCTTGAACAAACTGAATCCTATTTTTTGGGGAATGAAATGTGTTGTTTGTAAAATTGCATGCGTATTTGTGAATAACGGTATTTGAATTGTGGTAAATGGTAGTTATAACCTATTAGTTGCATGATCCACCTTAGAACCTTGTGTTCCTTGCTGTTTGTAACCTTAGGCTTGATTAAAGTACTTGGCTTATACTCATGGGGGTCCATATTAAGTTAATACACTTTTATGCTTAGCCATGCTTAGTAACGTGCTAAATATTACAGTGATTGTTATATACCTTTGAAAATGGGAATTTTATGACTTCTGGACAGAGGTGAAGCCTCTGATTATTTGTGAACTAAAATGATGAAAAACCTGATTTAGACTTGGGCAGCAAGTGGTGTGCATATGGAGTAGTTGCACACCGATAGGGGAGTGTTTGCCTGGGTCGCTTAAGGATCGAACTCAATGTCATTCCTCATGTTAAACAGTACAACCACATATGCTAGTATGGGATAGCCATAGTGGATTAAGGTACTTAATGTTTAGCCTTGCATTTTGGTAGGCTGAGTAGTATAGGCAGTGCCTACGAGCGTACTGTAGGGCTGTCTAGAGGAGCTACCTATGTAAACCATGAGGGACTGTGATCACTTCATGGCGTAGGCGTCTAAGCGTGTCCAATACGAAGTTGTGTGCCTCGTGGGGAGCCGGGTAGGCTGCCGCCACGCGTGGTTTAAGCGTGGGCCCGCCACCCACGGCATCGGGTGTTGCACCCCAATGTGGAGTAACACACCTCGTACTGGTGCAAGGCTAAACGTTAGGTAATGTAAAAGCTGTGTTGTGACCTCTAGGCCGCATTCAATGTGCAGAGTGTGGTGGTACCGACGGGTACCGGACAAACTAGAGTGTAGCCGTTTGGCTTCTATCACATCATGTGGGTAACGATGTACAAATTTTGCAGAGTGAAAACTAATCGGTTAGCCGTGCTCACTGTCATGAGCGGCATGGTTGTGTCCATTGAGTATAGATTTATGTTTTTAAATGTGTTTATGAAATTGGGGTGAGGATTGGTGACTTTTGAGAATTATTATGCTTATGATAATATTTATGATGACTTATTGCCGAGGAGGGCAGCAAATAAAGGAAAATTATTATGTTGATCACTTCTTTACTTATTATATATGTTTCTAATGTTTTATTAAATACCGTTGCAAATGATTGTGAACTAAAATTAGCTTTATGTAAAACTGAATCCACAAATAGCCATCTCCTTGATTTTAGAGCTTGTATTGTCCTTGCCAATACATTATTTCGGTAATGTACTGACTCTTGCTTGTATGATTATAATCCTTGCTATAGTTGAGTGCTACGGGAATTCGTTGCTTCTTCAGGGTTGATTCTTTAAGTGGTGTACCCCTAGTCGGATTGCCTGTGGTATGGGTAGACAAGCTTCCGCTGAATCAAATTATTTGGCCTTTTGGCTTATGTAATCTTAGTTGTATCTAAGTTTATTTCATTTATAATTGTATATCCTATGTTTGTATACCATTGCTAGAGATGAAAGTGTGGATTAGCAATTTTTCTGGAGCTAGTCTGCATGAGTATAGACTTAGAACAGTTGAGATACATGGAGAATAGTTCAACCGTAGACCATGTCCTCAGAGATATGTATCGTGTTTGGTCGTCACCTTCGTGTGGTTTGATGGGCATATCTCGTCGTGTGGACTGGTGTAACTATTCTTCTAAATATCTCTCGTGTTCTTAGTCTGGCGTTCGGTTGTTTTGCCTTATAATTGGTGGTTTGTATGATAAGGCTGCGATGAGGTTGGATGGTTATTGCACTTATTTGGTTTTTATTTGAGATCCCATTCAACTAGATATTTCATGTTGTCATACTAATTATCTCTTATAGTGCAGAATAATCGGGTGCCCACATCTGCTATGCGTCAGTGGCATACCTGCGGAGCAATGGGTAGGTTGAACGAGCCAACGGTGTGGTCTTACAAGGTATCAAGGCCAGGATATTCGACCGACTACAACCATACACAGGCCGGTGGGTACAAGAACTCCCATCTGTTCTTTAGTTTCTCAGAACCACGGTTAGTCGAGCCACAGGGCAATCCCCTTTCTTTCTGGTCTATGGTGCTGAGGCTATGCTACCAATCGAGTTAGAGTTCGGCTCTCCACGAGTCCGGGCTTACTCAGAAGACATTTTCAACAATACCCGACTGGTTGAACTAGATCAGTTGGAAGAAGCGAGGGATATCGCAACAATCCAGTCGGCAAGATATCTTCAAGGCCTGCGTCGTTATCACAATCGCAATGTCCGTGGCCGCGCCTTTTTGGTTGGAGATCTCGTCTTGAGAAAAATACAAACCACCAAAGACAGGCATAAACTATCCCCAATCTGGGAAGGGCCATTCATTATCGCTGAAGTACTCGGCCAGGTGCCTACCGACTGAAGAACAAAGATGGTGCCCTCACCAGCAACTCATGGAACATAGAACAGCTACATCCTTTCTATACCTGAGTTCTTTATTGTTTTCTTCCATGTGTGCAGTTCCTCTCTGACTCACTACGTCGCTTGATTCAACCGAGTAGTGAGTCAGGGGCTGCATGTATCTTATGTGCTTTGTCAATAATATCCAAGTCTATCTTACTTAAGTTACGAAGTTTTACTACGACTTTCATACGTCTGCCCGAGTACAGCTTTCTACGGTGAACGTTTTTATTAAGTTCCTATAGATCAACTCGGTGTAGGCTATCTGGTCGAGTAATGCTAATGACAACTGAGTAATAGTCTAAAGCTTGGCGGCATTGCACATATATTTACACATGTCCTTGCAAAAATCCAGAATACACCGATTGCATGATGTACTGTTTTTACAGATCCAGGACTCGGGTGAAAATCTCTGCAGTCGGCCTCGCCTTGGCTATCAGCTCCAGCGCCTCTTCAGGAGTTGTCTCCTCGGCAAACCCCTCCCCGATGGCTTCAACATCTGTCCTTGGGTAGATGGACTTGGTCATTGCCAGGGTTCGGGCTACACCGACAATGACGTGCTCATCCGAGTACCTCTTCAGGGTACTCAGTGCATCCTCAAGGCGTGCCTCTATTTGGGTGATCGAGCTGCAGCTGGTTCCCACGGGGCGAGGATCCATGATGTCAAGGAGCCCTCTCACGGATCCCAGGAGGGCCTCCCGTGACTCCTTGACGACCCTTATCTCCTCTGTGTAAGCCTGAAATTGGGCTTGGGAATTGGCTCGAGCAGCTACCCGGGTTCACCAACAAGTAAACTTGTTAGGCAAAGATGCAGATGGAGTAATTAATGGATTGGTTAAGATCATTGTCAGTAGGGAGACTTACTGTCATAGTCGGCCTTCCGTCTGGCTACGGTCCTCTCCAGTTCGGTTTTTTCCTTCTCGAGCTTGGCATTGGCCTCCTTCAACTCGGCCTTCTCCCGCTCAAGCCTGGTTTTGGCCCCTGTCAGGTCGGCCTTATCTTTTTCAAGCTCGGCCCTGGCTTTCTTGGCCTCCTTCAGCTGGATCTCTTCCTCTGTCCGGGTCTTCAACTCAGCTTCGAGGGATGCACGACAGATTAGTCAAGAACTCAATGTTGTAGTCAAGACACAACTGGGCAGTCGGGAATGACACAGCGAAATTTACCAAGGATCTGGTCAAAAAGATACATCCTAGAGGCTTACCTTTTATCGTTTTGGCTTGGTCCCAATTTTCAGCCCTGAGCTGAGTGACAGCGTCCCTCAACCAAGACTCCCTCTCCTAGCTGCGCCCTTCTACTTCGGCCTAGAAGGCACGGAGCTGGTCCAACTCTTGGAGCTGGGGGGCAACCCAGATCAAGACTTTGCTCATCTTCTCTGAGCGATCAAAAAGTTTCTACTTAGGGAAAAATAGAGGAAAACAGAATCAGTCGTCAGATCACTCACATGAGCAAGATAACCAAGACTACAATACGACGAAGGTCATACCCGGATCCCCTGGGACGCGGCGAGTGTGGCGCGTAGCAAGCTTTTGCGCTCCCTTTCCGCTGCAGCCTCGTCATGCTTATAACTCCTCGCGGCTCCATCGGGTGCCGTCCAATGGAACGTTCGCGGGAACTTGCGAGGAGGAGCTTCGAGCCTAGGGAGGTCCGGCTTATCCAAAGGAGGAGACAGCGACGACGACAACGACGATGACCAAGACGGCGATGGACTCCTGGCCCCCAACTCGGTGGCCTCCGGGGCCTCGGGGGTTGGCTCAGGAGCTGCAGCCGTGCCCGGTAACCGTCCCTTGGTCGACCGGTGTCGGTGGCCCTGCAGTCGGGGCTGTCTCAGTTTCTGCAACTAGGACCACCGCCGGCTTAGCAGGCGTGCTCACTGGCACCGACTCTGCTGGGGCAGGATCGACAGTGGGGGTGGCCGGCGTGGTCTCCTTGAGATCAATGTCGACCCGCCTCCTGCACAACGAATCCAATATCAGGACATCGCAATCACAGGCATGATTTTCAGAAGACCCAGAATGACCTACCTCTTGGAAAACTTGAGCTTCTGTCCGGGAGATCCAGAGGGCGGTGCTGGAGCACTGCTAGCAGTCGGGCCGGAGGGCGCAGCGGTCGGTGGCGGCATTTTAGTCTTGGTCGGCCCCATTCGCGGTGTGGTTGGCTAGGGCACTCGGGTACTCGGTGGCGCTGTGGTCGACCTCGTACTCGGTGGCACTCTGGTTGGGCTCGATGACGCGGGGCTTGACCGCATAGGTCCCAGTCTGGGACTCAATGGCCTAGGCGCTGCGCCGGCGGTGTCCTTTATCTTCAGACTCCCTGCAGCGGTGCTCGGCTTCACAACCTTCTCCTTGCCCTGATCTACAATGGCTTTCTTCCCCGCTTTCTTGGAGTCGGGCTGGGCAGCAGAAGAACTTCTCGGCCTCTTCTTCGATTTTGTAGCCGACAACGGGCAGGAGTCATCATCAAACTCCTTGCACCACTGCAAATGATTCAACAATATACATCACACAATGCTGGTCCATTACGGATACATGTCTACAAGCATTCATCATAGAAGAAAAGCAGAGGTTACCTCGGGACGAGGCCAGTTCCGGTTATAAGCCACAATACAGCGCTCTGCATCCTCGGTTTCGATCACCCCATTGGAGAAATAACTGAACAGTGTTTCAGTCACTTCTTGCTGGCTAGCCACCTCTCGGCTTTCTCGGTCGGGGTCATTCTTCCCTTGATAATCCCAGCAAAACTTGCTTCTCAAACTTCAGGGTTGGATGTGTCTGGTCTGGAAACGCTTGGCTACCCAGGGGCCGGTCAGGCCGGCTTCCTTAAACTTCTCCAATCTTGCCAGCAAATGATGCACTGGGCCCATCTCTTCAAAGGTTGGATCCGACGACCAATTGGGCGAGATCGTCGGGGGCTTTCCAGTGAATGCAGGCAAGGAGGGTGTCAGATTGAAACAGTAAAACCACTCCTTATGCCAACCTTTCAATGAGGATTTCAAAGGAATATCGATATAAATTTTCTTCATCTCGCTCCTCAACTGAAGGCAAACTCCCCCAATCACCTGGACCCTATTCTTAGATGGTTGGGGCTTGATGTGGAACAAGTGCCTAAAGAAATTAAAGTGGGGCTCTACACTCAGATAGCACTCGCAAAGAGTCACAAAAATAGAGATTTGCAGGATTGAGTTGGGATTCAGATTTACCAACTCCAATCCGTAAAAGTTAAGAAGACAGCAGAGGAACTCGGAAGAAGGAAAAAACAAACCCCGGTCAAAGAAAGAGGCAACAACAATAGTTTCGCCGGATTGGAGATTTGGAACTGACTCACCCTCAGCCGAGTGCCAGCGGATGATATCGCGGCTTTGCAGCCGCAGCGACTTCTCCAGCTTCTCCAGCTTTGACCGGCTGCAATCCGAGGTCGGCCACGCCTCATCTGACGCCCCATCAAAATCCGGAGCCCTCAGCATGGTTGAGGGACAAGGAGATTTGGGGGAAATATGGACGAGGGCTTGGAATGGATGAATGGATGCGGAATCGCTTGAGCTTTGGTGGGGAGGAGCAAGCAAAGGTGAACCCTAGCGGAGCGGGAAGCAAAATTTCGGTGCGGAGCTAGGACAAAACGATTGGTCGCTTGGGGAAGATAGAGGAATCTTTTCTCTCTCCCCCAGCCTTTATAGAGCCTGTGCCGACTCATGGGCTTGGGCTTACACAGTCGGTACTAGGCCACCAAGATATGAGTTCCTACAGTAGCATGCTCAATGTGGGCCGCTCGCAAGCTGGGTCAAAATCGTAGTGCTGATGCTACTTACAGGAACAGATGAGGTAAACAGATATGCTTCATGAAGGCCTAACTGCTAAACACATGTGTTTGGGTATCTGTCTTATCCACCAGGTATCGACGATATATCCTTATAAGGATCACAAGCTGGTTTTCATTAAAATTGGGAATGTAAGTATCTTTCTCGAGTACACCTGACCACGCAATGGATTTATTTTCATAAAGTAGTACTCGGCCTACATGCTTGGCCAACAGTTGCCATAAGCAACATTATTCTAGCCAACATGACGCTGAAGAGTCTAACTTTCGAGTAGTGCACTACTCGGGAGAGACTATAAACCTTCTTACCAGCTGACATGACGCTGAGGAGTCTAACTCCCAAGTGGGACGCCACTCGGGGAAGACTATAAACCCATTTTTCCAGCTAACATGAAGCTGAAGAGTCCCATATACGAGTGGCATTCTACTTAGTAAGACTATAAATCATATTCCGGTTGATATGATACCGAAGAGTCTCATATACCAGTAGTATACTACTTGGGAGAGACTATAAGGTTAAAGATCTTTGACTTTATGTTTAATTGTCTTCACAATTAAGCACAAAGTTGGGGGCTACACCTAATAAGTGCGCCTATTTGGTGCACACTATTCATATACCTATATGAAGCCCTTCATAGCTTCGCTGCCAGCTGACATGAAGAAGGACTTGGGAAGAAGACATACTCGGACAAAGAGTACTCGGGAAGCAATGCACTCAGGCAATTTTCACCGTGGAGGATGAGCACTCAGCATTAGCTGTGACTCAACTATGAAGGTCTTAGGGGCTACTGTGGAGGCCATGGGTACCGGGTACCTCATCACAAGCATATGGGCCACTCGGATAGAGGATGGGCCGAGACTTGTAATTAGCACCCGACAGACTTTGCCTTGTACAATAAGAAATAAACAGTCCTAGTCGGGTAGATTGTATCTCTAAGAGGAGATCCCTTGGCCGTATCCAGCTGGGACTCCTACCTTGTACCCCTGTCCCCTAGTATATAAGGGGAGGCAGGGCGCCCCCTGAGGGCACGAGCTCACAGAAGCAAACACAAATCCTAAAAGGAATACCACCACAACTGGACTAGGGTATTACCTCACATCGAGGGCCTGAACCAGTATAAAATCTCCTTGTGTTCCTTTGCAATCCACTGAGTTTCCCCTTGCCGAGTAGCCCTATATATTCATTGCCGGTGTAAAACATCGACAGCAATCATGAATATGACTCCCCCAACTAGCTAGAAAGATGTACAAAAACTGACTGGCTGCATGGCGGCACTCAGCCGGTTCGTTTCTCGACTAGGCGAATGGGGTATGCCCTTTTTCAAACTCCTGAAGAAAGTTGACAATTTCTAGTGGACATGGGAAGCCCAACAAGCCTTCGAGGACTTCAAGAAGTTTCTCACATCACCACCAATGTTAGTATCACGTATGCCCCTAGAGCCGCTTATGCTATACCTTGCGGCAACTACTCAGGTGGTCAGCATGATTCTGGTCATTGAGCGCGAAGAGCTAGGACATATCCAATAAGTACAACGACCAGTATACTTCATCAATAAAGTCCTAGGCAAATCAAAGACGCGATATCCCCAAGTCCAGAAGCTGTTGTATGGATTACTCATCAATGTCCGGAAACTAGTGCACTATGTTCAATCGCACCAAGTTACAATCGTCATGTCATTCCCACTCAGAGATGTTCTGCACAATCATGAAGCCACCGGTAGAATCGTTGAATGGGCACTCGAGCTGATAGCATTTGACATAGTGTTTCAACCATGGACAATAATCAAGTCTCAAGCACTTGCCGATTTTGTAGGCAAGTGGACAGAAGTTCAGTCGGCTGCACCTATGCACAAACTTGAGTACTAGACAATGTTCTCCGATGGTTCTCTGTGGATCAGCCAAGCAAGAGCTCATGTCGTGCTAACGTCACCTAGCAGAGAAAAACTCAAGTATGTTCTTCAAATTCACTTCCCAGCATCCAACAACATCGCCGAGTACAAAGCTCTCATCCATGGGCTCCATATCGTTGTATCACTCGGTACCCGACAATTGGTGGTTCACGGGGATTCCCAACTTGTGGTGAACCAAGTCATGAAAGACTAGACATGCCTAGATGACAACATGGTGGCATACTGCCAAGAAGTGCGGAAGTTAGAAAACAAATTTGATAGACTAGAAATCACACATGTTTTGCACCAATACAACAAAGCAGCGGATGAGCTAGCCAACATGGGATCCAAACGTGAAGTGGTCCTGACTAGAGTTTTTGTCAAGCAGTTACTGGAGCCATCAGTCAAGAAAAAGCCTGACCCCGTGCAGTCGGGGGCTGAGCCGGACATAGAACCAATGGAAGTGCTGATAATCTCTCAAGACTGCAGACTCCAATCATCCGATTCCTACTAGAAGACGAGCTCCCTGAAGATCGCAACAAAGCCGAGCAAGTCAAACGTTGGAGCAAGAGCATTATCATAGTCGGAAAGACCTATATCGTCAAAGTGCATTTGGAGTCCTCATGCGCTGCGTCACACCTGAGGAGGGCAAGCAGATATTGTAGTCAATTCACTCGGGATCTGTAGCAACCACGCTGTGATGAGGACATCACTAGCTCAGATATGACCATAGCTACCTTATGTATTCATCAACCAAAGGTGCATGCTTTCTACATAAGATTTACGTGTTATATATTTGAACAGCCGTTACTGCACCATGGGTTTTGTGTGTTCTCATTTGCAGAGATACTTGCTTGGGTGAAGAGAAAGAGACCAAGCGCAAGGAACACATGGATGATCAAAGAAGTTGATTGGAGACCAAACCAAGACCTTACCCAAGTCTACTCCTACATCACCACATCACTTTTGGTCCATAGAAGGCAAGAGATGAAGTTCTGCATGTTTTGGATTCGGATTCGGGCCTCCTGACAGCATCAACTTCAAACGGACCTAGTCGCTGATCCAGAAGGACTTTTGGGGCCCATGAGTACTTGTTGGAAAGCTTATGGAGTCTACTTTTAGATGGTTTTGGTCCCACATCAAAATTCCTCCTGAGCTATCCGAAATTGTTAAAACAAGACACGTACCTCTTCCAGTCCGAGTCTATATTGGGCCTTGGGCCTTATAATTTTGTTGTGGGCAAAGCCCAAGGGGTGTGCGCTCTAGGGTTAACTCTAGGACGTCCCAACTCATATATATTTAGTAGCCGTCGTCGTTTAGAGTCAGGTTTTACTTAGATTATTCTGCCATTGCAGTTTCACCGTCTAGATCGGTTTGTAGAACCCCAACTTCATGTGCTAAATATTCATCTGCAATTCAGGTTGTGTTTTCTTTGTTCTTGCAAATTTCTTCGATTGTTTGCAGGAGCAAAACCTTCGTGGTTAGGTCGACTGCGTGAGAGCATGGCCAATAACGACAAGGCGTGCGGGTGTAGCGAGTACGAGGTGACGATCTTCTAATCGGAAGCCTCAAAACATGAACGTCCACATGTCGCCAAATCGAACCTATCGGAAGATTGGGCACCTAGTCTCGCATCACGCTGCATCAAAGACGTTAGTCAGAAAGGCTTATAGACAAGGTTTTTTTGGCCGACTGCAGTTACCGACACCAAAGACATTGTTTGGACATGTGAGGGATACCAATTTTTTGCTCAGCAAACATATCTACCGGCTCAAGAGTTGCAGACAATTCCAATATCTTGGCCCTTTGCAATCTAGGGGCATGACATGGTCGGGCCATTCAAAAAGGTGCCAGAAGGGTTCACACATTTGTTCATCGTTGTGGACAAGTTCACAAAGTGGATTGAACCCATTGCCACCATCACTGCAGCTAGGGCAATAGACTTCATTATGGGTATTGTTTATCGATTTGGAGTCCCCAATCACATAATCACGGACAATGGCACACAGTTCATGGGTGGCATCTTTTAGGATTTCTGTGATGAGTTTGGCATCAAGATCTATTATGCCTTTGTGGCTCACCCACGGAGCAATGGATAGGTCGAGCGTGCAAATGGCATGGTCTTACAAGGTATCAAGACCAGTGTGTTTGACCGACTATGGCCATATGCAGGGCGGTTGGTACAAGAACTCCCATCTGTTCTCTAGTCACTTTGAACCACGGTCAGTCAGGCAACAGCTCAATCCCCTTTCTTTCTAGTCTATGGTGCTGAGACCGTGTTACCTACCGAGTTGGAGTTCGGTTCTCCACGAATCCGAGCCCACTCTGAAGACAAAAGAAATGAAGACCGACTGGTCAAGTTAGATTAGTTGGAGGAAGGAAGGGACATTGCCACGATCCAGTCGGCAAGATATCTCCAAGGCTTGAGTCGTATCACAGTCATAATGTCCGTGGATGTGCCTTTTCAGTGGCAATCTTGTATTACAAAAAATACAAACCACCAAAGACAAACATAAACTATCTCCTTTATGGGAGGGGCCATTCATCATCGCTGAGGTGACACGCCTGGGGGCTCAACTTCTTTATATCCAGAAGGGATTTGGTACAATGGCGTTGCGTGAGTCTTGAACTTCTTTAATGTGCTCACTAAAGGAGTCGAACTGCGACTGTACTTTGGTCTTGTAATCCGTACAAGAAGACAGGCCATGAGAAGACCTAGCTACATGAACCAACAAGTACTCGAAAGTAATCAGCAGTAGATAAGCCACTTACCAGCAAACTCAGTTTCAAGCTTGGACTTCGCCTTTTTGATGTCCTTAAGTTCTTTCCTCGGGCACTCAAGCTCTAGGGACTGGTTATGAATTGTGGTCTCATGTACTGCAGTCAGCCATATGCATGGGATCAGCAAATTAAGGATATCACAAGGAGCTACTTGGGAGACAATAGAGCTTACCCCAGATAATCCCTATCTTTTCAAACTACTTGTCGTGGAGCTAGCCAGTTCTCCCTCTCCTTCCCTTAGCGCTGGATTTCATACTTCTCAGCCTGGAGCCAAGTGAGCTAGGCAATCTGAGAAGTGAGCCTAGCAAACATCCAGCTCATCTTCTCAGACCTAGCGGTGATTTTCTGCACAAGACAATCGTTGACCAACATGCAACAAATTGAATCAAGCCAAGTCAGACTGCTTACCTGGACCTACTGTGAAGCTTTGATAGTAGCTTCATATAGCTCGATCCTCTCCTTATTGGCGTCTTCTTCATCCAACATTAGAGAGTCCACGCTCCCGTCTGGGTTTGTCCAGTGGAACACCCTTGGCAGGTTGCATAGTGGATCCAAGCCTTGGGAAGCCACCTTCTTTAGAGGAAGGTGGCAATGACGGAGAGGGAGTTGGAGGCCGGGGATCTGCAGGAGGTGCTAGCTACACAGCTGGCTTGGCGGCCTCCCGGCTGGGTGAGGTAGGTTGTTCAGCCAAGTGCATTGCTTCACCCTCTGGGGCTGGGGTGGCACTTGGTTTAGGCTGTTGTGCCTCAGCCTCAACTTCGATGGGACAGGGTTGGCGACGGGAGTTGGTGGTACCGGCCTCTTGGGGTCTACATCACTTGGTTTCCTACAAATTTACACAACATTCAAGACATGGCAATCTACCTCAAGTTACCGGAAGATAGAAGATTACATACCTCTTGGAAGTCTTAAACCACCACCCCTGTGCATCATGGGGGGAGGTAGTCGAGGAAGAGCTCGAAGGCTTGTTGCTGGAGTCGCGTCAGCTAGTGTTGGGCCTAATGGCCTAGCGTCAGGTGGCTGGTAGCTTGGGGCAACCGGCGCTACACTCGATGCAGTCGGCTGGTGTCGGAGGATGAAACTCCAACCGCGGGAAGTCAGGAGACCCCCCTTTGAGATTCGGCCAGGGGGGCTGTTCCCCAGGCGGACACGGCGTCCGGTGTGAGTATCTGTGCACGGGCCCGAGCTGAGAGACGAAGGGTTCGGACCGTCCGATCCGGGTCCGGACCGTCCGAACCGTGATAACTCGCGGGAGAGAAGTCAATCGTCTGGAAGGCAGAGAACCGTGGGCGGCAGAGGAGACGGGAGGCGTTTAGACAGGTTCGGGCCGCTTGGAAGCGTAATACCCTACTCCTGTGTGTATGCTATGTGGAGGTGAATATGGTTGCGGTGTTACAAGGTGAGCTCAACCCGCTTGACGGAGCTGGGGAAGAAGAACAGTGGCGACTGTGTGTGATCGAAGGTCGGTCCTAGGCAGAGAGCGGTTGCTAATGCTAAAGCTTGCCCTCCCCTCTCTCGTCGGCTGGGATCCTCCTTTATAGAGCAGGGGAGTCCACAGTGCCAGCACACCGAGAGAGAGAGTTTCTGGTGAGTTCTCCGGTCTTCCCCTCCGCCTGCAACGCCTGCGCTGGAGTTGGTACTGCTCGTCCAGTCGCACTTGGTCAGCACGTTGCCGTGAGCGGATGGAGCATGGAGATGGGACGGCACCTGCCTCCGCTGCCAGGGCGTGGACTTCCGGAGCCTTCTTAGTCAAAAGCACTCTGCCTGCACAGGGAATGGAGCAGGCGTCGGGGGCAACACGCCCTGTCACCTCGCCGTCGGCTCGCCATCAATGCGGTGGTTGGCACTAGCCACCTCGGGTCAGCCTGCCATTAAGGCGGTGGTTGACGGCTAACCAGCTCGGGTCACCCGTGCGCCTGGGCGTCGAGGCCGCAGGCTCCAGACCCGAGGAGGGTACCGGGGAATATGGGACCCCATTCCTATTTCGCCGACAGTGGCCCTTGGGTCTGTTGCTCGACCGGGGTTTTAACCGGGCAGGAATAGAGCCATATCTCGGGGAAACGAAAGGACGCGGGGCCCACCCGGTTTAGCAGGGAACGAGGCGAGGTTGCCACTTCCGGTCCGCCAATCGAGGGCCATAGTGGCGGAGCCGAAGGGGCGCTTCACGGGTTCTTGAGGCTATAAACAGCAGCAGCAGCAGCCGGCTTCCCCCATAGCCGAGTTCGAATCGCCGTCGCTTCGGTTGCTGCTTGCGCCCAGAGCTTAGGTCTCCCGTTCGCGCGCGCTCCTCCTTGCCTTCGTTCTTCCTTCAACCATTCTTGCCGCTACATCCACCATGCCGCGCGCCAGCCGCGGCGTGAGGCCGCTAGGTGGCAAGGCGATTCCGCCGTCGCGCCTGGACGACGACACTGGGGTGACGCGCGTGAAGAGGGTGATGCCGGCCGCCACACGGTGGAGGGCGGCGCCCGAGGTGTGCGCTGGTGAGTCGAGGCCGGCGCCGAGGGAACCCAACGAAGTAGTGTACTTCGTTGATTATGCGGTCGGCGGGTTAGTTCCGCCGTTCTCTGATTTTTTCTTCCAGGTGCTGGAGACGTATGAGGTGCAGATGTTGCACTTGACCCCCAACGCCGTGATGGTGCTGGGGGTTTTCGCGCATTTGTGCGAGATGTTTGTGGGCGTGATGCCCTCGGTGGACCTTTTCCGGCGCTTCTTCACCATGAAGAGCGCGTCGAAGAACAAGGCCACCGACTTGCCTGAGCGGGTTGGCTGCGTATACTTCCACGGCCGCCCGGGCGTCGAGTTCATCCCCATGGCGCTGAAGAACAAATGGGAGTTGTGGCGCCAAAATTGGGTCTATATCGGCGTCGACACGAACGACCGGCTTCGGCTTCCGGCCGCGGCGGCCCAGAAGGCGAGGAGCTGGACCGAGTCACCGCCGGAAGATGCGCGGCTTGTGCTAGTGTTGGCGCGCATCGCCGACCTGGTGGCCGGTGGGCTAAATGCGTATATGGTCGTTGGCGATTTCTTCGGCCGGCGACTGGCGCCGCTCAGCCGAAGGTCCCGGCCATGCTGGTTATATACCGAGCTGAAGGACATCACAAGGACCCACCCCGACAACCTCAGCGAGGAGGCGATGGGTCTGCTGATGGCGTCGGCGCTGGAAGGAGGGGGCACGGCGGTCCGGGCGCTTCCGGGTGGCGTGACGCCGCTCTGCACTGACCGCGGGCGGACAATGATCCAGAAGGCCCTCCTGCGGTTCGACGCCACGGGCATCGTCATTTCGCAGGTCACCCCCAAGATCGTCGAGATACTCGACGTCTCGGGGGGAGAAGGTGTACCGGCCGAAGAGCCGGCGCTGTCGAAGGAGGGGAAGCGGTCCGCGGGTCCCGACGTAGGACTCGCGGCGTCAAAAAGAGCGAAGACCGATGCTCCAGAGGCCGTTGTTCCGGCCGCTGCCTCTCCGGGCCGCACGGAATCCGGGCGAACCGGGGCCGTTGTGGCGGCAGCGGCTGGTGAGGCGCCAGTAAGCGCCGCCCGGGTGCAGCCCCCAGTGCCGGGGCAGGCTGCCCGGGCCCCCGGGACCGTGCCAGAGGCGGTCTCAGGCGCAGTGGGCGGCGTCGAGCAGGCGTCGGGAGCGTCGCTAGGGAAGGCGGGGCCCCGCGGTGGCGACCGGTCACTTCTGAGACCCACGGCGTGGAGCTTCAAGGGGCCCCGGGCCGAGTAAGTGCTTCAACCCTTATTCGGTTCTTCTTGCTTAGTTCGTCTCTCGACCTAATTCTTATCTGTCCGGTTCCGGCGCTTACAGGGAGAGCCAGGGGCCGACGATGACACCGCTGGCCCCGGCCGGGGGCTGTGCTGGGGACGCACCGATGTCGCTGTTGCGTCCCGCCACGCCCCGGGCATCGCCGGGCGCGGTGGTGGATATGGAGGTCGCGGTGGCCATGCCGGAGTGGGCCTCCGCGAGACCGACTGCGGTCCCCGCCGAGGGGGGAGAAGAAGACGCCAGGGCCCCGCCGTGTCCCGCGAGGGGGGAGCGGGCCCTGGTCCTTTTCGCTGCGCAGCGACCCAGCGCTGCGCGCAGGCCCGAGACGCTGCAGGACACGTTGGGGCAACTTGTGGTCGCCGCAGCCGAAGTACAAGTGGCGGCCCGTCGCGAGCAGGCGAGTCCGCTCGGCTCCGGGCGGAGCTTGAGAGGGGGCGGACAGCGATTACGGTGGCAACGGAGGGACTCATCATCCGTACAATTGCCACCGAAATCCTCGTGGCGACCCACCGACAGGAGATCGAGGCGGCGGAGGGGCGCATCGCCCAATTGGAAACCGCCGCCAAGGTCGCCGCCGATGAGGCCTCCCGCTCCCGGTCCGAGGTGGAGGCGCGGGAGAAGGAGATAACTTCCCGGGAGGACCACCTCCGGGGCAAGGAGGCCGACCTCACAGCCCGGGAGCGTGGGGTCAGTGCGCGGGAGGTAGCCGCGTCTGTGAACGAGGAGGCCGCCAAGCTTTCCAGCGCCATGGCCCAGGACAGCGCGAGGCGCCTCCAGGACCAGGAGAAGAGGCTGGCGACCTGGGAAGAAGACCTCGCCGGATGGGAGGCTGACCACCAACGCGAGGCCGAGCAGATGGAGATGCTAGCCACCGAGCTGGATGCTCAAGCCGAGGCCCTTGGGACGCGGGAGGCGATCCTAGAGGGGAAGGAAAACTCCCTGGCTCGGCGGGAGGCGGCGGTCACGGCTGTCGAGTACCGGCAAATGGAGACTGAGGCCTCTGAGAAACGCACGGTTGAACCCGAGGCTGCTGGGCAGATCGCGTCAAGCGGCTCCCCGCCATCGACAAGCGGGGTGAGCTCGACCGAGAGGCTGGCCAGAGCGGAGGAGCGACTGAGGTGGGCGCGCAGTAGCCTCTCCCTCCGGAAGGAACTTCACGACGAGATCACGGCCTGCCTAGGCAAGTATGATTCCAGCGTTCGGAGGTGTCTCAAGCGCATCGGCGTCCGGGCGTCCCCGCAGAAGACCGACATACCCGCCGGGGTTGGTCGGGCGTTGGTGGAGTTCGGGGACCTGGTGGACGTGCTGGACTCGCTCCCCCAGCGCATTCATCAAGTCCTGGAGAAGGAGGGAGCAGAGCTCGCCAAGCAAGTGGCGGAGTACATCCTCGGGTGCTACCGGGCTCGGAACGCGGACTTCTCCCTAGCCCCGGCGCTCGAGGGATTCCCGGCCAAGGGGGAGGAGGAAGCGCGAAGGGCCGTGAGCGCGGCCGCTGCAACGGTAGTGAGCGCCTTGAGGAGTCGATGGCTGACGAGGAAGACGAGTGAGCCCCCCTCCCCGGGCGGCGACATCTCCTGACCTCCGCTTCAAATTGCCTATCTTGTACAAGGGAAAAACACTTGTGTATGTATGTAATGGTGTTTAAATTTTCGCACCTTGGATTATTGCGTTGCCTGCTCCGGGCTTCCAGCCAGTTGATTCGGAAGGTCCGGTCCTTGAGGGGACGGTCCGATCTTAGGCGTTCGGTCGCGACGACTTGGAGCAACAGCTAGACCGGTCACCGGTCCAGGTCTCGCTCCCACCACGCGGGGGACGGCCCGGGGCTGGCCCCATGGGCGCTGCGTAGGTTAGGTACGGCCCAAGTGTTAAGCTCGTGCCCTTCGGCTCGCCGGGAGCCTCTCGGGGACCGACCTCGACCGTGCACGGGGTCGCCAGGTATCGAAGCACTCGGCACCTTGGCGGTGGCCGGGGGGGAGCTGGCCGGCCGGGCACCGCTGCCCGCCCCGGGAATCTAAGCTGGCCCTACGGGGGGCGCTGCCCGAGACCCTGGGGCATCGACGGTGTCCGGGGCGCGGTCCACGACCCGGTCACAAGGCCATGGCAACCGGGGCGGCACTGACCCGGCAGCCTATGTGCGCGGCTTTGGCAAATCCCACTTGCCCCTGGGGCCGAGGAGAGCGAAACGCGTAGCCGTACAAACGGAGAAAAGATAGATAGCCGAGCTAGCGTAAAGTTGAAAAAGATGCGTATCTGGATGTTGACAACGATGGTGCAGTTCCGTGGGAGCGCCCTCGGGGCCGGGAGCACTGCCAGCTCTAGGCTGGGCCGGAGGACCGCCCGAAGATGCAAACGCCTTCCTGGGCGCACTCACCTCGGGCCCCAGTCCTGGGGACCAGCTGCGCGGGCACGACCTCGAGGTTGAGGTTACCGCCGGAGATGGAAAAGCCTTCCCACCTAGGGCCCCCGGGCACCCTACTCAAGCCTGCCGGGGGAGATCTGGTCTGCACACGATGAACTGTGAGAGTACCCGGTCCATTCCCTTGTCCTTTCCATGCTACGAAGCGTGACGTCGACCGCCTCCCGAAGGAGTCCCCCCAGGGGACGGAACTGTCACGAACGCAACACACGGACAGGAAAAGGGGACAAGCCCGGAATTGATAATGAAAGTGTTGATTATGGAAACGAATGTACATGGGGGGCCCCGGCCAGCATAGCACCCGGCGCCTCGGGCTGGTGGTTGGGAATGAACTGGCCAGACCGGGCACCGCAGCTTGTCCCGAGGATCTAGACCGGCCCGACGGGGGGCTAGGCCCGAGACCCCGGAGGACCGACGGCGCCCGGGGCACAGTCCACGGCCCGGCCACCAAGCCCAAGAGACAGGGACTGCGCTAGCCGGGCGGGCCCCCGGCCCGAGAGGCATGCAACTTACCGGATGTGACTACCGATAGATTGGCCCGGAGGCCCCGACTGGGGAGCGACTTGATGTACGACGTGGTTTGGTATATGCCGGGGTCCGGGGCCCGGGCTTACATATGGTACCGGATTCCGGGGTTCCGGGCTTGGAATGTACGGGGGATGATATCCCGGGAGTTGCCCTCGCCTGGGTATGGGTGTCCGGGTTATCGCTCCCCGTTGAGGTTGTCCCGGGCACCACGTTCCTAGGCCCGCACTCGCCTTGGCGAGGCCGCCCTGGTTCGGGCTCCACGGTGTCGGGCCCCGATCTCGGGCCACGCGCTTATGGTGCGAGGGGCCCCGGGGACCCGGGGGCCTGACTGGAATATGGTACCGGGATCCGGAGTCCCGGGCTTGGAATGTATGGGGAAGACTTCCCCGGACTTACTCTCGCCTAGGCGAGGCTGTCCGGGTTATCGCGCCCCGTTGAGGTTGTCCCGGGCACCACGTTCCTAGGCCCGCACTCGCCTTGGCGAGGCCGCCCTGGTTCGGGCTCCACGGTGTCGGGCCCCGATCCCGGGCCACGTGCTTATGGTGCGAGGGGCCCCGGGGACCCGGGGGCCTGACTGGAATATGGTACCGGGATCCGGAGTCCCGGGCTTGGAATGTATGGGGACGACTTCCCCGGACTTGCTCTCGCCTAGGCGAGGCTGTCCGGGTTATCGCGCCCCGTTGAGGTTGTCCCGGACGCCACGTTCCTAGGCTCGCACTCGCCTTGGCGAGGCTGCCCTGGTTCGGGCCCCACGGTGTCGGGCCCCGAGTGCGGATCCCGGGCCACGCGCTTATGGTGCGAGGGGCCCAGGGACCCGGGGGCCTGACTAGAATATGGTGTGATATGTGCCGGGATCCGGGGTCCCGGGCTCGGAGATGGAACCGGGACCCGGGGTCCCGGGCTTGGAATGCTCTGGGTGTCGCGCCCCCAGGCGCGCAACTGCCCCGGCGATGTTGCCCGAACATTGCTCTAGTTCAGGCCCCCCAGAGTTGGTCTCGGGAGATTGCCCCGGAGTGGGTGTCGAGTTCGGACTGTCCGTTCCGGAATCGGACCGTCCTAACCCCGACGATCGGACCGTCCTCTTAGGGGTCGGACCGTCCGACCCGCACCAAATGGGCTCAGTCTGCTACCGCTCCGGACAGAACTTCTCGAGATGCTTGGTGAAGGATTTTGGAGTCAAAAATTATGCTTGAAATATTCATGGTGGCACCATGGTGGCGGCCCCTGGCCAGCGCTGAGGCTAGGAAGAGTCCGGCGCTGGCCCGAGCACCCCGCAACTTACAGAATGCGCCTATGGATAAAACATGCGAAGATGCTCGATGTTCCAGGGGTTGGGAAGCGGGGTCCCATCCTCCTGGGCCAGTCTTACCGAGCCCGGCCGGGGAACACCGATCACCAGGAAGGGGCCTTCCCACATGGGGGAAAGTTTATTCCTTCCGGCACGCGTGAGAACACGGCGGAGGACTAGGTCCCCGACCTGGAGCGACCGGGCCCGGACCTTACGCTGGTGATAGCGTTTAAGGCACTGCTGGTAACGAGCGACGCGAAGCGAGGCGCGCCGCCTTCGCTCCTCGAGGAAGTCGAGGTTGTCGAGGTACATGCTGTTGTGGCCGGGGTCGTCGCTGTAGCGCTCTACCCGGGGAGAGCCGAAGGTCAGCTCCGACGGCAGCACAGCTTCGGCCCCGTACACTAGGAAGAAAGGGGTCTCCCCAGTGGCCCGGCTTGGCATGGTACGGTTCGCCCAGAGCGCGGCCGGAAGCTCGTCGATCCACTTGACGCCATGCTTTTTGAGCTCGTTGTAGGATCTAGTCTTGAGGCCCCGCAGGATCTCGGCATTTGCCTGCTCGGCCTGCCCATTGCTAGCCGGATGGGCAGGGGAGGCGAAGCAGAGCTTGATGCCGACGTCGGAGCAGTACTCGCCGAAGAGCTCGCTCGTGAACTGCGTGCCGTTGTCGGTGATGATGCGGTTAGGGATTCCGAAGCGGCTGGTGATCCCCTGGATGAACTTGAGCACCGAATGCTTGTCGATATTGATCACGGGGAATGCCTCCGGCCACTTGGTGAACTTGTCGATGGCGACATATAGATGTTGATAACCCCCGGCCGCACGGGGAAAGGGGCCGAGGATATCGAGTCCCCAGACCGCGAAGGGCCAGGAGAGGGGGATCACCTGGAGGGCTTGTGCCGGCTGGTGACTCTGTTTAGCATGAAATTGGCAGGCACGGCAGCGCCGGACAAGGTCGAAGGCGTCCTGCAAAGCCGTGGGCCAATAAAATCCTTGCCGGAAAGCCTTACCGACCAGGGATCGAAATGCGGTGTGATTGCCACATTCTCCTTCGTGGATGTCGGCGAGGATCTTGGCGCCTGTTTCACGCGGAATGCACTTGAGCAGGACGTCGTTGGCGCCGCGTCGGTAGAGGTCCCCTTCTACCATGATGTAGCGTTTAGACAAGCGGGCGATCCTTTCTGCTTCCGCGTCGTCTTCGGGGAGATGCGCTCGGAGGAGATATGCCCGGATTTCATCCATCCAGGAAGGCGCGCAGGGTATGGCCGCGAGGATCACATCCTGGGACCGGGAGCGCGTGTCTGGTTTGGCTCCGGGCTCGGGGGCGGCCCCCGAGATCCCGCGTGAGCGCGCCGAGGGAGCCTCGAGGGCTTCCTGGAAGACCCCCGAAGGGACCGGCGCCCACGAGGAAGCCAGTCTTGAGAGCTCGTCAGCGGCGAGGTTGCGACAGCGAGGGACGTGGCGAAGCCTAAGGTCGTCGAAATGGCGCTCGAGCTTCTGCACTTCGTCCACATACGCGGCCAATTGGGGATCCAATGTCTGGTACTCCCCGGACACCTGGTTGATGACGAGCTCGGAGTCGCCTTGCGCGCACAACCGGCGCACCCCGAGGGCGATCGCGGCCCGGAGGCCGGCGAGAAGGCCCTCGTACTCGGCCATGTTGTTAGTGGCTCCGAAATTGAGGTGGATGATGAAGCGGAACTCATCCCCGGCGGGCGATACGAGGACGACTCCGGCCCCGGCGCTGGGGCGGGAGGCCTGCCGGGCGTAGGAGCCGTCGAAGTTCATTGTCCAGCAGAGGTGCAGCTCGGGGGCCGGCTCGGGGACCGGGGATGCGTCGTCGAAAACGGGATCCGGCTCGGGCCCCGGCATCCATTCCGCGAGGAAGTCCGCCAGGACTTGGCTCTTGATGGCCTGGCGCGCCTGGAAGTGGAGGTCGAACTCAGCGAGCTCGACCGCCCACTTGGCCACGCGGCCAGTCCCCTCCCGGTTATGCAATATTTGCCCGAGGGGGAAGGAGGTGACGACCGATACCTTGTGCGCCTGGAAGTAGTGGCGGAGCTTCCTGGACGCGACGAGAACGGCGTAGAGCATTTTTTGCGCCTGAGGATAGCGTGATTTGGCATCGCGGAGTACTTCGCTGACGAAGTACACCGGCCTCTGCTGCGTGCTCCCGGATCCCGGCCTGGTAGGGACGGGGAGCTCGGGCTCGGCTCCTTCGCGAGGGAGCAAATTCTTGCCACCAGGAGCACACGTGGGCCCGGGACCCGGATGCCCCGGGCGCGCCTTTGTAGGTAATGGGCGCTCGACGACGAGCGCCGCGCTCACCACTTGCGGGGTTGCCGCGATGTAGAGCAACAAGGGCTCGTCTGGCGTCGGCGCCACAAGGACAGGGGGCGTAGTTAAATACCTCTTGAGCTCGTCGAGGGCTTGATTGGCCTCCTCCGTCCACGCGAACCGCCTGGTGCTCTTGAGAAGCTTGAATAGAGGGAGGGCGCGCTCCCCTAACCTGGATATGAAGCGACCGAGTGCGGCCACGCACCCGGTCAACCTTTGGGCCTCCCGGAGCTTGGTCGGGAGACGCATACGGTCGATGGCCGCTATCTTCTCCGGGTTCGCTTCAATGCCGCGGCTGGACACAAGGAACCCGAGGAGCTTACCGGCCGGGACCCCGAAGACGCACTTGTCCGGGTTCAGCTTCATCCTCGTGCATCGAAGGTTGCTGAACGTCTCGGCCAGGTCGTGGAGCAGAGTGGCGCGGTCGCGCGACTTCAGCACCAAGTCGTCGACGTAGGCCTCCATGTTGCGGCCTAGCTGTGGTTCAAAGGTTACCCGGACGGCGCGTTGGAAAGTAGAACAAGCATTCTTCAACCCAAAAGGCATGCGCACATAACAATAAGCCCCTTGGGGGGTAATGAAAGAAGTTTTTTCCTCATCCTCCTCTGCCATGCGGATTTGATGATATCCTGCATAAGCATCAAGGAAACACAAAAGGTCGCACCCCGCGGTGGAGTCGACTATCTGATCTATGCGTGGCAGAGGGAATGGATCCTTTGGGCAAGCCTTGTTGAGGTCGGTGTAGTCTACGCACATGCGCAGCTTCCCGTTAGACTTGGGGACGACGACTGGGTTAGCCAGCCACTCCGGGTGGATGACCTCGTGGACGAAGCCGGCCGCAAGAAGCTTATCGATCTCCTCGCGGACGAAGGCTTGGCGCTCGGGGGCCTGTCGTCGTGCCTTCTGCCGCACCGGGCGTGATTCCGCGCGGACGGCCAAGCGGTGCTCTATCACCTCCCTGGGGACCCCGGGCATGTCCGACGGTTGCCAGGCGAAGACGTCGGCATTTGCCCGAAGGAAGGCGACGAGCGCGCTTTCCTATTTCTCGTCCAGCGATCCGCCAATCCTGACGGTCCGGGACAGGTCGTCGCCGAGGGCGACTTCCTTGATCGGCTCCACGTCGCTGGCGACGGTGCGCGCCTTGGGGGCACGGGATAGCGATGGTCCCGCGTCGCCCGCCGCGTCGGGAGCTGTAGGGGTGATGTCGGCCGCGCACTGCTCGGCGCATGAGAGGGCGGCCTTCACATCCCGAGGACAGTTATCGGGCCCGAGGGGCCCAGGAGCTTCATCGCTAGGTACGCGTAGTGCGTAACCACCATGAACTTTACCAATGCGGGGCGCCCAAGCACCGCGTTGTATGGGAGATTGCACTCGGCGACGTCGAAGACGACGCGCTCGGTGCGGAAGTTGTCGCGGTCACCGAAGGTGACGGGCAACGAGACCTGGCCAAGAGGCCAAGTCAGGCCCTTCGTAATCCCAATAATGGGCAACGAGGGCACGAGCTTCGTCCCTGGGGCCTTGAGCTTCTCGAAGACTCCGGGGGAAAGGATGTTGAGGGCGGCACCCCCGCGACGAGGACGCGACCCACCTTAACGTTACATATGGTGGGGGAGACAGTCAGGGCAAGCTGCCCTTCCCCGGGTACCCGGGCCGGATGGTCGGCAGGGCCGAAGGTGATCGGGGTGCCTGACCACTTCAGCTTGCGGGACGTCGCTGGGCCCGGGGTGGCGGCCAACAGCTCGCGCCTCATGGCCTTGAAGCCACGGCGCGAGGAGTGAGCGTGCGCCCCGCCGTCGAGGGTGGCGACGATATGCTCGGGTTCTTGGAACTCGAGAGGCTGTTCCGCATCGGGAGCGGGCTTGGCCTGCTGCCGCTCCTGCTGGATTTTCTTGGTGCGCTCCGCCAGGTTCTGGACGGCGCGGCACTCCGTGAGGTCGTGATGGTCCGTCTCGTGGACGGAGCACCACTTCCGGGCCGCCGCCGGTGGGGGCGGCGCTCGCGCGGCCTTTGGCCGCTTGCCGCCATTGTCGTCCCTGCGGTCATGTCGCGCTGGGGCCGCCCGTCGCCGCCAAGGAGAAGTTCCAGTCCGCTCCTTCTGGGCTCCTCCTGTCCCGGCGTGACGCGGAACGTGAGGACTCGGGGCCCTCACTGGGGCCCTGGCCGGGAGTCTTGGGGCGTGGTTTGTTCCACGCCCGAGCCTCCTCCTTGCGGGCGCAACGGTCGGCGAGGCCAAACAGCTCGGCCGTGGTTTGGACGTCGTGGGTGCCCAACTTCTCGAGCATGTGCTGGTCGCGCACGCCCGAGCGGAACGCGTGGATGACCGCGTGCGGGGCAATGTGAGGGATGGTATTACGGACCTGGCTGAAACGTTGCAGAAAACGCCTCAGCGTCTCGTCCCTGCTTTTACGCAGGGCATGGAGGTCCGCCTCGGTGCCGGGGCGCGGGAAGGTGCCCTGGAAGTTTGCCACGAACTGGTGGCAAAGACCCTCCCACGAGCGGATGGATCCCTCTGGGAGGTTCATCATCCAGGACCGAGCCTGGGCCTTGAGGGCGACGGGAAAGTAATTCGCCATTACCCTCTCGTCGCGCCCGCCGCCTGGATGGGGGTGGTATAGATTTGTAAGAACTCCGCCGGGTCGACGGAGCCGTCGTATTTCTCCGGCAAGTTGGGCGGGAACCTGGCCGGCCAAAGGACCTGCCGGAGACCCGGGGAGAGCGCCAAACAGCCCGAGCCGCCATAATGCGCGGGCTCGGGCGATGGATAACGGGTCTCCGTCGACAAGTTGGAGCTGGAGGCCTGGGCCTCGGAGTGCCTGGCGGCGTCAGTGCGCCGTTCGCGCTGTCGCTCCAATGTGACCCGGGCGTCCTCTTGGTCCCGCATCCGGTTTAACCGGGTACGTAGATCGCCAGGGCTTTTGTTGGCCCCGGGCGCGAAGCGAGGTGGAGTGCCCTGGGCTTGGTTCCGATTCGGGGCATTAGGCCGGCTCGCACTAGAAGCCGTGCGGCCGGTGCTCCCGGCCCCTGCCTGGCTGTCTGTGGCGACCCCGCGATGGGCCGCGCTTATCAGGTTGGCGACCTCATCCAGCCACTGCCGCTCCCGGCCTCCGCCCCCGGTAAAAACCGGGGGGTGGCGCAGGAGGGCTCCTGCTGCGAGGAGGGGCTCCTTGCGGCGTCGCCGTCTGGAGGAAGTCGAGTTCACGGCGCGCCGTGGTGCGGCGCGCCTGTTCGCGCCTCATGGACGAAGCCGCGGCAGACCCCGCGGGGCACCTGCCGGCCCCCTCTGCGAGGGAAGGGCCGAGGCTGCGGGACTGGCCGCTGCGGGCACGCCTGGTCCGTCGGGTACGGGCCGCGTGCCTCGGGAAGATGAAGGGGGATGCGGCGGACTCGTCACAGGGCTAACATTGTCCGGCGGGGTGAAACCGCCTGACTCCTCGTCCGAGTCCCGCGGACGATGGCCTCCAGCCATGAAGAGTGTCGGTGTTGGGGATGCCTGCACGTCACCTGAGGAAGAAAAAAAACCCCCCCTACCTGGCGCGCCAGCTGTCGGACGATGAAACTCCAACCGCGGGAAGTCAGGAGACCCCCCTTTGAGATTCGACCAGGGGGCTGTTCCCCAGGCGGACGCGGCATCCGGTGTGAGTATCTGTGCACGGGCCTGAGCTGAGAGACGAAGGGTTCGGACCGTCCGATCCGGGTCCGGACCGTCCGAACCGTGATAACTCGCGGGAGAGAAGTCAATCGTCTGGAAGGCAGAGAACCGTGGGCGGCAGAGGAGACGGGAGGCGTTTAGACAGGTTCGGGCCGCTTGGAAGCGTAATACCCTACTCCTGTGTGTATGCTATGTGGAGGTGAATATGGTTGCGGTGTTACAAGGTGAGCTCAACCCGCTTGACGGAGCTGGGGAAGAAGAACAGTGGCGACTGTGTGTGATCGAAGGTCGGTCCTAGGCAGAGAGCGGTTGCTAATGCTAAAGCTTGCCCTCCCCTCTCTCGTCGGCTGGGATCCTCCTTTATAGAGCAGGGGAGTCCACAGTGCCAGCACACCGAGAGAGAGAGTTTCTGGTGAGTTCTCCGGTCTTCCCCTCCGCCTGCAACGCCTGCGCCGGAGTTGGTACTGCTCGTCCAATCGCACTTGGTCAGCACGTCGCCGTGAGCGGATGGAGCATGGAGATGGGACGGCACCTGCCTCCGCTGCCAGGGCGTGGACTTCCGGAGCCTTCTTAGTCAAAAGCACTCTGCCTGCACAGGGAATGGAGCAGGCGTCGGGGGCAACACGCCCTGTCACCTCGCCGTCGGCTCGCCATCAATGCGGTGGTTGGCACTGGCCACCTCGGGTCAGCCCGCCATTAAGGCGGTGGTTGACGGCTGACCAACTCGGGTCACCCGTGCGCCTGGGCGTCGAGGCCGCAGGCTCCAGACCCGAGGAGGGTACCGGGGAATATGGGACCCCATTCCCATTTCGCCGACAGCTGGGTTGACAGGGAGGCTGGTGCTGTAGTTGGGGCTGAGGAAGCTGCGACAAGTGCTGGAACCATGCAGTCGGTGTCCCTAATCTTCGGACCGCCTATCGCCCTAGTTGGCTTGTACTTGGGTTTGGCCTGGTCCTTCATTGGCTGCTTCCTAGCTCTCTTGGAGCTGGGGTTGATCGCAGACGGGCTGACTATGCATTTTCCTTGACCCCCCCCCCCAGTCGTTGCACGGGCTTCGACTCAATGTAGGCGTTTTCCTACAAACAATGCATATGAAGACAATTCCATAGAATTAATACTCCAATCAATCATCATAGGCATTCTTATCAGCAATCAAGTCGAGATGCCAGATATCAAGAGCTTACCACTGGCCTTGGCCTTCCTAGGCAGAAAGGCTTGGGACACTTCTTGGCGCCTAGAGTATCTAGCAGGCTACTACTGAAGTAGCAACACAGATTTTCAGTGACGACGTCCTTGTCGATGAAGTCGGTACTCTCCCGAGTTGGATCCCCCTTCCCCTGGTACTCATACCTAGGGTGGATCCTATCCTTCAGGGGCTGAGTGCGCCGGTTCAGGAACAGACGCGCCACCTAGGCTCTAGTCAACCCTTTCTTCTTTAGGGGCCGCCAGCTTTCCATCAGCCCCTGCACCTGCACCATGTCGGCGTCCGAGGGGAGCACCGACCAGCTGTCAAGTACCCTAGGGGGTTCCCGACGAAGGGCAGCAAGGAGGGCTCTGAGTTGGAGCAGTAGAACCACTCCTGATGCCAGCCCTTCAGAGAGGTCCTTAGGGGGAGGAGAAGGTAAACCTTCTTCATCTCATTCCGGAGCTGAAGCCCGGCTCCCCCTATGACCTGCAGATTGGGTTTTGATGGCTGGGGTTTAAGGTGATAGAAGTAGCGGAAGAGATTGAATTGGGGATCGACCCCGAGGAAGGCTTCACAGAGGGTGACAAAGATAGAGATTTGGAGGATGGAATTTGGGATGAGATGAACAAGTTCGATTTGATAATAATCTTGAAGACCACGGAAGAAATTGGATGTGGGAAGAGAAAAGCCTTGGTCGAAGAAAGACTCTAAAATCACAATCTCGTGGGAGTCGGGGCACTACAAGAAATCTTATGATAGGTGATGTTTATTTACGTCTCGAAAGCTGAAAATTACATCACATTTTGAAATCTGTGGCATTCATTTGACGAAAATTCATTCGTCACCTATCATGTGTCTCTAACCATGCTCTGTGATGAAAACGTATTTTTTTGTCATTGTTCTAGTGATGATCCTTGTTTCGTCATTGAGTTTATGATGCTCAAGTTTGTCATTGCCAAGCCCCGAAAATGTCATAAATCACTAAGCTTTAATGACTATGCAGTTGCCACGTAGGACAAGGAACGTCATAAAATTTTGGTACAGTGTGATGTGGAGCTGACATGGCGGGTTCATTGTGACAATTAGATTCATCATGAAATGCCATGTGGCCTGTCAAGGCTCATGTAGTGAGCAACCTATTTATTGGGCTAGGCCTAATTGGAAGTCCGTATAGCAAATTACACTATATTTTTGGCCCAATTATACTGTATCCATCTGCAGAATTTTTTTGATTTTTGTATTTATTTATTAAAAGATTTGCAAAAGTAGATTTTTGTTTGAAAAAATTACAAAAATAGACTCCCACCGCCCTTTGGGAGGGCGATTTTTAAAAATCGCCCTCCTAGAGGGCGATTTGTCATTGACGTGGCTGACGGCCGTTGACCCCCCCATCGACGGGCCGTCAGCCATTTTGCAGGCGGCCCCCCGTCCACCCCTAAATAAAAACCGCCCTTCTCAGAGGGCGGCAAGGGGGCCGCCTGCAAATTGGCGGCCGGGAATGGGCTCCAGGGCGGGACGCGGGGCTGAGGGGCGGGCCGGCGGGGCGCTAACCTCCTTTGACGCGGCCAGAAGGGCGCGGGCGCGGGCTTGAGGATCCGCGGTGCCAGGGCGCTAACGCTTGGTGCGTGCGAGTGCGAAGCTGGGCGCGGGCCAAGACGCTGGCGCGGCGCTGACGCGGCCAAGCTGCTAGGGCGCGCGGGCGCTGACGCGAGCGCCTACCATCGGCGCGGCCGCAGCCTTGAGGGCGGGAGAGTGGAACCGGCCTGCGGGCGCGGGGGAGGGAGGCCCGGCCCCAAGGGGCATTTCGTTAGGCGGCCCCCTTGCCACCCTCTAAGAGGGCGAGGGGAGGTTTTTTGGAATACCCGGGGCCGCCTGCAAATGGCTGACGGCGTCGGCGGGGGGCCAACGGCCGTCAGCACGTTCATTAAAATCGCCCTCTGGGAGGGCGGATTTTTAAAAATCGCCCTCCCAGAGTAGGCGGTTAGGAGTCTATTTTTGCAAATTTTCAAACAAAAATCATTTTTGCAAATCTTTTAATAAATAAATATTAAAAATCAAAAAAATCTCCATCTGCATTGAATCGAAAAGAACGAGTGGACCATACACATTTCCAAAAAGCCCATATAGGCCCAGCATTGGGGAATCTGATGAACGAGTGGGCCATGCACATCCAAAAAGCCCATATAGCCATACAGCAGAGAGGGTTATAGCCGCTCAGTTAACATCCATACACAAGCCAATTAACATCCAACACATCTCAAACCTGATAGCCCAGTTAACAACATCCAGCCCACATGTACCAAATCTTATGGCCCAATTAACATCCAGCCCACATGCACCAGCTCACATTTTAGTAAAGGTCACAAAACCAAAATAAATATCAACAAGTAACCCCACATGTAGGGTTTGAAAACGGTTCGGATAGTTTCCGCTATCCGGATGTATTTTCGGATACGGATACTTTTGGTCAGATAATTTTCGTATACGGATATGAATTCGGATTTTTTTTTTTCAGATACGGAAACGGATACGATAACGCTAATATCCGGCGGAATCGGAAAACGGTCAGAAACTATCCGGAATTTTTGCCGGATATCCGGATAGTAAATAAGGCCTGCATATCTAGCCCATTAGCCCATTAGGATAACTAGACTTTTACCACAGCACACACAACAATGCCACAACTGGCAGGGAAGGCAGGCGCGTGCGGCGGTGGCAGTGGGCAGCACAGGGGCAGGTGCGGCCTGTGGGCGACGGCAGGCGGAGCCGGCAAGGCGGGTGCGGTGTGCGCGGCGGGGCCGAGGCACAATGGCGGGCGTGCGGCGACAGCGACGGCGGGGGCGAGGACGGCGGGCGTGCGGCGGCAAGCGGCGGGGGCAGGCACAGCGGGCGTGCGAGCGGTGGCGGGGCGGGGCAGGCACGGGGGCGTACGGGCGGCCTGGCGGGGCATTGGGGTAGGTCTGTGGATGCGGCAGTAGCAGGCCGGCAGGCGCATTACGGGCGGCGCAGGTATCCCGGTAATATTTTAACCGTATTCGTTCTGATTTAATATTCGCGACCGTATCTGTATCCGTAAATACTCGCTTCCGTTTTTGTACCTCGAGTTTTTCCATTCCGAATCGATTTACAAAAAAAATATGAAAACAAATATTGGTATAGCTAGTTTTCCACCGGTTTCGATCCGTTTTCACCCTCGCTACCACAAGGTACTCTACATGCAGTCACAGGTTCACAAGTTTACTAAGCAGAACAAGCTTCAGTTACATCAGGACATTCATCAGTTGAAATGTTACATAGATCCTAGAGGTAGCAAAATAAACAGTTTCAACCAGATTCCAACCAACAAGCAAAATGTTATCAGTCAGTCATCACTGACCATAATCCCGGCCATAAATTTACAAGTTCACTTGACCAAAGAACGACTCACATGTCCAAATCAGTGGCGTCACATTCACAATCAGAACAAAGTCCGCATGTCCGGATTATCCAGCCAACTCAAAAACTTATGACTGAGAAGGCGACATGAGTTAGCATAACCTTACCTGTATTTGGCTGACCAGAAGAGTGCTTGAGGGAAGCAAACGGCGAAGAAGGCATTGTTGCTCGTTGGCTCTGAGACTCTTTGAAAGTTCAATTTCTCGTTCCGCTTTTTGCTTCTGTTTCCTTGCTTCTTTCTTCTGATTCTTCGATAGGTGCGCGTTCTTCTTCAATTGAATCCAACTCATGGGGCTGATTTCTGATCTTTCCAACTGTGTGTCTGATGTTATCTGATGCATCCTTGCTTCTCTCTCAAGTTCAGTTTCAAGCTCTCAATTGGCACGTGCAGTGGGTGCAACAACAGCTTTGCGCTTCTCTTTGGGGCGGGCTGACTCAAGCCCGGTGGGACTGTGTTTTGAAGAACTATGATTTTGGCATAACTTCGGAACAACTTCAATATCAGTTTTTGGTGCTTGCCCTTCTTGTACAAGATCAGCATTGATGGCTTCCATATCAGCCTAGCAATAGCAAGATAGGAATTCAGAAGTCACTTTCCATTGGCCTTAATATATAAATACAAAAGAAGATAGTTGAAGAAGTAACTCACAATAACCATTCTTTAACAGGCTGCTAAAACCACTCTTGCTGCTGCAAGGACACTCTTTGAAAAGATGCAATTGCCAGTGGGCATCACATCTTTATACTTTGTTTGTTTCTGAAATTACATGCAAACAATTTGTTAAATACAACATGCCATCATTGTATTTGAAAGATTTTTCATGTGCAAAGTTAAAGTGTTAAATACAGCTGAAAGAGGAGATTAAAATAGGAGAGTAAATCATATGTTATGGATTCGAACATGGACTATGGACTTAGTAAACATGGATTCCATTAGGAGGAGTAATTATTATATATGAGTTATTCCGCTAGAAACTTAACCAAGATTTTGTGATGCCTATATTGTACTACATAACTACAAATAACAGCATCCATAAATGAATATAGGTAAAGTAGCTAATAGAAGAAATCAGGGTTCAGTGCATGCAAGGGGAGGGCCATCTCGATATGTAGCAGCCTCAAGAAGATAAAGTGCTGGTTTAAAATTAATACATCCTCATCTAGATAGCAGTAGGTACAGTAACATGTAAGCAAACAAGGCTGAAAAAAGCAATTATATATAGTTCTTAGAGACCTTTTACAATGCTTGTAAGGTACCTCACGTACCTTCTAAATCAAACAGTATCAGTTATTAATGTTTAAAGGGCAAATTAAAATAGAAAATAACATTAACAGAGGTCATTGGGGTAATTTATTAATTCCATCGTTATTATTCCACCAATGTAATTACGTAAAAACAAATTCAGAGATAATCCTCTCTACATATACAGCAAGCCGGCTATGTGTATCATAACAGATATACGAGTGATCAAAGAGACACATACACACATGTAGATAATGGATTAATCTGTAAAGTATAGTAATTAGGTGTACTATTAGCTAGTAGTAGTCAGAATCCCAGAGAGGCCTGAACCAGATGGAATGGATGGAGGACTGGAAACGACAGCATGAGCAGCAACACAGCCACCAGCAGCGCCACCTTTGGACCCATCGTCGACGAGCCTCCCGCCCCGTGCATCTGTGCCGCCGATAGTCGGCTGTGTGCACGGCCGGCGCATAATGTTGCGCAGTGCGTCCAGTAGCGCGGCGGTGCTGGAGACGAGGAAGAGCACGAAGACGTGATGGCAGCGAGCGGCGTGGCGAAGACGGCGCGACGCCGATCTCGCATCGGCGCTCGATGGCCTTGTAGTCGACGTAGGGTGGAGATGGAGAGGAAGATAAGATGGCACCTGCCACCACTTTTGGAGCAGTGCATTTGTTTTTTCCGATCGTTGGCTGCGGGCGGCGCCGGCGTGGTCGAGTTCGCCCCCTCGGTGCCCGGCAGCGGGCTGACCGAAGCAGCGGCTGCTGAGTCACGCCTCCAGGGGTAGTTTGACCGGCAACGGTGCATGGCCGCCGGCGCCTTTGGGTGGCGAGCTCGGAGTTGTCGTCGTTGGAGCAGGGTAGTGTGCCAAAGCTCCGGCGACGATGCAGGCTTGCCGGTGCATAGGTGAAACCAAGGAGCAGTTTGCGACGGTGCCTTTTGGGTTTTTAGCTCGTGCGTCGGCGTGGCCTTGGGGGGTAGGCGCAGGCGACGGCGGCGAGGACTCCGGGGTCAGCATTGGCACGACAGGAGGAGGTACAGCCGGCGGCGGCGTGTGGCGGCCCACTGCAGTCAGCCATGACAAAACGACATGAGCTTCTCGCGGCATATGAGCATGGCGGCAGTATGGCCATTGTTGCCATGGGTGCTGATGAAGAAGAAGGGGCCCGACAGGTCGAACGTGAACACCATGCTGCCGTTGTTGAACTTGCCGCCGACGAACGACGCCGACGTGTTGCACGCGTCGTACGCCCCCTGATCCACCAGCACCACGCGTGTGAGAGAGACGCGAAAGACTGTACGTATTTGCTCTTAAACACACAAATTACCCTATAAGCTAATTACTATTTTAACCTTCTTCTTCAGTACCTTAGATACCATTTTATCGGTATACTTTCTTTTATTCTACTTGTGTTAGATTAGAGATAATAACGGTCCTAATTAATTCCAAATCCCGGAGAAAATCTATAGTTCTTAATAAGCAAGAAATCATTTTAATGAGTAATTGGGCAGGATAGTATTATCTCAGATTAAGTGGACTCTTAGAAGGATAATTCAAGTATAGATCAGCAATCCCACTACATAGCTAACAGGAAGAATTATCTCATATGATCAACAAGTGCTCAGGTGATAAGTCAAGAAGCATATAGAGCATATATAAAGATATGATCAGTCTTATGTCCTTATCAAATTTGGTAATTGCAAATTCCATACAGATATATCATTCTTGACATATGGACAAAATCAAATCTTAGTCAGAAACTTAGGAATTAGTTATTAAACCCTAGCACAAATTGAATTTATCATGAATATAACTAAGAAATTCTACTGATCAGGTGAACATCAAGTAGACTAGTTCAATTGTTGATTATTTTTGTTTATGAAACTACCTCGTTAATTATGCACAGAACACAGAATTTAGTACACCTCATTCAATTGTGAAAATAGATCAAAAGGGTAACTTAGGGTTTGCACCACAAAAGCCCAGGAGCAATATTATCCATTTCTCAAGACAGTAAAGAAGACTGACACATTTTTTTTGTATCTTACCACAACATGGCAATGCACAATGTAGCTCCGGGAGCCTGTCCTTTGCTGGTACCGAACATTCTCACGGTTAAGTTTGTTTTTCAAACACTTGTCCTATAGAAAGGCAAATATTAGTACAACTAGAGCTTAGTTCTATCACACATACAAAAGACAGCCATACATAATATTTACCATCACAACCATAGACAATATTGTGTATGGTTATCTTTTGTTTGTGTGCTACTAAGATACTTGTGTGATATAGCTAAGCTACTTGTCTTACTAATACAAAAGTAGCAAGACAACATGTAGCCAAGAACATGTAAGCATGTATTAGTCTATTATGTACAAGTCATACACAACATGCTTCCTCGCTTGCATGTATTCATCTCTTATGAAAGAATTTTTCTAACAGACCATAGATGTATCTTCGCCTTATCTAAATAATCATTATTCTTATAGTAGCCAACAGCATGTAAGCTCAACGACATAAATATGCATCACAAACAGCATATAAGATTTGTTTGATTTTACCTTGTGCTTTGGGTTTGATCACGTCTCCACTAGTGATTTCCATTGCTCATCGGTCATACCCTTCAGCGGTGATGTTGTTCTCACTTCATTTGGTGATTTACCATTAAAGTATGTCCTCTTCAAGTGGTACCTCATCGAGCGTTGTCCACACTTCAGCAGATCAGCACATACATCTTTCACAGGCTTGCTGTTTGTGTCTATGTTAAGTTGGCCCTAAATAGGAGCATAAACATAAGAAACGAGTCGTTAAGAGCATATAATGAGTGTCACGTCGTGATAAATTCATCCCAGTAAAAATTTATTTAGAAATCGAATAATAGAATTTTATTAAAAGCCGAAGGAAATGATCAACATAAAATACAATCAAGAAAAAATCAAATGTGGCTCGGGGAAGTTTTCATAAATTCTCCATGCTCTAAATTGTCCCTGTCAATTTCTACTTTAATTTACAGAGCCAAATAATTAATTTTTAAGCAACAATAACATTTATCAGTGTTTTGATAAAAAAGAAAACTAAAATTAATCTCTTTTTTATCTTGGGGTCGGGTCCAGCCCATCTCCCTTTCTCTTTCCCTCGGGGGGGCCCCAGCTCCCTGCGTGGCCCTGCTCAACTTCTACTCTACGTTGGGCCTGCGGCCCATGTCCGCCTTTCACTGTCTAGCCTGCCCTGGCCCAGCTCAACGCGCACCTCCTGCCGCTGACGAGCCGTGGGCCCACTCGTCAGGGTCTTCTCCTAGCCTCCAGCCGGCTGCCCTCTCTCTCCCCCCATGAAAAATCACAGCCATTTTATGGTGGTGTTGGTGGTTTTGGTTCCCCACTAACTCACCTCAATTCAGCCACTAAATATCAATTGAATTTAGGGTTTAATCCCCATTTATCCTCCTTCATTTTTCCCTCACAAATGCCCCATCAATTGATGTGTTCATGAGCTCTAATTTGTGATTTAAAACTCCTTTCAATCCATCCATGAATGGCAGCCAGCCCCTCCAGCGCCTGGTCTCTTTCTCTCTCACCGGTGGCCTATAAAAGGACCCGTCGTCCCTCCTCTGTCATTTTTCCTGCCCCCTCGGTGAGCTCCCGAGCTCTTGCCGTTTCTCTCTGCATGTCGCTCCTCTCTCCGCCGTACAGGATTAATCTCCGTGCAGCACATTTTGGTTTTTCTCTGTGCCGGAGTGCCATGCCGCTCGCCCGTCTTCCTCTTCAGCTTCTGCAACGGCAAAGCACGACCCTGGCTGCGCCTTATCCAAGCCCGACGACCACCGGTATGCTGTCCTCGACATCAACTCAAAGTTCTAGCGCCGCCTGGTCGCGACGCTCGGCCACACCTTCCCGCTGGAATGTGCCGTTCTAACCACATCTTCAGGTGGGCGTCCTTCTAGCTTTCACTACGACGACCTCGACCTCGGCCTTGCCCTCGATTGGGCCACCGTCCGAGGGTGGCGAGCCCACCAGTGCTGCCTCGCCGTCATCGACCCGATGCCACTGGCCCAGAGCTGCTCGCTATTGGTCATCACCGTGGTCCTCGGTCACCAGTTGCCGCGACCTTGGGGCCAGTGAGCTGCCCCATGACGTCCTGCCGGCGCACGTTGTGCTCCTTGTCGCGCCTCCGCCCTGTTGCCACGTGCCGGTTACCTTCGGGTCTCATGCCGCCGGCACCGGCCATGCGCTCTGCCTACGTGGCTGGTGCCCGACCATGGCAGTCCGCATCAGCGGGTTCCCCGTGTGGTTGCCGTGGCGCAGTGGCTGCCTGCATGCGTCTTGTGTGGCAACGTCCGTGGAGCCCGCTTTGGGGGGCTTGTCAGCTCTCTCTTTTGGCTGACAAGTTTGGGGGGTCCCTTTTTTCACCCCGTGGACCATCTCGGTGCATTCCGGTTCACAGTGGACCAGTCGCTGATATGCATGGTTTTTCCCCGCAAGTCAACGACTCAGCTCACGTCCTTCTCCCCGGGGCTGACGCAATAAATGTATTTTTCAATATATAAAATAATTCAACAAACTTATAGAATCTCCATTTAAATTTCAGTTTAAACTTCAAATGGCCATAAACTCGGTCACGTTGACGAACTCCATAATTGACCAGTTCCAGCTCATAATTTTTTTTCAATCATCAAGAATCCAAATATGTGCTTTTCATGTACTGTTTCTGCATCTTGAATAGTGTTTTAGCCTCATTTTGCGTGTTTCGTGTAGTTCCATCGTATCAGAGGATCCCAAAATGCATATCAAGATGTCGGAAACGACCAAGTTTTTATTTTTTTTTTTGTTTTTTTCTTTGAGAAAGGCAAGTCACGCTCTCCTTGAGAATATTGAATCCATTTTTGGGTTTTTTGCAAAAATTATTGTTTTGATTTAAATTATTGCATTCCGCTTTATTAAATCACCATGAGATAACTGTTTTACTTAGCCGTTACTATATTCCTTGTTATAGCCTTATTATTGGTATAATATTCATTGACAACCCTAGGTAACCAAAACCAGCTAGTATTGTGTTCTATATGTGATGCTTACTAGCTATTTTAGGTTTATGCTTAGCCATGCTTAATTAGAAACAACTTAGATGTTTTGCAATGATCTAGACTGTGGGAATAATAATGTCACTCTGGAATAACTTTGGGAATGGTTGGTTTGCCTGGAATCCCAAACTCTGTTTTTGGCAGGGCTCAGGGTACATTGTTTTGTTAGTTGTACCTCGAACGTCATAAGGATCGGTCTTCGGGCCTCAGTTGCAAAGCATTACCGTACTACCACATGTCTAATGGGTAAGGCTTAACCCGTAGCTTGGATCAGCTTTGGACAAAGGAGGTGGATGTCTGGTTGTTGACTGACGTCTCTGGCAAATGAAGGTCACCGGGGATCCAGGGATTGAGATGCCTTTGGGGGCATCGACTTTTATATTTTACTGTTACCTGTGCCAGGGGTCTGGCCATAGATGGGTTGGTGTCGATTCTTTTGTCTACTGTTGACCTAGGTGAAAGGTTATGTCACGATCTTGACTTTCCAGGTACCTTCAGGTGTTGTGGTGCATGCTGATGTGAAGTCATGTATTGTGTCCTGTGGGAAAAGATGTACACCCCTGGCTAGAGTATAATCTATTCGAATAGCCGCACCCTCGGTTATGGGCAAGTCTAGCAATGTACCCAAGTTAGATGTTTCCTCTATTAAAATGGAACCAAGGATTAATTGATTAAAACTTGTTGGTTGACCAGGGTGGTCTGGTTGACTTGGTTTAAGGCAGGTTCGCATGGGTTTGTGGCCTTGATAATAATTTGGAGATAGACTTAGGATCGTGTTTCTAAAAATGCCTTGTAAAACTAAATTGATTTAAAAGGCTTATTTGCTACAAAATTAACCCTATTAATCAATTCCTTGTTCCCCGTTTGCATTAAATCTGCCTATCTCTGATGTGGCTTGCTGAGTACGGTGGTTGTACTCATTCTTGCACAAATCTTTCCCCCTTCAGTAAGCGAAGCTTTGAAGATGAAGTCCTTGGTGGAGTTTTGGCTTATACCCTAGTTGAGTGCCTGTGAAGATGGAGCCGCATAGACCCGCTTTTCCGCTGCTATTTGTTTTTCTTTAGTTGTTAGGCCCTATGAGCCTTTGTAATAATATAAATATTATAGATATAATAAAGAGGTGACTTTTGTATCAATGTTATTTGGTGTACCCTGGCTTTTCCTAGGACAGGGATTAATACACTAGCAATTAGGGAAAACGGTGTTTTTCCCGGTTGTGACAAGTTGTTATCAGAGCCATCTTGGCTGTAGGATGAGCCAAATGGACAAAACCTAAGGACATACTTCATAAAGAAAATTATTTGCAAAATTTCCTTTTTCATTCTTCTCCCATGCTATTTGCAAAATTTTTACTCGTTTCCCCTTCTTGGTTTCAACGGGTACCAGATGTGTGGAGTTGCAAAGAAGCTTGAGAAGATGCTAGCGGATGCAACAGTTCATTACAGTGGATATTGAGACGATATGTTCAAAAAGATCAAGGATCTCGAGGCCAAAATAGAAGCACGTAAGGCAAGACATCGATCAGAAGAAGAAGAAGTCACTTCTCCTTCACCGAAGCACAAGAAGACTGCAGAATCCTCGAGCAAAGTGAAGAAGCCAACGTCAGAAGATTCCCCTCCAAGCCCCAAGAAGGAGTGATGATCCTGAAGAACCTTTCCGTGATACCTAAGCTATCCAAGAGTAATGATGTTTTCTGTTTCTTGTGTTTCTTTGCTTGTGGGTGTAGGGTATGGCTTTCATTGTTTGTGATGTGCCCATACTAGGTTGCTTGTTTAAACAACTTGCAGAATAAATCTTACATACATCAAATCAATAAAAGATTAAATCTTTTAAGGTCTTCTCCTTAGTTTTGATCTATCTCGTTCTCTATTTCCCTTCTTCCACCTAAAACCCTGCAACAAATGGCTGACAATGTAAAGAGCAAGACAGTTAGAAGCTTTGACAATGGTGCCCCTAGCTCTTGAGCAAGTGAATCGCCCGCTTTAGATAATATGGCGTTGACCCAGCATGTAATCAGCTAGAATGTGCTACTTACCACCCTACTACAACAAGTATGCCAGTAACATCAGAACCAGCGTCCAAGCCGGTATGTTCCAGTACAAGCACCTATGATGCAAGTCAATGTAACGTCGTTTCCTCAAGGGATATGCGTAGCAAAGCCACTGTCAGGCACAAAGGAAGCAAGTTCTATATGCAACGATTGTTGTGAACAAGGACACTATGCAAGAAATTGCACTTGGAAGGTATATGCAAGGATTGAAGACGTTCCACATAGCCTCAAAGAACAGAAGACATAGGATTGTACTAATCTAGGGAAACCCAGAGTATGGCAAACCAAGATGAAGAAAAGAAAAGAACCGATAGAATTGAAGAAGATTTCACGGATTGGGAGTTTACTGTCACAGAGTTCTCTCCAAAGGACAGGTTGGCTGCACCTAAGCATTTGAGAGGACGAACTTACCGTGCAGGACGACAGTTAATAGAATATCTCAATCACCATGGCTCCATACAGTCAGACAGTGAGCTATCAGACCAGCTAACCTCTGATGACGACTCTGATGAGGAAGATGAAGATACTCTCAAGGGACTTAAGGAATTCAAGGCATGCACCCGTTGTAGATAAATTGGACATGTTACTAGCTTGTGTGCCACTCTCTGCCCTCACTGTGAAGAAGATCATCCACTAGGCAAATGTCCTGCAAGAAGGATCACATGTTTTCCTTGTGAAGGAATGGATCATTTGACCAAAGATTGCCAAAACAGTGAGATGCTAACCAAGGCTGTGCAGTGTCGATGTTTTGTATTGGCAATAATAATATGGGACTACTCATGAGACCTAAACTTGATGGATTGCAAAGGAACACGAAATGATTTTATACTAGTTCAGGCCCTCGAGGTGAGGTAATACCCTACTTCCAGCTGTTGTGTATTGCCTTTGAGGTTTTTCTGGTGAGATCATATGTCTTGCCCCAGGGGGCTCCCTAACCCTCCTTATATAATGGAGGAAAGAGGCTACATGATAGGAATCCCAGTCGGACTCCAACCAAGGGATCTCCTTCTATGATTACAACGTACCCAACTAGGACTATATCCCTTTCCTTATCATACAAGGTAATATGCACCGAGTCCTATTGTATGCCTAATCACAGGATTAAGCCCATCCTCTATCCAAGTAGCCACAAAGCTACCTCACGAGATTCCCGGGGCCCATGGCCTCCACAGTAGCCCCTGAGACCTTCATAGTTAAGTCACAGCTGGTGCCGAGTGCTCATTCTCCTTGGTGAAGATTTCCCGAGTGCCTTGCTCCCTAGTACCCATTGTTCGAGTACCTCTTCTCCAAGTCCTGCTTTATATCAGTTGGCAACAAGGCTATGAAGGGCTTCATAGATAAATATGAATAGTGTGCGCTAAATAGACGCACCTATTAGGTGTAGCCCCCGACTTTGTGCTTAATTGTGAAACAATTAAACATAAAATCAAGGATCTTTAACCTTTAAGTCTTTTTTGAGTGCTATATTTCTCAGAAATTGGACTCCTCAGCGTCATATTAGCTGGAAACATTTTTTGCTCAAGGCAGTTTGGCTAAGCATGTAAGCCGAGTACTACTTCATGGATTTTTACCCACTAAGTGGTGAGGTGTTCTTGAGAGATACCTGCATCCCCAATTTTAATTGAGACCAACTATTGATCCTTATAAGGATATATCCTCAATACCTGTGAAATAATTCAGATATCTGAACACATATGTCCAGCAATTAGGCTTAACAAGAAGCATATCTGATTATTTCAATCGGTCTCTGTAAAATAGCATTTGAATTATGATTTTAACACAGCCAGCGGTCGGCCCAATAGGGCATGCTACTTAGAGACTCATATCTTACGACCCATTACCGAGCAAGCTGGCCCAAGCCTGCTAACTCAGCGCAGGCCTATAAAGCGGCGAGAGAGAGAAAAGATTCCTCTTTCTCCCCCAATCCACCAAATCGCTTCAGCTCCTAAAAATACGCCCGCACCAAAATTCACGCTCTTCACCTCGGCTAGGGTTTGCTGTAGTTCGCGCTCCCCTCTAGAAATCCACAGGGATCTTCACTCCTGCTTCAATTCACGTCTTCTGGAAGCTTCCTCGCCCAGGTCCTCGCCCCCAACAATGCTGAAGGCGCCATTTGATATCCCAACCATGCCATCCGGTGCTTGGCTGATGTCAGATTGCTGTGCTACGAAGCTAACGATCCTGGAGAAGAAAAAGAAGCTGTAGCCCAAGGAGATCATCAACTGGCATCCGGCTGCCGGTGAGTCAGTCCCTGTTCCAGGCTCGCACGAGACCGTGGTTTTTGCCTCTTTTTTTGACCGCGGTCTCTCCCTTCCTTCCTCTAATTTCCTTCGTCGTCTTCTTGAATTTTATCAGATTGAACTTGTCAATCTCAACCCTAATTCTATTCTCCAAATATCCCTCTTCGTCACTCTCTGCAAAGCTTTCCTGGGTATCAATCCCCATTTCAACCTCTTTCAGTTTCTGTTCCACATCAAGCCTCAACCCTCCAAATCCATGATCCAGGTAATAGGGGGAGCAGGCCTTCAACTCCGCAACAAGATGAAGAAAGGCTACCTCCATGTACTCCTGAAGACTTTGATAGGGTGGCACCGGGAGTGGTTTTACTGCTCCAATCTCGAGCCCTCCCTGCCCCCTATTACCAAAAATCCCCCTTCTGTCTTGGGAGAGCTGGACCTCCTTGCCATCCCAGACTGAGATGACTCAGGTGTACACATTGCTAGAGAATATCGATGCGCTGAAGGGCATAGGGCTGACTGGTCCTTGGGTAGCCAGGGTGTTCCTGAACCACCGAACCCATCCCTTGAAGGCCAAGAGCTACCTCGGGTATGACTACCAAGGAAAATGTCGATGTTTTACACCGGCAATATGATTATAGGGCTACTCGGTGGATGGAAACTCGGTGGATTGCAAAGGAACACGGGGAGATTTTATACTGGTTCAGGCCCTCGATGTGAGGTAATACCCTACGTCCAATTGTGATGTATTCCTTTGAGGATGTGTGTCGTTCTAATGAACTTGTGCCCTCAGGGGGTGCCCTGCCTCCCCTTATATACTGGGGACGGGGGTACAAGGTAGGAGTCTCAGCCGGATTACGGCCAAGGGATCTCCTTTTAGAGATATAACTTACCCGACTAGGACTGTATATTCCTTATCATACAAGGCAAAGTCTACCAGGTTCTATCATATCTCTAATTACAAGGCTAGGCCCATCCTCTATCCGAGTGGCCCATATGCTTGTCATGAGGTACCCGGGCCCATGGCCTCCACAGTAGCCCCTGAGACCTTCATAGTTGAGTCACAGCTGACGCCGAGTGCTCATCCTCCACGGTGAAGATTGCCCGAGTGCATTGCTCCCGAATACTCTTTGTCCGAGTGCTTCTTCTTCCGAGTCCTGCTTCATGTCAGCTGGTAGCGAGGCTATGAAGGGCTCCATGTAGATGTATGAATAGTGTGCGCCAAATAGGCGCACCTATTAGGTGTAGCCCCCGACTTTGTGCTTAATTGTGAAACAATTAAACATAAAGTCAAAGATCTTTAACCTTGTAGTCTTTCCCGAGTAGTGTACTACTGGTATATGAGACTCTTCGGTATCATGTCAACCGGAATAATGTTTTATAGTCTTTCCCAAGTAGCATGCCACTCGTATATGACACTCTTCAGCTTCATGTCAGCTAGAAAAATAAGTTTATAGTCTTTCCCGAGTGACGTCCCACTCGGAAGTTAGACTCTTCAACGTCATGTCGGCTGGAAAAATATTTGCTTATGGCAAATGTTGGCCAAGCATGTAGGCCGAGTACCACTTTATGAAATTTAATCCATTATGTGGTCAGGTGTGCTTGAGAGATACCTGCGCCTCCAATTTTAATGGAAACCAGCTTGTGATCCTTATAAGGATATATCCTCAATACCTGGTGGATAATACAGATACCCGAACACATGTGTTCAACAATTAGGCCTTCAAGAAGCATATCTGATTATCTCATCGATTCCTGTTAGTAGCACCAGCACTGTGATTTTAACATAGCCAGCGAGCGGCCCAAATTGAGCGTGCTACTGTAGAACCTCATATCTTGGTGGCTCAGTACCAACTGTGTAAGCCAAAGCTCACGAATCAGTACAGGCTCTATAAAAGTAGCATCCATTGCATGTCAGGATGAGTACTCCAGCGTCGGTAACCTCAATCAGCCAAAGGAATTCTTGTCCGCAAGCCTTTCCGACTTATGTTCTGGATGTAGCATGGTTGCCACAAATGCCTGAGTAGGTATGTTGCAGGATCAGCTTTCCCTCCTCAGGTGTGATGCAGTGCATAAGAACTCCGGATGCACTTTGACGATACAAGTCTTCTCTGACTTCGATAAAGGTTCTGCTCCCGACTGAAAGCTCCAGTATTGGCTTGTTGCCCTATTTTTGCTAGATAGGTACCCGAACACTGCGGTAGCGCAGGATTCAGCTGGCAACCCTCTTGGGGAATACCCAATTTGACAAAATTGTAGCCAAATAAGGTACCCGAACCTTGCATTAGCATAGGATTCGGCTGGCGACCCTCTTGGGGCATACCCTACCAACAGAGTAATAACCGAGCTCTGACTGGTCCCGGAGGTCGGTTATTAGCCAAATAAAGTACCCGAACCTCGTATTAGCATAGGATTCGGCTGGCGACTCTCATGGGGTGTACTTTACCCAGCAGAGTTGTGACCGAATAAGGTACCCAAACCTAGCATTAGCGTAGGATTCGGCTGGCGACCGTCATGGGGCGTACCTCACCCAACCAAGTGGTACTCAAGCTTCGACTGGCGCCGGAGGTCGGTTGTTAGCTCATATGGAGCGTAGTTGGGGAAGATGACGTCCCGACTGGTGCAAGTACTCGGTCAGTAGCCCTCATAGAGCATTCCGAGCGTATCTTGGCAGACTAGTCTAGCCCCCAAATGTAGGAGATAGGCTTGTAGCCTTGAGTTCCTATTACGCGTATCCGAAACTAGCCCTGCATTATAAACATATCGGATGAGTAGCATCTGATAATGAAAACAATCACCCGAAGAAAATTTATGTATTTTACAATATATGTAAATATGTGTTCTTCCTATTATTGATATTAATTTCCCCGAGTAGTTGATCCCTTACGTTTAAGCACTCTGCCCAACTAGTCATAGCCCCCTAGCGTCGGGAGTTGGCTCATGGCTCTTTCCTAGACATGCGTTTTGGGTGATTTGAGTTCGTCTTTCATGGAGCAAAGTTTCATGGGTCGGAATTTATGCTACTCGAGTACTTTTGCAATCATTTAAGAGCAAAAACAGAAAAAAAAGTGCAGCTTGTACACCTATTAGGTGTAAGCGGCTATGGCATTGGCGAGGCCAAGTCAGGAAATATTTATCAGAAAGTGACTTAACTGTTCGGTATTTGGTAGTGGGGATGCCATCCTTGCATTTAGGCTTTTGAGCCCCCAAGCGTGTCACTTGTTGTTCTGATAATCTCCAGTTGTTGAAGGTCGAAGACAATTGTGACCAATTGCCACAATGAAGCCATCCGACTTGCATTTGCGATTCCTAGCTTTGGTCGGGACCGCGTCGTCGGTGCCCTTCTGATTATTCTATCAGGGTGCCTTGTTGTCAACGAGGGCCTCAGCAATAGCGTGGGCCGAGTCGGCGTATTTGTTCACCATGTCAAATAAAGCCTTGACAGAGTTGGGAGGCTTCCGAGTGAATTTGGCGATGAACGAGGTGTCTTTGACTCCTTTTCAAAAGGCGGCGATGACAACCTCGTCCTTGATCTTCGGGATAGAATTCTTCGTCTTAGAGAACCTCTTGATGAAGTCACGAAGAGACTCGTTCTTCCTTTAATGCAACTAATACAAATCGTGCTCAGAAGATGGCATCTCATATGTTCCCTAGAAGTTGGTAATGAAGCGTTCCCGGAGTTCTCCCCAGGAGCCGATTGATCTCTTAGGAAGTCCTGTTAGCCATGTCCTCGATGAGTCGGCCAGAGCAACTGGGAGGTAGTTAGCCATGGCCTTGTGATCTCCTCCGGCTGCTCGGATCGCCAGAGTGTAGACCGCGAGCCGGCACTCGGGATTGGTCTTGCCGTCATATTTTTCGACGCCTGTAGGCTTGAAACCCGACGGCCAGCCAACCTGTTGTAGCTCTTGGGTGAAGGCCGGTACACCTTCATCTTCATGAGGGCTCCGACTCCGAATATAGCGGCGAAACCGCTCATGGTGGAGGCTGAAGTGCTCGTTCTCGTCTTCCAGTCAGTGTTGCTCGTCTTCCTCTTGTTTGCGGCACCAAGCCTTGATGTCCTACCGAAGATCACGCCGTAATCGGCCTCGGAGATCCTGGTTGTCCCGACGGTCGCTTTCACGCTGCCGGTTGTTGTTGGGGTTGCCGAGTGACGTCTGGCGTGACTCCGTGTGTGGCTAACTGGAGCCAGCCACTCGGCGTCGTGTTGAGGTGGATGAGACTGCCGTTGGGGGAGTCGACTTGTTAGTCGACATGAGTGTATCACCTGACTGTTGATACTGTTGACATGCAGCAGCGGTGAGCATGGCTTTTATCCTTGCTATAGTTAGGGTGGCCTGGTGATTAGGCCCAAACTGGAGTGTATCCAGTAGAGTTGCAGCGGCCACGATGTTCTGTTGAGGTGTGACGAAGACGTCGTGGTCGCCGACTCGAGTCTGGAGGATCTATTGCTGAGCGGTTCGACCAGCCCTGCATAGCTCGTTGTTACAACCGTCGCGTTCGGCCTCCTCTTGTTGTCATTGTCGGTGGGCCTCCTCCTCGCTCCTTTTGTATTCGGCGCACCTCTGGTGGAGGGGTTGAAGCCATGAAGATCTCTCAGGGCAGAAGAAAACTCACCAGACTAGTGTCCGAACTAACTTCGAACCACTGTCCGACTTGGAGTTGGAATCCGAATAGTTGATCGGAGTAAGAACGACTCCGACCTCCCTAGATCCAATCTGGAACGGCTCTGGGCCATGTCCAAACTGAAGCATAGGAGATCGGGTCCGCCACGTGGGATGTAGATTCGCGGCGTCACCGAGTCTGCACGGGAGGTTGACGATCTCTCCCCTTCCTAGCCCGACCCGGGCTAGCTTAAGGCCAAGCGCGAGTCGGACGCCGAAGGAGAGAGTTGTCCCGAGACCCGGACAGGTGGTTGATCGCTGCAGCAGATCAATGAAGGTGGCTGCAGCGTCTAGTGGGCTGACTAGTGCGGAGTCAGCTAGTTCCTCGGCCGGTTGGATTGGATCTACGTCGGCCAAGGTGAGATTGCCGAACATGTCGGCAACGAAGTCGAGGCTTCCAAATGAGATTGTATCTCCAGGGGAGAATTTGTCGTCGTCGACTCTGATTGCTGGATCCATCGAGCTTGTAGATGTAGATCTTGCTAAAGCCCCCTACCTAGCATGCCAACTATCGATGTTTTACACCGGCAATATGATTATAGGGCTACTCGGCGGATGGAAACTTGGTGGATTGCAAAGGAACACAGTGAGATTTTATACTGGTTCAGGCCGAGCCAGGCGTCATCTCAGCCCCTGAGACTGGGACGACCCACTCGGCTAGGCCGCAAGCCTCGCCCAGCTAGGATGCCATGATAGAAACCACCGTCCCTAAGCTCGCCCAGGACCCCACACCACCGATCGACCCGAGGCCTAGGACTCCTTTGCCTCCACTCTCTTAGTCTTCCGACGATGATGATCTCCCTAGGCTCGAAGCCCCTCCACCTAACTTCCCTCAGATATTCCATTGGGTCACACCAGAGGGGGAAGTAGAGAGCTTTGAACACGATGAATAGGCCACTCAAAGAGAGAAAATCAGCTTAACGGAGGCCGCCGTCGCCGCTTCAAGGAGCATCCAGGTACATAACTTGTCTGGTTGTGCTTGTGGATTTGTAGTTTTCCTGAATCTTCTGGCAATATTGCTTATCTTACCTATACTTCGATGCTTCTCAGCAAGTGGTCGATCGGTCCGAGAAGATGGACAGAGTTCTATCCGAACTTGCTCCTCAACTTACTCAACTCCGACAGCTCCAAATTGGCAAGGATGATCTGGAGAAATCTAGCAAGGAGAGAGAGGAGTGGCTGAGGGATTCTGTGAACAAGCTCAGGGATGAGAACTGGGCTTAGAAGTATGTTCCCTTCTGCCCAAGTGACTCTTGACAAATCTTTCTGCATTGCTGATCTTTGGCTCTATTCGGATGTATCTCTTGAGACAAATTTGAATGATCAGTCCATGGAGATCGAGCACCTAAAGAAGGAGCTGAAAGAGCTCGAGAAGGCAAAGTCCAAGGTCGACACCGAGTACGTGAGTAAGTCGCATATCTGTTTTGTACTCGGTTTGACTAGATGTCCCGATTTACTAATGCCTCTTTTATGTTTGAGCAACCTTTAAAGCTAATTCGCATATCCAGTTTGGTGCCTTTGCAGAAGAGATCAAGATAATAAAGGAGTCATGGGAAATCATTGTTGACTCCACGAAAACTTTATTAGACATCACGGAGCCGACCCTGGCAGGGCCCAACTCCAACTCCATTGCTCAAGTGGCACAGCGTCTCGAGGAAGCCCCAAGAATTCTGAAGAAGTACTTGAACGAGTGCGTCGCTGTGGGAATTGCCCAGACATTAGCCATGACCAAGTCCCTCTACCCTTGAGTAGACATTGGGGCAATTGGGGAAGGCTTTGCCGAGGGCACTACAGGAGGAGGCTTGGAGCTTATCAGCCAGGTTAGGCCACTGCGAAGCCATCACGGAAGATCTGCCATTGTAAATAAAACTTTTTATGTAGTTGGTGTCCGCCAAAAACAATGTGTAAATATTGTAAATGCTTTTGGTGTTCCCTATGTTTTGTCGAGTACTTGCTTTATGTTAGCCATCATTAGCTTTATCCGACTAGCCAGTTTATGCCGAGTGGGTTATAAGCGACTTTAAAAAAGCATTCACTTCATGAAACTATACCTGGGAAAACTTAGTGTAATCGTTATTGTCGATGTTTTACACCGGCAATAAATATATGGGGCTACTCGGCGGATGGAAACTCGGTGGATTGCAAAGGAACACAGGGAGATTTTATACTGGTTCAGGCCCTCGATGTGAGGTAATACCCTACGTCCAGTTTATATGTATTCCTTTGAGGAATTATGGTGGCGATTCTGATGAACCGTATGGCCGTGTATGCTTCTATGAGCTCGTCTTCTGCCCTCATGGGGCGCCCTGCCTCCCCTTATATACTGGGGGACAGGATTACAAGGTAGGAGTCCCCATCAGATTACGACTGGGAGATCTCCCCTTAGAGATATAACGCACCCGACTAGGACTGTATATTCCTTTCTATACAAGGCGAAGTCTGCCGAATCTAGCTATATCTCTAATTACAAGGCTAGGCCCATCCTCTATCCGAGTGGCCCAAATGCTTGTCATGAGGTACCCGGGGCCCATGGCACCCACAGTAGCCCCCGAGACCTTCATAGTTGAGTCACAGCTGATGCCGAGTGCTCATCCTCCACGGTGAAGTCTTCCCGAGTGCATTGCTCCCGAGTACTCTTTGTCTGAGTGCTGCTTCTCCCGAGTCCTGCTTCATGTCAGCTGGCAGCGAGGCTATGAAGGGCTCCATGTAGATGTAGGAATAGTGTGCGCCGAATAGGCGCACCTATTAGGTGTAGCCCCCAACTTTGTGCTTAATTGTGAAGACAATTAAACATAAAGTCAAAGATCTTTAACCTTGAAGTCTTTCCCGAGTAGATTACTACTGTATATGAGACTCTTCGGTATCATGTCAACCGGATATGATTTATAGTCTTGCCGAGTAGGGAACTACTCGTATATAGGACTCTTCGACTTCATGTCAGTCGGAATGTGTGTTTATAGTCTTGCCGAGTAGGATGCTACTCGTATATGAGACTCTTCAGCGTCATGTCAGCTGGAAAGGGGGTGTTTATAGTCTTTCCCGAGTAGTATACTACTCGAAAATTAGACTCATCGGCATCATGTTAGCCGGGATGATTATTTATAGTCTTTCCCAAGTAGCATACTACTCGAAAATTAGACTCGTCAGCTTCATGTCAGCTGGAAAAGGTGTTTATAGTCTTTCCTGAGTGGTGTCCCTTTCGGAAGTTAGACTCTTCAGCTCGTCAGCTAGAAGAATGTTTATAGTCTTTCCCGAGTAGTATACTACTCGAAAGTTAGACTCCTCCGCATCATGTCAGCGGGAATGAGAAATTTATAGTCTCTCCCGAGTAGTGCACTACTCGAAAGTTAGACTCTTCCACATCATGTTAGTGGGAATAATGTTGCTCATGGCAACTGATGGCCACGCATGTAGGCCGAGTACCACTTTATGAAAATAAATCCACGGCGTGGTCAGGTGTACCCAAGAAAGATACCTGCATCCCCAATTTTAATGAAGACCAGCTTGTGATCCTTGTAAGGATATATCCTCGAGACCTGGTGGATAAAACAGATACCCAAACATATATGTTTAGCAATAAGGCTCTCATGAAGCATATCTGTTTACCTCATCGGCTCCTGTTAGTAGCACCAGCGCTATAATTTCAACTCAGCCTGCGGGCGGCCCACATGGAGCATGCTACTATAGGAACTCATATCTTGGTAGCCCGTTACCGAGTACGCCGGTCTAAACCGACCCACCCGATGTAGGCTCTATAAAATCACCATCCCTCGCATGTCAGGATGAGTTTTTGGTGTCGGTAACCGCAATCAGCCAGAGAAATCCTTATTCGCAAGCCTTTCCGACTTATGTTCTGGATGCAGCCTGGTTGCCACAGGTGCCCGAGCAGGTGTGTTGCAGGATCTGCTTGCCCTCCTCAGGTGTGACGCAGTGCATGAGAACTCCGGATGCGCTTTGACGATGTAAGTCTTCTCTGACTTCAGGAGAGCCGAGCAGGGTACCCGAACCTTGCATTAGCATAGGATTCGGCTAGCGACCCTCATAGGGCATACCCTACCCAACAGAGTTATAGCCAAGCGAGGTACCCGAACCTTGGATTAGCATAGGATTCGGCTAGCAACCCTCATGGGGCGTACCTCACCCAGCCGAGTGATATACGACCCCCGACTAGTGCCGGAAGTCGGTTGTCAGCTCACATGGAGCGTAGCCGAGGAAGATGACGTCACGACTGGCGCAAGTACTCGGTAAGTAGCCCTCATGGAGCATCCCGAGTGTATTTTGGCAGACTTGTCCAGCCCCCGAGCGTAGGAGATAGGCTCGCAGCCCTGAGTTCCTGTCACGCGTATCCGGAGCTGGGCCTACAATATAAAGATATCGGATGAGTAGCATCTGATGATGAAAATAATCACCCGAATAAAATGTATTTTACAATATATGTAAATACGAGTTTTTCCTCTTTTTGATATTAATTTCCCCGAGTAGTTGACCCCTTACGTTTAAACACTCTGCCCGACTAGTCATAGCCCCCTAGCATCGGGAGTTGGCTCATGGCTCTTTCCCAGACACGCGTTTTGGGTGACTTGAGTTCGTCTTTCATGGAGCAAAGTTTCACGGATCAGGGTTAATGCTACTCAAGTACTTTTGTAATCATTTAAGAGCAAAAACAGAGAAGAGTGCAGCTTGTGCACCTATTAGGTGTAAGCGGCATTGGCAAGGCCGAGTGAAGAAATATTTATCAGGAAGCGACTTAGCTGTTCGGTATTTCGGAGTGGGGATGCCATCCTTGCGTTTGAGCTTGTGAGCCCCCGAGCATGTCACTTGTTGTTCTGATAATCTTCAGTTGTTGAAAGTCGAAGACGATTGTGACCGACTGCCACAATGAAGCCGTCTGACTTGCGTTTACGATTCCCGGCTTTAGTCGGGACCACGTCGTTGGTGCCCTCCCGCTTCTTTTGTCAGGATGCCTTTTTATCTTCAAGGGCCTCAGCAACAGCGTGGGCTGAGTCGGCGTATTTGTTCGCCATGTCGAATAAAGCCTTGACAGAGTTGGGAGGCTTCCGTGTGAATTTGTCGATGAACGAGGTGTCTTTGACTCCTTTTCAAAAGGCGGCGATGACGACCTCATCCTTGACATTAGGGATTGAGTTCTTCTTCTCAGAAAACCTCTTAATGAAGTCAGAAGAGACTCGCTTCTTCCTTTGATGCAACTGATATACAGTCATACTCGGAAGATGGCCTCTCGTATGTCCCCTGGAAGTTGGCGATGAAGCGTTCTCAGAGTTCTCCCCAGGAGCTGATTGATTGCTTGGGAAGTCCTGTTAGCCATGTCCTCGCTGAGTCGGCTAAAGCGACCGGGAGGTAGTTAGCCATGACTTTGTGATTTCCTCCAGCTGCTCGGATCGCCAGAGTGTAGACCGTGAGCCAGGACTCAGGATTGGTCTTGCCGTCATATTTGTCGATGCCTGTAGGCTTGAAACCCGACGGCCAGTTGACCTGTTGTAGCTCCTGGGTGAAGGCCGGTACTCCATCTTCATGAGGACTCCGATCCTGACTACGGCGGCGAAACCGCTCGTGGTGGAAGCCGAAGCGCTCGTTCTTGTCTTCTAGTTGGCGTTGCTCATCATCTTCTCATTCGCGGTGTCAAGCGTTGATGTCCTGCCGAAGATCCACGTCGTTGTCGGCCTTGAAGGTCCTGATCATCCGACGGTTGCTTTGACGTTGCCGGTTGTCGTTGGGGCTGCCGAGTGACGCTTGACGTGCCTCCGTATGCAGCTGACTGGAGCCAGCCGCTTGGCGTCGCTTTGAGGTAGATGAGACTGCCGTTGGGAATGTCGACCGGTTGGTCGGTACGAGGGTATCACCCGACTGTTGGTGCTGCTGACATGCAGTAGCGGTAAGCAGGACTTTTATCCTTGCGATCGTCGGGGTGGCCTAGTGATCAGGCCCAAGTTGTACCGTGTCCAGTAGGGTCGCGGCGACCACGACGTTCTGTTGTGGCGTGATGAAGACTCGTGTGGTCGCCGACTTTTTTTGTTTGGAGGTTTGTTTGCTGACGGTTCGCCCAGCCCTCGTAGGCCGTCGTTGCAAAGGCGTGCAGGTGTCTTGCTTCCTCCTCCTGTTGTTTCTCGCAGAGTCGGCAGGCTCTCTCCTCTTGTTGTTCGTGTAGTCGGCGTGATTCCTGAGTAGGAGTAGAGCCTTTGGATGCCATGAAGATTCTCGTGGCGGGAGAAGACTTGCCGAAACTTTGTCCGACTTAGAGTCGGAATCCGACTGGAGTGGTAGTCGACGAGAGTCGTGTAGATCCAAATAGCTTGATAGGGGGTGATTATCCTTCCTGGTCTAAGAACTCCGACCATGCCCTAGATTGGGTTCGATCTCGAGCGGCTCGGGATCGAGTCGAACTCTCCGATCCAGACGGTGTTCAGTATCGTAGTATAAATCCCTGCTGGCGTCTTGATCGTAGATATCCGCGGCGTCGTCGCTGAGTGGAACGGAACTCTCCCCCCCCTTTTTTTTTGGCCGATCTCTTCTCGGCGTTCTACTCATCAAAACCGAGTCGAGTCGAACACACCGAAAGGAAGAGTCTGTCCCGAGGACTCGGCATATCGGAGATCGCCGCAGCATGTCGTGAAAGATTGCTGCGGCATCGTGTAGCCGACTGGCTCGCAGCTGCGGCAGTCGGCTGGTTGCTTGCTAATCGGATCGAGGTCCGAGTCGGCAAGGTGAGATGCCATCTAGGTCGGCGATGAGTCGAGGCTCTGAATGTGATTGTATCTCCGGGGGAGGTTTGCCGCCGTCGACTTTGGTTGCTGATCCGAGCGAGCTCGCTTGTGATGTAGAATCGACCGCCGAGTCCCCTACATGGCGCGCCACACTGTGATGTTTTACCACGGCAATAAATATATGGGCTACTCGCGGATGGAAACTCGGTGAATTGCAAAGGACACAGGAGATTTAATACTGGTTCAGCCTACGCTCGATGTGAGGTAATACCCTACGTCCAGTTTATATGTATTCCTTTGAGGAATTATGGTGGCAGATTCTCGATGAATGAACATAATGGCCGTGTATGCTTCTAGTGAGCCGTCGTCTGCCCTCATGGGCGCCCTGCTCCCCTTATATAGGACAGGGTTACAAGGTAGGAGCCTTACAAACACCCCATCGGATTACGACTAGGAGATCTCCCTTAGAGATATACCACCCGACTAGGACTGTATATTCCTTTCTATAACAAGGCGAAGTCTGCCGAATCTAGCATATATCTCTAATTACAAGGCTAGGCCCATCCTCTATCCGAGTGGCCCAAATGCTTGCCATGAGGTACCCGGGGCCCATGGCACCCACAGTTATAAAACTTCATGACTTAGATAAGAAAAGATCGAACCTTATAAACAACAGAGAACGTGTATCATCATCTAGCCCCCGACTCACTACTCTGTTGGAACAAGTGACGTAGTGAGTCAGAGTAACAAACTTTATTTATATGTATAAAAGGAGTATAAAACTCAGGTATAGAAAGGACGTAGCTGTTCTATGTTCCATGAGTTGGTGACTAGGACGTCGTCTTCTGTCTTTAGTCAGTAGGCACCCGGACGTGTTACTTCAGCGATAATGAACGGCCCCTCCCATAAGAGAGATAATTTATGCCTGTCTTTGGTGGTTTAGATTTTTCTCAAAATGAGATCTCCCACCGAAAAGGCGCAGCCACAAACATTCCAACTGTAATAACAACACAGCCCTTGAAGATACCTTCCCAACTGGATAGTTGCGATGTCCCTTGCTTCCTCCAACTGATCTAGTTCGACCAATCAGTCTTTAGTTGATTTTGCTTCTGAGTGAGCCTGAACTCGCGGTGAGCCGAACTCCAACTCGGTTGGTAAGACAACCTCAGCACCATAAACTAGGAAGAAAGGGGACTACTCTGTTGCCTGACTAACCGTGGTTCTTAAAGACCAGAGAACGGATGGAAGCTCTTGCACCCATCGCCCTACGTATGGTTGTAGTCAGTCAAACACCCTAATCTTGATACCTTGTAAGACTATGCCATTGGCACGCTCGACCTGCCCATTACTTCATGGGTGCGCCACAGAAGCATAACAGTCTTGATGCCAAAGTCGCCACAAAAATCTTGAAAAACACCGCCAGTGAACTGAGTGCCGTTGTCCGTTATGATGCGGTTCAGAACTCCAAATCGATATACAATACTCATGATGAAATCTTTTGCCCTTGCCACTGTTATGGTAGCAACAAGTCTTGTCTCAATCCACTTTGTGAAATTGTCCACTGCGACGAACAAGTGTGTGAACCCTCTTAGCGCTTTTTTGAATGGCCTGACCATGTCAAGCCCCCAAACTGCAAAGGGCCAAGAGATTGAAATTGTTTGTATTTCTTAAGCTGGAAGATGTGTTTGCCGCGCAAAGAACTGACATCGCTCGCATGTCCGAACTATGTCCTTTGCGTCTGTAACTACAGTCGGCCAGAAGAACCATTGTCTGTAAGCCTTTCCGACTAACGTCCTTGATGCAGCACGGTTACCATAGATGCCCGAGTGAATGGATTGCAGAATCTACTTGTCTTCCTCAGGTGTGACACGGCGCATGAGGTCTCCGGATGCATTTCGACGATAGAGATCTTCTCCGACTACAAGGAAACACTTGCTTTGATGTTTGATCCGCTCGGCTTCACTGCGATCTTCTGGGAGGTTGTCTTCTAGGAGGAACCTGATGGTTCGAGTCTATCAATCTTGAGAGATAATTAGTACTTTATTTGTTGCCAGGGTAGGTTCAGCCCCCGAGTGCTCGAGTACTGGTTTCTTCTTGACTGATGGCTCCAATAATTGCTTGACAAAAATTTCAGTAGGGACCACTTCTTGTTTGGATCCCATGTTGGCTAACTCATCTGCAGCTTCATTCTACTGGCGTAGCACGTGTGTAACCTCTAGCCCATCGAACTTGTTTTCCAGCTTTCATACCTCCTGACAGTATGCCACCATGTTGTCATCCTGACACGTCCAGTCTTTCATGACTTGGTTGACCATGAGTTGAGAATCCCCGCGTACTACCAGTCGGCGAATGCCGAGTGATATGGCGATGCGGAGCCCGTGGATGAGTGCCTCGTACTCGGCAATGTTGTGGGATGATAGAAAGTGAATTTGAAGGACATATTTGAATTTTTCTCCTGTGGGTGATGTCAGGACGACGCCAGCCCCTGCTCCGCCAATCCGTAGAGAACCGTCGAAGTACATCATCCAGTATTCTAACTTGTCCGTTGGTGGAGCCATCTGAACCTCTATCCACTCGGCTATGAAGTCGGCAAGTGCTTGTGACTTGATTGCTGTCCGAGGTTGAAAAACAATATCAAACGCCATCAGCTCGGGCGCCCATTTAGCTATTCTGCCTAGTCACCTCGCGATTGTGTAGGACGTCTCCGAGTGGATACGATGTGACGATTGTAACCTAATGCGACTGGAAATTGTGCACCAACTCTGGACAGTTATGAGCAAACCATAGAGCAGCTTCTGGACTTGAGCATATCTTATCTTGGAGTCACCTAGGACTTCGCTGACGAAGTAGATTGGCCTCTATGCTTTTTGTATATGCCCAAGCTCTATCCGCTCTATGACCAACACCGTGCTGACTACCTGAGAGGTTGCCGCTAGATACAGCATAAGTGGTTCATGGGGCATAGGTGATGCTAACGCGAGTGGAGACGTGTGGAATTTCTTGAAGTCTTTGAAGGCTTGTTGGGCTTCTAGCGTTCATTGAAAATTGTCGACTTTCTTCAGCAATTTGAAAAAGGGCATGTCCCATTCGCCGAGTTAGGAAACGAATCGGCTGAGTGCTGCAATGCGGCCAGTCAGCTTCTGTACATCCTTCTGGCTAGTCGGGGGTGCCATGTTTATGATAGCGTTGACTTTCTCTGGATTAACCTCGATGCCTCGTTGTGATATGATGAAGCCAAGTAACTTTCCCGAAGGTACTCCAAAGATGCACTTTTCTGGGTTCAACTTCATCTTGAATCTCTGAAGGCTTTGAAAAGTTTCTTCTAAGTTGGCGATGAGGTCTTCCTTGACTTTGGTCTTGACTACCACGTCATCGACATACGCCTCCACATTGCGCCCAAGTTGAGTATGAAGACACCGTGAGATGCCCGTGGGGCTAGTGCCTTGTGATGAGCGATTGACAACACGGTGTGCGTGTGACGTGTCTCTTGGCAGGCTGTGGTTGCAGGTGACAGGTGGAGACTAATCATGCGGCAATCTGTGAAGAACGGGGATAGGATGCCATGCTGATGAACCGCGGGGGCGGTGAAGGGTGGTTCGACGCTCGCGTTCGAGGGACGGAGATTGTGCGGTGTACGTCTACTGTATCTGGCTACACGGTGGGAGGACGTCGGTGGACGGTTTCTTGGTTGAGCCATAAAACCAAGGACGTATCGGGACGCTCGTGCGGCGGGCGTGGCCGAAGATGGAAATTTCCGGCGATCGCGATATGATTTCGGATGGTCGTGCGGCGACATCGCGAGGATCACATCGTGGAGATGGAGGGATCGCGAACATCGCGGAATTTGACATGGAGGACGTGATTGATTGGATATGATTATCATGCCATTACGTGTCGTTTACGTCGCGTAATGACAGTTTTGTAATTTAGGTGGGCCACCTTTTTGGAGATATAAATATGTGGCACCTAGGGTTGAGAGAGGTGGGGGTTTTTGGGATTTTGGGGGCGAGCTACTGTTCACGTGAACAGTACCCGTGCCTAGGGTTCCAGGGAACACACCTTCTCTCTCGATCTAGCCTAGGTCTTCAAGTCTAGAGAGAGATTTTTATTGATCTCTCCAATCAAGAGAGGGAGGACGATCGGGCGGAGGCTAGATGCAATTTTGTAGAACAATTACTGGAGTTAATCATTCATCTTGGTGAATTGTTCCTTTTTGTTTGCATCTACTTTTCCTACTGTCTGCCGCCAGGGACCTCACGCGCGCTGTCACGGAGTCCAGTTTCTGCCATCCGTTGGGTGTAGTTGCCGTTCCCTGCTGCTGCTGGTCGAGCACGCCAGGACGGGAGTTCAGCACCTGCTATTTGCCGGCCACCAGCAAGCTGCTGTCAGGGTCAAGCCATTGGCAACAGATCTTGGCTTCCGGTTAAATCCATACGTTTGCCTATTTACTTGTTTTATTTTTCTGTTGATTGCTTGCAGGTTGTCGCTACGTATGTGTGATCTGGACATGATTATATACAATGACTAGTTGTGTTTTCCGTTGCTCTGAATCAGAGAATTGCTTGCTATTTGTTCAGTGCACGCAAGGTGTCTGAGGAATTCTTTACAGGGCAGTTTTGAGCAGTCTTTATTATTTTTGTTTCTGCCAGCTTGGAGAACTTGTTTAATCGTTCCTAAGATTATTACACCACTAGTTGGGGTAAGTAATCTTGACGATTGATTGAGAGGGGCGTTGGGTTGAAATTTGGGACATAGGCTGAGTTTCTTATTGAAGAAATTTTTATCGGCTCCCATTCACCCCCCCTCTGGTCGCCTGTTTCGGTCCTTCACACCGCTAGATAGCACATTGATACGTTGCACCAGTGTTTTTCAACCCGAACGGCATAGTGACGTAGCAGTATGCCCCAAATGGCGTGATAAAAGAAATCTTCAGGCAGTCCTCCTCCTTTAGGCTGATTTGATGATATCCCAAGTAATAGTCAAGAAAACTGAGCAACTCGCACCCCCGTAGTGGAGTCAACCACCTGATCTATCCTGGGTAGACCAAACGGATCCTTGGGGCACGCCTTGTTTAAGTCACTGTAGTCGACGAACATGCGTCATTTACCTTTTTCTTCCAGACTAGAACTGGGTTTGCCAACCAATCCAGGTGATAGACCTCTTTGATGAACCCGGCTGCAAGGAGTTTGGTTATCTCCTCCCGAATAGCATCTTTGCAGTCTTGTGCGAAACGTCGTAGTCGTTGTTTGACTGGTTTGGTGTCTGGCTTGACGTTGAGGGAATGCTCAATCACCTCCCTTGGTACACCAGGCATGTCAGAAGGTTTCCAAGCAAATATATCCCTGTTTGCTTGGAGGAAGGTGACGAGCACGTCTTCCTATTTGGGGTCGAGTACGGTCCCAACAAGCACAGTCTTGGTGGGGTTGGAAGGGTCCAGGGGGTCTTCTTTGTCTCTGAATCCATCGAAATTGCCAACTTGGCTGCTTTGCTCACCGGAACGTGATCGTCCTCATTTGTAGGTGTTGCAGCTAGTCGAATATTGTTTCGTCCGACTACTGCCTCTTGGGACTGGGCCAACTCGCCGCTCTCCTTGTCATAGGTGAAGGCTTTCTTAACATCGTTGCGCAAGGAAAGTACTCCTGCCGGTCCTGGCATCTTGAGCACCATGTATGTATAGTTGGGCACCGCCATGAACTTGGCTAGTGCAGGCCATTCGAGTATGGCGTGATACGTGATCTCAAAGTTGGCAACCTCGAAGCAGATGTTCTTGGTGCGAAAATTCACCCGCGTGCCAAAAAATTGGCAGAGTGATCTATTTGAGTGGAGTGAAAGAGAGGCCGGGGATTACTCCGTGGAAGAGAGCAGTACTCGACCGTAGCTCGTATCGAGGGAGCTTCATCTTGTCAAGCGTTTTGGCGAACAATATGTTGAGAGCACTTCCTCCATCGATGAGAACCTTTTTCAACTTAATACTCCTGATGACCGAGTCTAGGACTGGTGAGTAACACCCTGCATGTGTGACTAGGTCGGGGTGGTCCGCGCGGTCAAAGGTGATTGCCGTCTCTGACCAGCGCAGGTATTGGGGGCGTCTATTGAGACCGAGTTGACTTCTTGGGCTGTTAGCTTCTGTTTTCTCTTGGACTCGTATGCAGATTGCCCTCCAAAGATGTGATTGAGCTCAGCCTGGGGATCTTGGTAGTCGCCGGCTGTGCCCTGGTCTGGCTTATCCTTGTCTTTCTGTCGCCAGACGTCGATGTTTGCTCGGAAGCGAACTTCTTAAGCATGAAATAGTTTTTAGCTGCGTGCTTCCCCTTTGGGTGGAAAGGGCATGGCCCGTTCATAACCTTCTGGTACTCGTCTGTCCTAGAGGGTCGCAGTCGGCTACGTTCAACGGCAGCCACAACGTTGTCTGACTTGCGCTTGCGATTACCGGACTTAGTTAGGGCCGCATCGTCTGTGTCCTTCTTCTCCTTCTGTCGGGGCTCCTTCTTGTCTTCCAAGGCCTTGGCAACAGCGTCGGCCGAGTCCGTATATTTGTTGGCCATGTCGAATAGAGCTTTGACAAAGCTTGGAGGCTTCCGAGTGAACTTAGCAATGAACGGGTGTCCTTGACTCCTTTGCGAAAGGCGGTGATGACAACCTCATCTTTAATCTTCGGAATTGAATTCCTCTTCTCGGAGAACCTCTTGATGAAGTCGCGGAGGGACTCGTTCTTCCTCTGGTGGCATTGATACAAGTCATACTCAGAGGACGGCCTCTTGTATGTTCCTTGGAAATTTGCAATGAAGCACTCATGGAGTTCTCCCCAGGAGCCAATCAACCGCTTGGGAAGCCCTGTCAGCCATGTGCTGGCCGAATCGGCCAAGGCGACTGGGAGGTAGTTAGCCATAGCTTTGTGATCACCTCCGGCTGCACAAATCACCAAAGTATAGACCGTGAGCCAGGACTCCAGGTTGGTCTTCTCATCGTACTTCTCAATTCCAGTCAGCTTGAAGCCAGATGGCTAGTCGACTTGCTGTAGCTCGTGGGTGAACGCTGGTACTCCTTCGTCTAAGTGAGGGCTTCGACTCCGACTACGGCGATGAAATCGCTTGTGGTGGAGGGCAAAACGCTCGTACTCATCTTCTAGTCAGCGGCGCTCATCTTTCTCACATTCTCAGCGTCGGGCATTGATGTCGTGGTGAAGATCCCGCCGTAATCGTCCTCAGGCATCCTAGTTGTCACAGCAGTTGTCATGGTTCCACTTTCGATCATTGTTCTGATTGACAAGAGACGTATGACAAGACTCCGAGCAATGCTGACTAGAGCCAGCTGCACGGCGCCGTGCTGAGGTAGATGAGATTGTCGTGTCTGAAGCCGTTTTGTTCGATGGCATTAGGGTGTCTCTAGATTGTTGTCGCTACTGACAGGCCACAGCGGTGATCATTGCTTTGATCCTTGCAATGGTCGGGGTGGCCTAGTGGTTGGGCCCAAGCTTCAAGGTGTCGAGTAATCTAGTAGCGGCCACGACATTCTGTTGTGGGGCCATGAAGACGTCATGGTTGCCAACTCGGGTTTGGAAGATCTCCTATTGAGCAGTCCGCCCAGCCTTGCGTGGGTTGCCATTACGAGTGTCACACTTGGCTCGTAGGCGTTGTGCATCTTCCTCCTGTTGTTCACGCAATCGGCGAGCCTCCTCGTCTTGCTAATTGCATAGCCGGCATGCATCTTGAGTGGGAGTTGAGCCCTTGGACACCATGAAGACTTCGCGTGGTAGAGAAAAGCTTGCCGAGCTACTATCCGACTGTGAGTCAGAGTCAGAATAGTTTAGGGGGGTAATTACAACTCCAACCTCCCTAGATCGAATCTCGAGTGGCTCTAGGCCATATCCGAGTCGAGCCTTGGGGGATTGGATCTACCGTGTCGGAGTGAGATTGAAATTTTCCGCAGCATTGTTGAGTCTAAATGGGAGATTGATGATCTCCTCCTCTCTTAGCCTGATCTCGGCTAGCTCAAGGCCGAGTCCGAGTCGAACACCGAAAGAAAGAGTTGCCCTGAGACTCGCACATCTTGGGGATTGCTGCATATCGTCAAAGATTGCTGCAGCATTGAGCAGGCTGACTGGCACAAAGCCGACCTAGTTCCCGGTTGATCAGATCGAGTCCAAGTTGGACAGCGTGAGGTCACTGAATTTGCCGGCGACGAAGTCGAGGCTCCCGAAGCTGATTGTCTGCCCAGGGAGGAACTTGACACCATCGACTTCGGTGGTTGGATCCATCAGGCTTGTTGAAGATGATCTCACCGAAGCCTCTATCTGGCGAGCCAACTGTCGATGTTTTGTATCGGCAATAATAATTTGGGGTTACTCATGAGACATAAACTTGATGGATTGCAAAGGAACACGAAACAATTTTATCCTAATTCAAGCCCTCGAGGTGAGGTTATACCCTACTTCCAGCTGTTGTGTATTGCTTTTGAGCTTTCTCTAGTGAGATTATATGTCCTGCCCCGGGGGGCTCCCTACCCCTCCTTATATACTAGAGGGGAGCGATTACATGATAGGAATCCCAGTCAGACTCCGACCAAGGGTTCTCCTTCTAGGAATACAACGTACCCGACTAGGACTATATCTATTTCCTTATCATACAAGGAAATATGCACCAAGTCCTGTTGTATGCCTAATTACATATTAGGCCCATCCTTTATCCGAGTGGCCACAAAGCTACCTCATGAGGTACCCGGGGTCCATGGCCTCCACACGGAGATTCAATGGAAGACTTTCCAACTCCATCATGGACTCATGGCTACCGGCAGCAACAAGCGAATCACCATTGAGGCCCAGCATAAACAAACTCCAGGTGTGGTAAGGGATGGCAACACAACTCACAGCAATGACCAAGGTCCCCAACACACTCCAACTACAAATCCAAGTGGGTAGATCCAAAGGGATATACCCCGAGTTCGATCAGATATCACATGTTATCATTGTCAGGACACTGGACACTTTGCCAACAGGTGCCCAAAACGGAAGCATCAGTTTGTCAACAACCCTCTAAAGCCAAAGCATTTCCCATGATGAATCGTCATCGATGCCACCAGTAACAGTCCAGTCGCTCGACTCGCAGCAACCATAGTACCGACGGAACATGGTCAAAAGGATACACCAGGCCAAGGCAATAGTAGTCCATCCCAATTTCAAGCACTCACCAGTGGCTAGATGTCAACAGCAGCCTACCATCTCACAGTGTTCTGGTCTAGATGCAAGACAATCAACTGCAGAAAGAAGAATCTAGGGAAAGAAAATCCTAGTTTGTTACTACTGAAGGGACAAAGAACATTTCACCAGGAGGTATTCACAGTTGGAGTGCTACCCACAACATCATTCTAGCTATAAAGAACCAAAAGGGATATGACTATCATAGCATGGTCATTAAAGCAAATGCAGAGTATGTCAGGTCCTAAGCTAATCCGAAGGCACAGTAGAACTAAAGTATCTTTGTTCAAGTGCTTTCCTTTGTGTACAACAGTTCTCTGCAATTATGTAATAAGAGAGAAAAGAAAATAAAGAACAGATTTAGAAGTTATATATGTTTTATTTTGAGAATTTCAAAGCTGAACGGTCTATACCATTGTTACTGACAAAAGAAACCTAGAGTTTCTTTCATGATGAATTATATTCCTCAATGGACTTAATGACCTAGTTGTCGGTTGAGAAGAGAACCAATTTGGAAAGTGGATTCAACATTGGTAATGGATCGTCTGATGAATATCATGGAGACACTTATCTTAAAAGCCATATTAATGGTAATTTAAGCTTGTCAAGTACAGGGTATGTTTTGGAAGAGATATTGTTGAAAGAATAGCATGAGTTCTTAATCCAGAAGTTTCACCTAAGAAAATCATTGGAAACAGCACCCTAGTGGTGTCGGCACGGATTGAAATGGTTAACTATTCTTAAGACAGTCGATACAACTTTTAACAAACCACTTCAAAGAATTTTTGAAGACAGCGTCCATTGTTGAAAAGGTGAGTCTGGGGAATGCAGGCATTGTCCATGAAAAGAGGTAGGCAGAAAAGTGATCGATAAAGGTTATCTAGGAAAGGGATCATCCCTGGAAAAGGAGGTTTACCCCGAAGCTAGTATGGAAAATAACCAAGGCTCAGAACATGGATGAATTCACATGAAAGGAGTTTCCTCAAGGTTTGGAACGAGGGAGTTGCAAGTGTATAGTCTTTTTATCTAGAAGGTTCAAAAGAAAGCGCCAGAAGTTTCAGATGGAACCTCGGGCATAGGAAGTAAAGCTGACAAGTTGACAAGTTGGTAACATGACAAGTTGGTACTTGGATCAGAACATTTTCCCATCCAGTCAAGCAAGAAATATTTTGACAAGAAAAGTGGTAGGAGCCAATCGAAAGCCATATCATGAGAATACAACCTCAGTTGCAGGAACAACCCACTTTTGCCAGTTATGACGGATAAAGCAGAAAAGGTATACCGAGAAGAAAGGCAGCCCTGGTAAAAAGTAATTTCAGGAAGACCAGAGTTAAAAATTCTTTAGTCAAGGTAGAATGTTGAGGCAGATAACCAAAACATTTGGGTGCAGAACAGAAACTCAGAAAATTATTCAAACATTGAATGCGTAAACAGAAGATCTTCAGACCTTTATAACCTATCAGGAAGTTTGGTGACGTGAGAAACCCTATAACTCTGGAATGTATCCTACCTAGTGGATAAACAAGAATTATCATGAGGCATGTTGGCTAAATCTGCTTAACCAGTCACATTATGAGTTCGAATCAGGGGTTTGGCCATATCTTTGACGTTCACCAGAAGTTACATGACATAAAGGTTTTTACATAGATGACCGTGCAATAACCGCTCTGACGAATGGATTTAAGAGGGGAAATCACAACAACGTTGAAAGTACGAAAGAACAGATGAAAGAAGCATGTTCGGAACAACAGAGGATAGCCGGAAAGTGGGATATGGGTGTAGTGTCTCTATTCGAATATGGTTTTTCAGTGCTCCAAGAGTGTTAATTCAAAGCATTCCATCGATGGCCCAGTGCAATTACATATTTGTTTGGATCCAATAACGAAGCATTGGGGTTAATGGGTAAAGTTTCAGAACAAATGCAAGTCAACCGTGAAGCTCGCAAGAGAAGTCTCTATGGTATCAATCTCAGCCTTGAAGAAATGGTTCTCCTTATGAAAGGAAGAAGTTTGGAGGAAAGAGTTTTTGTCTATCACACTAATCTGCCCAGCAGTATGCAGTAACCCCAACCTAGAAATGATGATATTTGAAAAAGTAAATACACAGCCAAGAGGAAGTATTGTTAACAGTTAAAGATGCTTGTGCTAGTAATATGGAATAAAAGAATGGTCTGAATTGAGACAATATCTCCAAGTGATCTGTTACGCCCTAAAAATCGCTTTAATTAAAAATTGTTTTTGGGTAAATAGAAATACAAGAATACACTAGAAAATTTTTGTTTGAGAAAAGTGTTTGAATAAAATTTTGAAATTTCCAATATTAAAAATCCCAAGTTAAAAATTTTAAATAAATGTTTGGATGCTTTTATATTCCTGGGGTTTTATCGGAATGTTTTAACTATTTGAGTGTTTACATAAAAAATTCTTCGTGTTTCATGGTGGTTTTTTGCCTTGGGTAAATTCCTCATGATTTAATAAACCCTCTGAAATTTTCTCGGAATTTTCGGAGCTCCAGAATTAATTTTAATGGGACAAAGGTCATTTCAGTAATTAAATAAATATAAAATAAAATCCCTGTCTTTTTCCCTGTTCGGGTCATTCCCCATTCGCCTCAAACTCCGTTCCCTTTCTTCTTTTAGGGTTAGGGGTCGTTCTCGAAACCCTAAAACCCCCTTGACTTCCGATTCGCAAAATATTCCGATATTTCGTGCAATTGAATGTTTCCTAAACTATTCCCCGTTCTCAACTCCCAAAGTATTCCCCATATTTTGGAAGTTCATTTATTCCATTTTCCGAACTCCGTGAAATATATTCCTCGAATATCCCAATTTCTCGGTCGACGCAAAATGCCCTCTATTTTTACCCCAAATTCCTGATTCCGTAGATATTCCCGATTTTTCCTGATTCCGGAATATTCCTACTAATTCCTTCCAATATTCTAGAAATTCCTAAAATGATTCTTATACTTGGAGGGTTCAAAAAAAATTCCGTTGATCCTCTCAATTCCAAAGAAATATTTCAATTCTAAAAGTGTTTCAACATTTTCGAGTTTCCATATATATATATATATATACCAACATCCGCGATACTCCGAAATTCCGAACGTCGCCCTAATTACAATACCTTTGTTTATTCCTTGAAATAATTCTAAAATTCAATTTCCAAAATTAGGAAATTTCTAGAAAAACCCTTCTTTTTTCTATTTCTCTCTCCTCTTTTCCTTTTTCTCTTTTTCCCCTTCCTTCTTTTTCCTCTCTTCTTCCTCCTTCTCCTTTCTCCTCCTGCCTCCTCTTCTTTCCTCTCTCCCTGCGGCTCCATACAGGGCCCGGCCCCGAGCTGCCCTGGGCGCCCCCTCTCCCCGGCCTACGAGCTTCAGCCCGGCCTTCGGCCCGCGCCGCCACACCTTGGCCTGGCCTGCCACAAGCCTCAGCCAACCGCTGCCGCCGGCCCGGCCCTTGTGCTGCCCCGCCGCCGCTTTTCTTAGCGCCTGCCACCAGCGCCGCCACCGCACCACCCCTTGCCCTAGGCACTGCCCCTCCTTATAAATCCCCAAGCCACCGCCACCTCAGAATCCCCTGCCCTAGCAGCGCCACTCCCGCTCTGAGCCGCACCGCTGCCGCTGCGTCTAGTCACCGCCACCAGAGCCGCCCCTGCTCCCTGCTATTGCCAACACCGCCGTCTCCTCTGCTACAGCCACTGCTCCACCCCGCAGCTCCGCCGCCAGGCTCTGCCCCGTGCCGCTGCCGCTGCCGGGTAGTCGCCGCCGTCATCATCGCATTCGCCTGCAGCCGGTGAGCCGCAGCCGTTGCTCCCCTTTTTTGCTCCTCTCTGTGTCGCCGTCTGCCATCGCCACCTACAGCCGACGAGCCGCCATCATCGCGTCACCTTGTTGCACACCTCGATGCCATGCCCGAGTCGCCGTCACCCTGCATCTGTGCGTCGCTGCCCTGCTCTGCTGTAGCCGCCACCCCAACTTCCCACACGACCACCAGTCGTGAACGTCATCGTCACTGGCGAGCTCCGAGGTCGCCATCCTCCGTCATGGTCGGCCTCTATGTCTCCTCCTCAAATCACCGTCCGCCGCCTCATCTCCTTCCCCGCTCTGTGCCACCTCCCCGGTGTTGTCTCCTCATCGCTCTGCCCCGTCATCCTCGGTCGCCGTCGTCACCGTTGGCGTCAAGTTTCTCCACCGTCGGTCAGCTTGCGCCATGGGTGCGGCCACTGCTCTAGCCATGTAACTCTGACCAGTAGGCCCCACTCAGCAGTATTCCCCAGGTGACTGACAGGCCGACCCCACCGGCACTCCCTTCTTCTGAGACAGACAAGTGGGGCCCCGATGTTTAGAATCCTCGATAAATCTCAGCTGTCCGATTAATTTTGATCCCATCTAAGTCTTTCGACCTCCATTGGACACCCGAAGCAAATCGTAGTCGTCGATCCTCGAGATTGAACTCCAGCCTTTGAGATCCTCTTTAATTCTTTGGATGAAGACATGTCATCCCTAGCCACGTGTGTTGCCACCTCACCCGCTGGTCTACGTGGAATCTTAGTCATCAGTCCACCTCAGCATCTCCTCTGTTCCATGGATCGAGTCCACATGAGCCAGTCCCTGACAATGAACCCCACGTGTCAGTCCTCTTTTAAAATATTTATTTAATTCCAAAATCCAAAGAATATTCTAGGAAATATTCTTTTCGGATTTATTCTGAATCCAATCTTCTGGAAGCCATAGCTTTTCCGTCTGAACTACGATACGACCTATTCTTCTTCCTAAATTCATCTAAAATCATGATTTACTTGTTTATGTACTTTTTATGTACTGTTTATTTGGAGTTTCTTAGGGTTTTCATCGTTTTGCATGTAGTCATGTATTTCGGCGTTTCAGAAGATCGAGGAAGAGTTCAAAAGATTTGCGGAAGACGTTTTTGTTTGTAAGGTAAGTCACATGACAATCTCCTTGAGCATGTTGATCCCAATTATGAAAACTATTTTGTTTTATCGATATTGCATGAAACATTTTGGAATGCCATTATACGGGTGATTATTATTATTCCGATATTCCTTAATTATTATGGCCAATTTGATATTGATTACTTTACCTTGATACCTTGGGTAAATAATATTGACTAGCTGGATGCTTAATTATTTATCTAGCTAGATTATTTAGGATTTGCTTAGTCATGCATAGAAACTATAGCGTAATTTTATGTGGGAAACTGATGATTCACTTATCGATAATTAATGATTAATGGCTAGTGGTTCATGACAGTTGGTCATGGTTGGTTAATTAAATGTGACAACTAAAACTTGACTAAATGGTGGGTTGTGAGCACCAGGATTGTGTTGTTGCTAGCGGTGCTCATGACAGTTAAGGACCGGTTCGTAGACTACTTGTTGCGAAGCATTATCCATGCTAACCACAAGCTAAAATGGGATAGCAGGACTTGAAGTGTGATGAGTTCAATAGGAGGCACCATGGCAGGTTTGTGGCTAGTATAAGTCCACACATGGCAGTGACAATAAGACCATGCATTTGGGTGTTGAGCCGTCTTGCGGGAAGGCACTTGATCATCCCTACCGGAGACCGGAGGCTTGGCGGGAGGCTCTCCTATTGTGCGAGTTATATGGATGATCTTGTCACAATCTCTATTCGGGTACTTTTGAGTATCGCAACGCATGGCTGACATGATGTTGAGATTGTGTCTTGTGGGTAAATTGATACATCTCTGGCCAAAGTAAAACTATTCGAGTAGCCGTGCTCGCAGTTAATGAGCAAGCCTAGCAATGTTTTCCGTGATTAGTCCCACACTACTCCTTAATGGTGATAAACGATGAAACTTGATAGCTCCAATTTGGAGGGTTATGGTTATGGGCCTGAACTGCGTTGGAGCGCTGTTTAGAGATTGGTTCAATATTGACAATAATTAAACTATACTATTTTTAATGATTTTAAATGCAAGTGTTTTAAATGATGTTTTACACAAATAAGCCATACTATGTCTTTCTTTTGGTATCCTATTGCATTACATTACATTTCCTAGTGTGGCTTGTTGAGTACGATGGGTGGTACTCAGTCTTGCATTATTACAATCATCAGAGTGAAGCTTAGCGTGGAGGAGAAGTTTGATGTTTGGCTTGTACCCCAATTGAGCTACCTGTGGCTTGGTGCTGCCACTTCACTAGTTGTTGTTCCACTGTTGTTTTCTTCGGTGTGAAGACTAAGTGCCTCTGTTGTAAGTATATAATGTTTATCATTTTTGGTTATGTTTATTAAATTGTCGATTTGTGTACCTCGGCTGATTCCTGGATGAGGATTTGTTGCACAAATTAGCTTTGGAAATTCTAGTAAATTTCTGGGCGTGACATGATCGCAACTCAGATAAAAGTCAAACAGGGATAGATAAAGGAGATAATTGGATTATAGAGAAGTCAACTCAAGTGTTAAAGAAACCTAAGAGTAAACAGGAATCTGAGTTTAGAATGTTCCAGCCGGGTGGTCACATCAGTTCGATGGAACTGGAAGCTGCCAGAGAAGTAAGAGGATGAAGTGAAGACCAAACATACCCACCTTCCCTCTAGCCTTTCCGAATCACGGTGGCAAGATTCCTGTAAGGGGGGTAGATATATCACGTCGTGATAAATCCATCCCACTAAAAATTCATTTGGAAAATCAAATAATAGAATTTTATTAAAAGCCGAAGGAAATGATCAACGATAAAATACACCCAAGAAAAATTCGAATGTGGCTCGGGGAATTTTTCTTAAATTTTCCATGCTCTAAATCGTTCCCTCAATTTCTACTTTAATTTATAGAGCACAATAATTAATTTTTAAGCAACAATAACATTAAGAAAACTAAAATTAATCTCCTTTTTCTCTCGGGTCGGGTCCAGCTGATCTCCTCTCTCTTTCCCTTGGCCCAGCTCGCTGCGTGGCCTGCTCGCTCTCCTCCTACCTGCAGCCCAGTCTGCCTTTCACCCATCCAGCCTGCCTCGGCCCTGCTGCAGCCGTGCACCTCCTGCCGCTGATGAGCGGGGCCCACTCATCAGGGTCTTCTCCTACCTTGAGTTGGCTGCCCCTCTCTCTCCCCACATGAAAATCACAGCCATTTATCCCCACTAACTCACCTCAATTCAGCCACTAAATATCAATTGATTTAGGGGTTTCAATCCCCATTTATCCCCCTTCATTTTTCCCTCACAAATGCCCCATCAATTGATGTGTTCATAAGCTCTAATCTATGATTTAAAACTCCTTCAATCCACCATGAATGGCAGCCAGCCCCTCCACCTCCTCTCTCCCCGGTGGCGTATAAAAGGACCCCGTCGTCCTCCTCTCTCATTTTCCTACCCCCTCGCGAGCTCTCGAGCTCTTGCCGTCTCTCCACACGTCCTCTTGTAACGCCCCGATTTTTCGGGCCATTAAAAACCTATTTTATAAAACCCTAATTCCTAAAAGATTGGATTTTTGTGTGCAATTAAGGACTAAGTGCCTCGGATCTCAATTTAATCCCCTCCTTGAAATTCCGAGATTTCCCCCAAAATTCCCCAGTCAAAATCCCGAACCAAAAATTTGAATCTCAAATTCGAATTCCCCTCTCGAAATCCTCCAAAAAATTTTTATTCTCCCAAGAAAAATCAAATATTCATCTCTTCTCAAATCCAATGGCCAAATTCAAACTTTTGAAATTTTAAATTCCCCTTTGAAAATCCCTCTCTCTCTCTCTCCCTTGAATATTAACAATTCCCAAAAAAGTCCTTATTATATGCATATATATATATGTGTGTGTGTGTGTGTGTGTGTGTAAAATCAAGTCTTGAGCCTTTGATATGAATTCCTAAAATTTTGAAAACTCAAGAATCGAATTTTTAAAAATTAAAACCCTACAAAATGTCCCTCTGAAAATCCCTGGGAAAAAGATAAATGTCACTATTCATTTAGGCCGCTCTTCCCTCTCCTTCAGCCCACTGGCCGCTCGGCCCATCCCTCGACCTCCCCTCCCCACAACCCACAGGCAGCCGGGCCCCACTCGCGGATGCGCACTGCACACGTGTCACACCCGTGCCCGACAGGACGGAACCCATTTGTCAGCCGCCCGCACCCCACCATCGCTGGCCGACACGTGGGCCCCACGCGTCGGGTCGTCGTCCACCCCACGCGTCTCTCCTCCACGCTCGCCACATGTTCAATAGTATGCCCGAGAGGTCGTGCCATCCACGGCTCTTCTCGCCCAGCGCCGCCTTGACCACCTTGGCCTTCTTGCCATCAAGCTCGCTACCCTACACCACGCCGCCGTGCTCTGTGCCCCCATCGCAGTCAGCGCCGCGCCTCGGCTGGCGTAGCCGCCCCACCGCCCTGAGCTCCACACCACCGCCATTGTCCCTGCACCGAGCTCCGAGCCACCGCCCTTCTTCTTCGTCCACTAGCGCTGCCGCACCACTATAAACCTTGGCCACCCTCCTCTTTCCCCTCGCCCCTTGCCGCGGCCGCACCGAGCTTGAAGCACTGCCGCCGCCTCGGCCCAAGCCGAGCTCTGTGAGCCACCACTTTTTTTTGTTTCCCCGGTGAGCATGACCCCCTCCTGTCTGTGCCCCTCTCCTCTCCTCCGCCACAATCACCCAAGCGCAAAACCCCTTTTGCCCGTGCCCACCGCTGACGCCTACGCTCCGTCGCTGCCGAGCACCATTCTATCTCCCCGCCATCTCAGGAAGTCACGGCCAGCCTCCGTCAGTTGTCCCTGCCTCGATCCAAGCCGGCCGTTTTACTCCCTGCCTCCCCCGCTCACCGCCACAATGCGCTGCTCGCCACCGCCGCTCGAAGTGCCCATCACCATCGATCTCCCTCTGTCTCTCTCGCTCTCTCCCTGTGTCTCTATGCCAAGTGGGCCCGCCCTGTCTCTCTCTCTTGTTTCCTTTCTTTTCACTGCATAGTGGCCCCGCCCTCCTCACTGCCTGGCATGTGAGCCTACTTGTTAACGCCAAAATTTGGTAAGGCCCTGTATCAGATTCGGTCAAGGGGAAAATTGCAGTCAACTGGCGGAAATTGATCCAAAAGAGACCGATTCCGGAAGGGGGCCGTGAAGACCGCTGTATGGCAGTTATTTACTGTATATATTAATTAGGCAAGTGCTTATCTTTAGGAAACCTGACCTCGTGTCCGGTTGGGTCTTATTAGTGTTTTCTATTATAATTAGGAAATCATGTACCGTGTCCAATAAGGACTCATGTAACTCGGGGTATAAATACGTGCGCCCGGGGACCTTGTAAGATATCTCTCGATCAATACAAATTCGGCGCATCGCCACCCTTTCGACGGGTTCTTGCTTCTCGAGCCGGGCTGCATCGGTTAAGTTCGACCTCCTGCGAGAGGGTAAGTCTCGTCACCCCGGCTACCTATTGGCTAGGACTTCCTCGGTTAGGTCTGATATTCTAGTCGGTTTATGGTAGTCGGCTTACCACAATATATTTATTTTGTCTATGGCTGCATCAGTTCAGTTTGATCTCATAGATTGATTAGGTATATCACATCACGCGTGCGTATATCGCATCGGCTTACTAGGAGCGGTTTATCATCAGTTTGTGCTGCATCGGTTAGGTCCGACCTATTAAACTGCCAGTGATAAATCGTTCCTGCTAGGTTGATACCTTGTGCGCAAGCGTTTTATCGGGGTGTATAGCTGATAAGTTATCATATTTTACATCACGATCGCATCAGATCTATCGGCCTATCGAGATCTTGTTATCATCATTAGTCTGTGCTGCAACGGTTGGGTCCGATCTACTAGACTGACGATAATAACTTTACTCTTGATGAGCCGATGGGTTTCATGCGGTGTTTTTATCGGAGTGCCTAGCCGATAAGTTATCTCTTAAATACAGCCGATTATACTGCTTGCCTTGTTATACATTCTTGCCTGCATTACTGTTACGATCGGCTAAGGGCTAGCCGATTGGTTTATTCTGCCGAGCCGAGCGCGAGCACAAGCAGGTTTCCGGGCATGAGCTCAGTCAAGTTCCTGGGCATAATCAGTGCGCAAGGACCCGGGCACGAGTACAAGCGAGGACCCGGGCACGGGCACGACCTCAGGTAAGGACCCGGGCACGAGCACAGGTAAGAACCCGGGCACGGGCACGGACAGAGGACGAAGATCCGGGCGCGGGCGCGAGCAAGGGCCCGGGTGCGGGTGCGGGCAATATCTTTGCAGTGATAATAGTAATTTTTAATCATAATCGGCTGGAGTTTATTTAATCTATTTATTTATGCATCCTGCCTATTTACTTTATCAGTTTACAGCCGATTTTTGAGCATCCCTTCAATGATCGGCTAGTTTAGTGTTTGTTTATTATTACGCTATTGCTCATGCCATCATCGGCTTCCAGTCGATGTGTAAGTGCTACAGTTCAAATCGGCCATCAGCCGATGAGATGAGTCCAAGCCGGCTTCCAGCCGATTGGCTCATGAATCTGACATCTTTTCTCCTTGTCAATTGCAGGGTCAAATTGACTGGCACGCCTACGAACCTCAAGATTTTAGGACCTGCACTGGAGTGAAGCAAATCTCCCAGGCCTTCACGTGTCTCCAAGGCGCCGGACGGCCCCGGCGGTTTTCGGCGTCAACATGTTTTTGGCACGCCCGGTGAGACACGGAGTTTCAAACACAGAGTTTCGATCGGAATTACAACATGGCCGGGAAAGAAATCAAAACAGACAACATAATTCCGGTCAGCATGGAAGACTTGACAGACGAACAAAAACAGCAAGTTGAGCAAACTATAGCCAATTTTCAGAAGCTGTGCTTAGAGTCCTTCAGCATGACAAGGCAAGGGCCGATTCAAAAATCCCAGTTTTCGAAGCCAGTACTAGTTGGAGAATCGAGCCGTACGCCACCTGAGAGTCCTCCGGTAAAACCCTTGCAAGAGATGGTGAATGAAGCAGTTCATCACGCGCTCATCAATCAATCCGGGATTTTGGTGAACACACTTCATAATCTCATAAAGAAGACGGTGGATGGATCAATTATTCAAGAGCCTACTCGGGGTCCTGTTTACCTCCCACCGAAGAATAAACCAAATCAAGTTGCTTACAACATCAGCAAAGATATACCAAAAAACCTGTTTACACAGAACCAAGTTGGGGGGCAACAGGACATTCCTGCTAGATATCATCGATCTGCTTATTACGGGGGATATCAGCAAAATTATCCAGGAGGCGGAGCCGATCCAGGTACTTACCAGAGGGAGTATCATAGACAGAATCGGCAACAAATTCTACCTGTGCAGTATCAACAAGACAACCTGAGGGAAGAGGATCTATCAACTAGGGTTGCTGAAATAGTAAGAGAGCAGTTCGGGATCAAGCCCAAGGAACAAACATTTATGTATCGGCGTCCATATCCTGAGTGGTTGACAGGGTTCCATTACCACACCGATATAGGGTCCCGGATGTGGGCACCCCGGAAGTGCATTATGAAGAGTAACTATTACGGCAACGCGAACTATCTAGATGGATGGGGTCTCGAATAAAACCCGAATAAAGGCGGTAACCATCCATCCTCATCACAGACTTGCCATAATCTTTACCCACTCACAATACAAATCCAAAAATGCCGAGAAGTGTACAAAAGAGATAATCATAAGGATAGCTTGCCAGTCCTCCCCGTCATACGCCCATCAAACCACTCGATGGTGGCGACCAAACACGATACGTACCCCAGAGGACTCGAACCACAATAGCTATCCCCCAACCATCTCAATTATACACAACTCATACTCATGTTTAGCTAGTCCCCAGGAAAGCGACTAGCCTCACACTTTCATCGCAAGCAATTGATAAACATCACAAGTACTCTAAATGTGGATAAACGAGCAGCAGAGTTATAAATATTACATAGAGGGTTCACACCCTAATTCATCACAGAGTAAACAGAAGATAGCAGCGGAAAACATAAGCAGCAAGTGAACAACCAGTGGTGCCAAACCCATGCACAGGTTAACCGACTGGGGATAGAACTTAACTTCAACTACACATTATCCTCGCCACCCTTGGCGGGATAACAGTAGATCACACCATCTTCGTCGTTATCCTCACCTGAAAAGATGCAACGTGAGTACGAATGGTACTCCGCAAGACTTACACAATATTAATAGTACAAAGGAGTAATGCTAGTCTCTACATTAAGGAATATGGCTATGTGACTCTGATTTTGCATAAAGCTGATTTTATTAAGCAAGTAATACTTGAAACTATAAGCATTTTGAGAAATAACACAATCTGAATTTTTAAGACAGCAAGCTTATAGTTCTGAAAATGAAATATAAATGAGCATAAACCCATGCTCTAACTTCAACAATGGGCCACCATTGCCCAAACAATTATGCTACACAAGCATATTATCTTTTATGACTAAACCAAGTCATATTTAATAATAAAACCTTTCATATAAATCCATTCCTCATTAATCATCAAAAATTCCCTTGCATAGACCCATCCATCCATGACTATTCTAAGTCATGGTAACTACATAATCCCAAGTTGGATGCTAACATGACTAACTAACACATCAAGTGGTCATCCGTAACTGTGGACACGGCTATTCGAATAGTTCTTACTCTGATCAGAGGTGTACATCTTTACCCACACGATGTGATAGAAGCCAAACGGCTACACTCTAGTTTGATCCGTACCCGTCGGTACCCACACTCTACATATTGAGTGCGGACTAGAGGTCACAACAGAACCTTTTGCACGCTTAGCCCTAACCACCTAAACCACGTCTGGGCCCCCGATGACTTAGTCGCGTGCGTGCGTGGCAACTAAGGCGGGCTCACCGTCGCGGGAGGCACCTCCGGCCAAGTATGGATTCACCAAGTGCAGGCCCGCACGTGCATGCTCGCACTGAGGTCCTCCAAAGGTCTCCCCTCACGACTGACGAACGGGCGTAGATGGTCACAGCCTCCCGTGCTACTGAGTTAAGCCGTCCCATAACCGGCGTGTGGAAGTACGTAGGGTGCTTGAATAGATGTTAACATGTTCGGTCCTTCACGACCCAGACGGAGCTACGTGCATCGGGGAAACACCATCCCTTCATCGCCCTATCATCCGTCCAAGTCAAACATATTCTCAATTATACATTAGAAGTGATTCTTTTCAGATTTTAACCCATCCATTCGCTTTAAACTAGTTTTGAACCGATAACTCCATCTATCGGACTTTTCTAAGTCTAGAAATAAGCATGGCTAAGTATTCGGTAAAATAAAAGTATCCCAAAGTCCTTAACCAGAGGTGACAATGTATAAAAATGGCATCAATAACCAAGGAATGGGAATGCATACAATTGGGTAATATTGACTCTACCCGTTTTCCCATTTTAAATAGACTGAAGCATGCATATAGATATTGTTTTCACAAACAAATCAATTTATTGAAAACATAGGTTCAATATGCTTAGACGCTTGCCTTGCTGCAGCGATAGGTCACTCTCAAGCTCTGGGTTAATCTCCACGTACTCCGTATTCTCAGAATCTATCGATAAACAACGAATATACAAATAAGAATCCAATAAATATGCTCATTCAAAAATGAACAATAAAATCTGAGATAAATACAGTAGGTATGGCATGTCCTAACAAGATTTTAGGAGAAAGAACCAAGTCATTTGCATCCCTGGATTGGGAGATACAAAAATGACAAGGTGGAAGGGCTGAAAACGACAAAAGCCGAAACTATAGTAAAACTCTAATTGGAAAATATGTGCTTGCCTTCTCTGTTAGGATTTTATGAGTGTGAGCATTTTTATGTCAAAATACATATCTTCCTGGATCCGACAAAAGTTGGTTCACTAAAATTCAATTTAAAATGATTTAGATATGAATTTTACAAGTTTAACAAAAAGAAAGGTTCGAAAATTACTTAGGCCTATTTTGGGAGGTATTTTGTGGACACCCGATTATTCTGCACTATAAGAGGTAATTGGTACGACAACGCGAAATATCTAGTTGGATAGGATCTCGAATAAAAACCAAACAAATGCAGTAACCATCCAACCTCATCGCAGCCTTGTCACACAAATCACCAATGATAATGCAAAACAACCGAACGCCAGACTAAGAACACAAGAGATATTTGGAAGAATAGTTACACCAGTCCACACGGCGAGATATGCCCATCAAACCACACGAAGGCAGCGACCAAACACGATACATATCTCTGAGGACATAGTCTACGGTCGAACTATTCTCCATGCATCTCAACTGTTCTAAGTCTATACTCATGCAGACTAGCCCCAGGAAAATTGCTAGTCCACACTTTCATCTCTAGCAATGGTATACAATAAGTGGTTGTACAATTAAGTAAACTAAATTTTCTACATCAGAGTTACATAGGTCAAATGACCAAATAATATGATTCAGCGGAAGCTTGTCTACCCATACCACAGGCAATCCGACTAGGGGTACACCCCTTAAAGAATCAATCCTGAAGAAGCAACGGAATCCCGTAGCACTCAACCTACAACCAGGTAATCAACGGAAATACAAGCAAGAGTCAATACATTACCGAAATAATGTACTGGCAATGTCAATCCTACAATACATGCAAGTTCTAAATCAAGGGAAGGCTATTTGTGGGTTTAATTTTGCATAAAGCTAATTTTAGTTCACAATCATTTGCAACGGTATTTAATAAAACATTAGAAACATGTATAATAAGTAGCGAAGCGATCAACATAATAATTTTCCAACATAATGCCCTCCATGGCAACAAGTCATCATAAACATTGTAATAATCATAGTAGTTCTCATAAATCACCAATCCTCAACCCAATCTCATAAAGCATTTTAGAAACATAAATCTATACTCAATGGACACAACCATGCCGCTCATGACCGTGAGCACGGCTAACCGATTAGTTTTGACTCTGCAGAGTTTATACATCGTTACCCACATGATGTGATAGAAGCCCAACGGCTACACTCTAGTTTGTCCGGTACCCTCGGTACCACCACACTCTTCACTTTGAATGCGGTCTAGAGGTCACAACACAGCTTTTACATTACCTAACATTTAGCCTTGCACCAGCACGAGGTGTGTTACTCCACATCGGGGTGCAAACCCGATGCCGTGGGTGGCGGGCCCACGCCTTAAACCCAGCGCCGTGGCGGTAGCCTTCCTGACTCCCCACGAGGCACACAACGTTGTACTGGACCAACTTAGACGCCTATGCCATGAGGTGATCACAGTACCTCATGGTCCACATAGGTAGCTCTGCTGAACAGCCCTACAGTACATTCGTAGGCGCTGCCCATACTACTCAGCCTACCAAAATGCAAGGCTAAACATCAAGTAACTTAATCCGCTATGGCTATCCCATAACTAGCACATGTGGTTGTACTGTTTAACATGAGAATATGACACTGAGTTCGGTCCTTAATCAACCCGGGCAAACACTCCCCCTATCGGTGTGCAACTACTCCATATGCACACCACTTGCCGCCCAAGTCTAAATCAGGTTTTTCATCATTTTAGTTCACAAATAACTAGAGGTTTCTCCTCTGTCCAAAAGTTATAAAATTCCCAAAATCTCATTTATAAAGTGATCACAATCTATTCTAGCATATCTCTAAGCATGGCTAAGCAATTTATATATGTATAAGCATATATAGCCCCAAATAAGCACAATTAAAATGCTCTGATGATTTCTAAGGTTACAATCAGCAAGGGATACAAGTTCTCAAGGTTGGTTATGCAACAAATTGGTTATAACTACCCATTTCCACAATTTAAATACCGATAGTTACAAATACGCATGCAATTTTGCAAACAACACATTTCATTCCCCAAAACATAGGATTCAATTTGTTCAAGGAGGAGGGGAGAAAACTTGCCTTACACTCGAGTACTCGGACTCCAACTATTTCACTCCTTCACCGATATCGAATTCGTTCTCTAAAAGGAAATCATCGTACGATCATATAAATAGCAAATAATGCAGAAAATATGAAATGCTCATATTTATGCCTTAGATTGCTACTGGTCTAAAGTGAATTTAGGTGAAGGAATTTCTATTTTCTCGTTTATGGTTTGGGAGTTATGAATTTTACGAGTTCTATACGAAAATACGTCCGAATACGATATAAGGTAAAATCTGAAGTTATTTTAATATGTGTGGAATTCACACAGTGGTTTGGTACTGACTTTGTATGATTTTTAGTGAAGGAAGTTCTATTTTATTATTTTGCAATTTGGAGATATAAATTTTAGAAGACTTATACACAAATGCGTCTACTTACAAAATAATCTTAAAGGTTCAATTTACTTTAATGTGAGTGGAGCCTAAACCATGGTTTAGTACTGGTCATTGATAAATTTTAGTAAAGAAGTTTCTGTTTTATAAACTTCTACTTTGAGGGACGTAGATTTTATAATTTCTATTCTAGATTATGTCATTTATTCCTTTAGTTGAAGTTGTGGAATATTTTTAGGAAGTAGTGTTGTCAAACTTACTTTGCAGTGGCAAATAGTACAATTTTATAAAATTAACAAAACTGAGTTCATCATTTTTGAAGTTAATATGAATTTCCTACATATTTCACAAATCATAGTGTATATTGTGTTAATCATTTGTTACATCAATTTTAGATGGATCTCTTGTACTGCATGTTTCAGATTTTTGTTCTTAGGAATAAAGGGCATAATATTGTGGATTTAACAAAATTAGGTTTACTTGATTTGGAGATAGCATTCTGTTTCTATGAATTTTTCCAACTAATGAACTACTTTATAGCAATTATTTTACTATATAAAATTTAGTGGTATTTTTCTGTACTGAAGGTGCCATGTTTTAGTCCACCAAACTAAAGAGAATAATTTTGTGTTTCCAGCAAAATTTTATTCACCCAATTTGGAGTTGAAATGAATTAGTTATAAGTTTTGTATGTTTACTCATTTTTCTGTTGTGAAATAAATCCTCTAATCATTTTCCTTACTGTTTCTCCTTTTCTCTTATTTTTCCCCAGCCGGGCCCACACGCCAGTTAGCCAGAACAGGGGAGGCGCGAGGCAAAGCAGAGGCGCGTGCGACAGGTGAGCTTCCCGGCGGTGGCGACGGCGAACGGTGGCTCGGCTCGGGTAGCAACCAAAAGAGAAAAGGTGGGGAAGAGTGTGGCGAAGCTATGGGTGGTGGTGGCGCGTGCTGTGGTGGCCGGAATCAACGGCGAAAGCGGCGCAGGCGGCGGAGTACTTCGGGATGGCAATGCAAAACGAAACGCGATTCCACTTGGGGCAACTTAGTGCATGCAGGTGCTTCTAAAGGGATCCAGGGAGCTTACCAGAGGTAACGCAGGGTCCGGCGCAACAGCAGCAATGCCGAAGACTGCTCGGCGGCGGCGAAACTTCTCGGTTCCACGGCGGCGGCTTGATTCGGTCGCCAAGCTTCCAAGGGAGGATGTCCATAGTGTTAGAGGTCCCCTAGGGGTGGCTAGAGAGCGAGGAATCGGAGAGAAAATCACCGGAGAGCGAGGAATCGACGGCGGCGGCGGCCGGACTTGGGGAAGATGGAGGTCAATCTCTAGCTTCACGGCATCATAACTCAATTCCTTTGGCTAGCTAACTTCTAGAGGTGAGGCGACGACGTTGGCGCAGTGGCTCGGGCTGGGATCACCAAAGTTCACCGGAACAGTGACGACCTTGCGGCGGCGCTCTCTGGACCAAAGGCGAGGACAGCTGCGACCTCGGCCGGTGGTTCCTAGGGCAGGTATTGCGAAAATGGAATGGTTAGGAGGTGTATATCACGTTCCTGGGTTTAGAAAGGATGGAGCTCACCGGAATTGAATCAGTTCGGATCGAGCAGTTTCTGGAGTCGGGGAAGACGATGCCTTTCCTGGTGAACTCGAGGTGACTTCTCTCGGTTTCACCGTGGAACAGATAGAGGGAGAGAGGAGGACGATGATGGCGAGGTGGCCGGTCAAATGGAGGAAGCTTGACGTGGAGCAGGTCGGCCGTGGTGGCTCTGGGCAGTGTCGACGCGTGGAGGCTACCGTGGCAGCGTTCCAGGGCGTGGAGAGCGAGCTAGAGCGGTGCTGCAGCTGGCAGGTGGGTCCAGGGTAGCTGTGGGGCCCACATGGCAGTGAAGAATGAGAGAGGAGTCATCTAGAAGCTAAGTCTTGCTAGATGTCAAGCATGCAGTCTTTACTCAGGTGTTTTACTAAGTTACCAAGGGGTATAAATCTGGAAAAAATTACTGTGGGCAGTAGGTGGTATTGGCTAGCTCTGTGCCAAAATTCAGAGTTGTGGGACTTGTGGATTTCTCTGGAGAAAATGGCAAAGTTCGGCCAAAAAGCAGTTTCTGCTGTGCACTAGTCTGAGTCAGTGAGCTTTGCCCTATTATTTTATGTTCAAGTTTTGTGAATATTGTACTGAAATTTTTAATGCAATTAGTTGACAATCTAATCCAGGATCTGGTAAGATTTGGTGAGAATGTGATTGATGGATTAATTCTGGCAAAAGTGTCAAGTAGGTTGTCTGCAGGTGCAAGTTTTTCTGTATTGCTGAATTAAGAGTATTTATTTGAGACACTTATTGAATTGATAAATTTTGGTAAAAATTACTGGAGATAGAGAAGAATGTGATTAACCTGCTGACCAAATTTTGTTGCTAGAAGTGATCTGGTTTATTTTTGGTGAATTTGCAAAGTAGGGTTGTTGGTCCAGTTTTTCTGCAGTTTCATTTATTTCTCCAGTGCCTTGATCTTATCATTTGATGTGTTTTATTTGGGAGATAAATCAAACCAAAAATTCCTAGTGGTAGGATTCTTGTTGACACACCTTTTGGTATAATTTGACTGCCTACTTAATCTTTATTTTTATTTGGTGAATTTTAGAAGTATACCTATTCATCTTTAGCTAGCTTCCTAGTTTTGCTGATTTGAGGGATTTTATTGAAGTATTTATTGAATTTATAAGGTTACAGAAAATTTACAGTGGATTAATTTTGTGCGATAGTGGTTACAGGAATTTTTTCATAATTTTATGTTTAACCTATTCTCCTTAGAAATTATTTAGGCTATACAAATGTATATGCATCCTATTATGGAAATGCACTTTAAGATCCAAAAACAATCCAAATAAAGAGTATGCACACGAAATGGTAATTGCTTTATTTATCTCCATGTTTTTATGTCAAACTTTTATCTATACATATTTAGTCATATTACATTTTCTGTTTATTGTGAGTTAACTCCTAAAATCTTTATGCACTCCTAAGGTATTCTAACTTGGTCAAAACCTCTTATCGTTGCTCCCTAGTTTGGAAATTACAGGATTTTGTTTTCGAGGTCTTTTTGTTAATTTGTTTTGGTTAGAATTTCGAAAGTCGAAATTCTGGTATGTTACCTATTTTTATCAAATACAACTTTTCCACAGTAAGGTTACAATTTTCTGAGTTAAATAAAAGTGGTTTCACATTTTTAGCAATTAGGATGAATTTGCTAGAAATTTATAAACTTCTAGGTTATAAAGAGATATATAAAAAGTATTTCCATTTTTAGAGAAAAATCCTATACAGAAGGTCTCACTTTTTATGTTACAAAATAAAAGAGCATATTTTTATGAATCTATAGAAATTTGGTTCACCTCAGAAAAAGTCATAATGGATTTTTATAGAAATATTTCAAGTTCTTAAGCACAATATAAGTTATTATTGCTTCTTATTATTTTATATATATTTCCTGTACAGATGTGGTAATATTTTATTTGACAGTATTAAAGTTCACAAATTTACAGAGCTAACAAAATTGGTTTCACTCAATTTGGAGTCAAAATGGAGAAGTTATGGATTTGCAAAGTGTAGCCATTTTTCTGTTGTAAGATAAATCTTTTAATTACTTTTCCTATTTCTTTCTTCTTTTCTGATTTCCCTTACAGCCCGGGCCCGCAGGCCAGCGAGGCAAAGCAGAGCAGGGCGCGGGAGCAGGGCGCGAGAGCAGGGCGCGGGAGCAGGGCGCGAGAGCAGGGCGCGACGTGAGACCAAGGAAGCGGACCGTCCGGACGCGGAGAGGATGGTCCGGTGGGATGAAACAGAGGAGGACTGAGCCGGCGAGCTTCTCGGCGGCAGCGACGGCGATGGTGGCATCGGCTATAGTCGGGCCCAAAATAGACAAGGTAGAGAAGTTCACGGCGGAGCTAAGGGTGGTCTTCTTGACACCTCGGGTGACCGTAATCTCGACAGCGGCGAGCTCCAGCGGCGGAGTGTTTCGGGTTGTCGATGTGTATCCTGTTTCAGGCTCAATCTAGCTGTGCACATGCATGCGGTAGTCACTACTAGGTGCAAAGATGCTCACCCAGCGATGGCCCGAGGCGGAGGAACACTGGATAGCAGCGGCGATGAAGAGAAATGGCTCGGCGGCGGCGGATTCCAGTGGATCTTCGTCGGCGGCGTCCTCCGGCCAACAGGCTGCTAGGCAAACGGGTGCACGACAACATGTGAGTCCTAAGGCAGCTACACACACGATGAATCGGTTTAACTCTCACCAGGGAGGGAGGAATCGGCGGCGGTGTCCTGGATCGGCCGGAACGGCGACCACGTCACGGCGGCGCTCTACAGGACAAAGGCAGGCACGGTGGCGACTTCGGCCGGTAATTCCTAGGGCAAGGTAACGCGAAAATGGAACTATTAGGAGTTGCAGATCATGTTCTGGAGGCTTAGAAAGGATGGAGCTCACCGGCTTTGGCTCGGGACTGATCGAGCACTGCCAGCAGAGGAGCAGATGGGCTTGCCGGCGGCGATCCTTGGTGTCTCCGTCGGTTTTCTCGGTGGGAAATTGAAGAGGATGAGGAGGAGGTTCTTTTGGCGAAGTGTGAGTCGAGATGGTCGAGGTTTCCCAGACCAATGCTTATCTCAGTGCCCCTGTGAGCTATGAGGGAGCAGGAGGAGGAGGCAGTGACACCTGTGCCATGCAGTGCTGAGTTGCTTTGGTGCTACAGTGTTCCAAGGTGGGTCCCACATGTAAGAAAATGTTTTTCTACACATTCTTGGCTAGATTTAGTCTTTGTCTTGTGGGCCCTTGTAGTTAATCTCTAGGGAAAAGAGAGTGGTGTGGGTAGGAATGGGGTGAAACTCACTGTCCCAAGACTGGCAGAGGCTTACAGGTGGGCCAGGGTGTTGTGGGTCCCACTGGTCAGTGAGAGATGAGAGGAGAAATCTCTAGAGACTAAGTGTTGTGAGCTGTATGAACAGCTGTCTTGCATCTGTGATTTCAGCAGATAAATAAGGGAGATAAATTATGGGAAAATTACTGGAGGTAGAGGAAGATGTGTTTAACATTCTGAACAAATTTCGTGGTTAGAAGTGATATGGTTTATTTTTGACGAATTTGCAAAGTGGGGTCACTGATCCAGTTTTTCTGCAGCTTGATTCATGTCCCTAGGGCTTTGCTCCTATTATTTCATGTGACTTCTTTGGGAATTAAATTGAGCCAAAATTACTAGTGATAGGGTTCATGTTGGCACACACTTTGGCAAAAGGGCTCTGTCCAATTAGTCCTCATTTTCATCTGGTGAATTTCAGAAGTAACCCAATTTATTTCAGCTAGCTTCCTAGTTTTGCTGAGTTGAGGGACTTGGTTGAAGTATTTATTGAAGTGATAAAATTAAGTAAAATTTACAGTGGGTTGATTTTGTGAGATAGTGCTTACAGGAATTTTTCCATGGTTTTATGTGCAACCTAACATCTTCAGAAAAATCCTTAGACTGTACACATGCATATGTCAAAGAGAAGGATCCAGGCTGAAACTTGTTTGGAATTTTTAAGAGGTCTAAACTAATGAAGTAAATTCTGGAAAAATTATATTGATTCATGGTAAATAATCTAGTATTTGAATAAATTATTTTCCATATATGTTTTCTGTGAAGTTTGTTGCACTGTTAGGAGTTGGTCCATTTTTGTTAGGAGTTGGTCCATTTTTGCCGTAGGGTTTTACTATTGAGAGTTTTGAAAATATTTGCACACTTTAATTTCGCATGAAGCGACATTGAAAGGATTTTGTTTGTGCACTCTAGTGGCAGTAGGTTATAACCCTAATTACCTGAAATTAGATTTTTGGGCTGTGACACCGGATTTCTCTAAGTTCTCAGGGCAAGACAGCACATCTACAGTGGAACACATCAGCCGATTCCTGGCACAGTGCGGGGAGGCATCGGCTGAAGAGGCTCTGAGGGTTAGGTTTTTTCCCTTATCACTATCTGGATCGGCTTTTACATGGTTCTCTTCATTATCACCGAATTTTGTTCGGGGGTAGGCCGATCTAGAAAAACAGTTTCATAAATACTTCTTTGCCGGAATCCATGAGATGAGACTGACAGACTTGACATCGGTTAGGCAACGACCAGATGAGACAGTACTGGAATACGTTCAGCGATTTTGGGACGTCAGAAACCGATGTTATAGTTTGAACCTCAGCGACGGGCATCTAGCCGATCTAGCTTTCCAGGGTCTCTTGGCGCCAATTAAAGAGAGGTTTTCATCACAAGAGTTCGAGTCCCTGGCGCACCTGGTACAGAAGGTATCGGCTCATGAAAGCCGATTTCAAGAGACGAAAAAAGATAAGTATCAGAGAAGGGTTGCTCAAGTTCAGGTTTATTCATCGGACTCAGACAATGAGGGATCCGATGCTGAGGTTGGATTGGCGGAGTGCGCCAAGAACAAGAAATCAGTATCATGTCCATGGGTCAAAGATATCGGCAAGGAGGAGCGGTATGATTTTGACATTAATAAAGCCGATAAAATCTTTGACTTGCTGCTACAAGAGAAACAGATACAACTTCCGCCAAACCACGTGATTCCATCAGCCGAAGAACTAAAGAAGAAAAGATATTGCAAGTGGCACAATACTATATCGCATCATACTAACGAGTGCAAAGTTTTTCGGCAACAAATTCAATCGGCTGTCAAGCAGGGAAGAATCAAATTCGAAGACAAGAAGCCGATGAAGATTGATGGGCATCCGTTCCCTGTAAACATGGTCTATGCGGGATCGTCATCAAGGACTCAAGCCGATGGAGGAAGACGGCAAAGGTACAAATCAAGGATTACTTCATCGGATATGATAGAAAAATATTCAAGGTATGAGGAACATAGGGATGAGCCAGAAAGATATAATCCGCATTGGAACTGCCCGTTCTTCCGGTTCTGCTAGGATCAAGGAATGAGATTGCCATCAGTAGAAGATTGCCCCGAGTGCAGTAATATGGGGAATCGGTATGATCAGCAGAAGAAGTTTTCGCAAGATCGGCCGCTTGGAAAAAGAGCATCGGTTCATAGTCGGTTAGGGCCGATCCATGAAGAGTTCTTTGAAGAGGATGAAGAGGAAGTACATGAAAAATAAGTCCAGAATCCCCAATGGTGCCCTAGTGGGATATTCACGAAGAATCAGAAGAGAAGGGCACAACGACTACGACACCGAGAGCAACAGGAAGAACAGAGACAAGATCAGGAAGAGGCCGATCATCGTCACAAGAGAACCAAACAAGTATGGCGTGTGAAAAGGAAGGACGATGAAGATCCATCGGCTCCGGTATATATGGTGTTCTTTTTGCCTCGGGAGTATAAAGCACTTTCATCCGATGAAGAAGGCAACGAGGACGTTTTTGCTCAACTAACGTTGCAACCTGATCAGGCTGTATTTGATAAACCTGAAGAATCAGAGCATCGGCACCTAAAGCCATTATATATCAAGGGCTATGTGAATGGGAAGCCGATGACAAAGATGCTGGTTGATGGGGGAGCAGCAGTTAATCTCATGCCTCATGCTACATTTCGGAAATTGGGGAAGACTGCCGAAGATCTGATAAAGACAAATATGGTGTTAAAAGACTTCGGTGAGAATTCATCAGAGGCAAAAGGCGTATTAAACGTGGAGTTCACAGTGGGAAATAAGACATTACCTACCACGTTTTTCGTCATCGACGGAAAGGGGTCATATAGTTTGCTTCTCGGCAGGGACTGGATTCACGCGAATTGTTGCGTGCCTTCGACAATGCATCAATGTTTGATACAGTGGCAGGGAGATCAAGTCAAGGTGGTCCTAGCAGATCAGTCAACCAACATTGCAATGACCGATTTGCCAGTCTGGGAAGCCAATGGTGTTGACTGCCTATCCGGGAAAATATGGGAAGGAGACTATCTCAAAGTCACCAACCAAGGGATACAGCCGATTCAGCAAGTCGGCTCTAAATTGTTGCTCTGATGGGCTCCATTGAAGACTTCGAGGGGAAACTAGGGCAAGGATTTACGTCGGCTGATGATTTAGAGGAGATCGACATAGGACCAGGAGATAAGCCAAGGCCGACGTACATAAGCAAAAGGTTATGTCCTGAACTTCGAGAACAATTGATAACACTGTTGAAGGAGTATCGGGACTGTTTCGCTTGGGAGTACCATGAGATGCTAGGATTAAGCCGATCAATTGTTGAACATCGGCTGCCCATTAAACCAGGATATCGGCCATTCAAACAGGCTCTAAGAAGATTCAAAGAAGAATTATATGAGCCAATCAAAGCGGAAATCACAAGGTTGTATGATGCCAAGTTTATAAGGCCATGCCAATATGCTGAGTGGGTTTCTAATATCGTCCTGGTGGAGAAGAAAAAGGGAAATTGAGGATATGTATTGATTTCCGGGATCTGAATAAAGCTACCCCCAAGGATGAATACCCAATGCCGATAGCGGATTTATTGGTGGATGCAGCATCAGGTCACAAAATTATAAGCTTGATGGACTGCAATGCAGGATACAATCAGATTTTTATGGCTGAAGAAGATATACATAAGACTGCGTTTCGATGTCCTGGAGCTATCGGCTTATATGAGTGGGTAGTGATGACTTTTGGATTGAAAAGTGCCGGTGCGACTTATCAGAGAACGATGAATTATATATTTCATGATCTTATCGGCTTGTTGGTAGAAATTTACATTGATGATGTAGTGGTTAAGTCTAAAAGTAAGGAAAGCCATATAGCCGATTTGCGAAAAGTGCTGGAGAGGGCCAAGAAATACGGACTAAGGATGAATCCCAGTAAATGCGCTTTTGGTGTATCGGCTGGGCAGTTTTTGGGTTTTATGGTTCATGAGCGAGGAATTGAAGTTAGTCAGCAGAGCATCAGAGCCATCAAGACCACGGAACCACCAAGCAATAAGATAGAGTTGCAGTCGTTGATCGGCAAGATTAATTTTGTGAGAAGATTTATATCAAATTTGTCAGGGAGAATTGAGTCTTTTACTCCATTATTGAAGTTGAAAGCCGATCAAGAGTTTGTGTGGGGGGCGGCACAGCAGAAGGCATTTGACGAGATCAAGAACTATCTAAGTTCCCCACCTATTTTAATTCCGCCGCAGAAAGGAGTGCCGTTCAGGTTATATTTATCAGCCGATGAGAAATCCATCGGGTTTGTTTTGATACAGGAATTTGAGGAAAAGGAGCGAGTTGTGTTTTATCTGAGCAGAAGGCTTTTGGATGCTGAAACAAGATATCCTGCAGTGGAGAAATTATGCCTGTGTTTATATTTCTCATGTACAAAGTTGAGGCATTATATCCTATCGGCTGAGTGTACAGTAGTTTGCAAGGCCGATGTGGTCAAATATATGTTGTCGGCTCCAGTCTTGAAAGGGCGAGTTGGTAAATGGATTTTTGCTTTGACAGAGTTCGACTTGAGATATGAATCGGCTAAAGCAATCAAGGGACAGGCAGTGGCCGATTTCATTGTACAACACAGAGGGGTTCACGAAGATTATGTGGAGTCGATCCCATGGACTTTGTTTTTTGATGGATCGGTTTGCAAGCATGGATCTGGTATCGGCTTGATTATTATATCGCCTCGGGGGGCAAGTTTTGAGTTTGCTTTTACAATTAAACCTTATCGGACTAACAATCAGGCAGAATACAAGGCGGTGCTGAAAGGACTTTAACTCTTAAAGGAGATAGGAGCCGATATCATAGAGATTGTTGGTGATTCTTTGTTGGTGATCAAGCAGTTATCTGGGGAATATGAGTGCAGGGATGATGTTTTGAGGTCATATTATAAGGAATGTACAGATTTGTTAAAGGATTTCAAGATGGTGTCAATAGATCATATTCCTAGGGAGCAGAACTTAGAGGCCAATGATCTTGCACAGGTTGCTTCTGGTTATCGGCTAAATAGGCAGGTTGAGGTTGAGATAGCCGATAACGACATTCAAGACAAAGCCGATGATTGGAGACAGGAGATAGTTGATTATTTGCAAAATCCGTCGCAATCGGTTTCCAGGAAAATTCGGTATAAAGCTACTAAGTATGTGCTGCTTGATGGGGAACTGTATTATCAGACTTTTGAGGGAGTTCTGCTTAGGTGCCTGAATTTGGAAGAAGCCAAAGTGGTTATGTGTGAGGTGCATGAGGGCGTCTGTGGGACTCATCAATCAGCTCATAAGATGAAGTGGTTGCTGAGAAGAGTAGGATATTTTTGGCCGACAATGCTGGAAGATTGCTTCAGGTACTATAAAGGGTGTCAAGATTGTCAGAAATTTGGGAATGTACAGCGAGCACCAGCATCAGCTATGAATCCAATCATCAAACCGTGGCCGTTCAGAGGTTGGGGAATTGACATGATCGGCCAGGTTTTTCCTCCATCAAGTAAAGGACATAAGTTCATATTGGCGGCGACAGATTATTTTACCAAGTGGGTAGAGGCGATTCCTTTGAAGAAAGTTACGTCCAAGGAAGCGATCGAGTTTGTAAAGGAGCATATAATTTATCGGTTTGGAATTCCTCAGACAATAACTACTGATCAGGGATCTGTCTTCGTGTCCGATGAGTTTCAACAGTTTGCTGCCAGTATGGGAATCAAATTATTAAATTCATCGCCTTATTATGCTCAGGCCAATGGACAAGCAGAAGCCTCTAATAAGAGTCTGATCAAGTTGATTAAGCGGAAGATTGATGAGCAGCCACGGCGATGGCATACTACATTAGCCGATTCACTATGGGCCTCTCGGATGTCGTGTCATGGATCTACTCGGGTGCCACCATATCAGTTGGTATATGGACATGAGGCAGTTCTACCTTGGGAGACTAACATCGGCTCTAGGAGAATTTCTTTGCAGAATCAGTTGGCAGCCGATAATTATTATAACTTAATGACAGATGAACTTGAAGATTTGGCTCAGAATCGGTTAAGGGCATTGGAAAGGATCAAGGAAAACAAGGCTAAGGCAGCTCGGCATTACAACAAAAAAGTGGTGAATAAGTTATTTGCCGAGGGAGATCTTGTATGGAAGTTGATTTTGCCGATCGGGTCCAGAGATAGTAGATTCGGAAAGTGGTCGCCTAATTGGGAAGGGCCCTATCGGATTAATCGTTATGTGCCTGGTAATGCCTATGTGTTAGAGGATCTTGACGGGACGGAGTTTGCTAAAGCGCTCAACGGGAAATATCTCAAGAAATACTATCCTAGCGTTTGGATCAACTCTTAAATCGGTTAAGTGCAGCTGATTTTTAAAATAGTTCGGAAAGCTGATGTTTTTGCATCCCCTAAAGACAACCGATATCAATCGATATCGCCTTTAGATCAAACAAACAGAAATATTATCAAGGGTGAAGGAAGCAGGCAACGGAGCCGATCAAGATATATTACAGAACAACCAGCATGTTTCATGAAGCCATCGGTCATTAATTTACATGAATTTTTGGATCGTTTCGATTGCATGTAGGCGGATTTGGTCAATTTCATTGATGGCTCGGATGTCGTCTTCATCGGAACCCGGGATGGTCTTCAAATTCTTGCGCCAATAAATGACTTGACGTACTGTCGCTGTAACCTTAGCCTCTTGGTCTTGAATAGCTTGCGGCAGGCCGATAAGCTGGGATTCTGTTGCTTCAAGATCTTTGCGAACTTTTTCAAGTTCTGCCAGCAAATCGGTCTCCTTCTTCTTCAGTTGGTCTAGCTTGGATTGGAGCTCTTGGGGGGCGGCTGCCATGTCATCAAGTTTTTTCTTCTCTATTTGGGCAGACAGCCGATTGGCTTGGATATCTTGGCTAATCTTCTGTTGGTCAGCACGATCGGTTATGCGTTGTCTAAGCTTGATAAGTTTAAATCTGTGAGACTCCAGATATGCTGCAGGAGTAAGTGCGTCGACGAGTTCTTCGGGCAGATGGTGTTCAATTTCTGCAAGTCTTGCCCGAATCGGCCCGCAGTCTTCCACTAGCGCATCGATTGGGTTTTCCAGCCGACTGATGATGCTCGTTAAGTAATCACGCACATCGGCTGGGAAGGACGGTTTGGTTGCTGCGCTGGTGGCTGTTTCGTCTTCTGCCTCCAAGTACTTGCCGATGTCGAAAGAAAACAAATCGGCTAAGGACTGCAAAATTGACATCGGTAAAAGAATCAGTAAAAAGTTAAAAGTGAAGTATGGCGTAAAGAGATTACCTGAGGAAGGACATCAGCAGCTCGGTGGCATCGGCTTCAGGGAGATGAATAGGTTGTTCTTCCGGCGGTGGCGATGTCAGGCGATGGAATAGGAACAGTCTCATCGACGGCTGGAGGACTTGGTGCTGAGAGTGGGGCAGCTGGAGAAGCCATCGGCTCAGTGCTTGGAGGGATGTCGGAAGAATGTTGAGGTTCTGGAGCCGATGACTCGAGCTGAGAATGAAACTAATAAGATGAATGAAAAAGCAGGTAATGATACCAAGAATTGGCGCATACCTGAGGGGATGAGGGAGCCGATGTTGTCTGGGGAGAAGATGGCGTCATGGCAATAACATCGGCACCGGTTTTCTGCTTCTTCAGGGAGGGGCGGTGCGCTAACTTCTTCCGTTTTTGTCCTATCGGCCGAGGCACCTTGAGGAGAGCCGATGGAGATGGAGCATCGCACCCTAAGTTTGGAGTGGTCGATGGGGGTTGATACAGAATCGGCCGACCACTGTTGCTTGTCGTTGGGGGCTCGACGTTGGCAGCCTGCAAGTTAAGAATGAGAGATGATCGGAGATGATGATTAAGGCTTGCGGGTGTTACCTCTTCATCGGATTCGATATAGTCGACGTCGAGGCGGGAACAGTAGCAGGTGGCCGCTGTCACGCCCAGAATTTCCATCCAAAATTCTGGAGTTTTATTGTGTGTAAATCCTCGTCCAGGAATCAACCGAGGCACACATGACAAAATTGATAATCAAAGTAATTGGTTACATAGCGTAAGCGTTTATTACAGAGGTGAATGGTACCTCTCAAATAATAAAGTTCTAGCAGCGGATAAATAAACAACAGCGTGACGATTCCCACTCCACGCACTTGACTGGGCTCCCTCCTAGTCCTCCAGGTAGTCCTCTTCGCTGTAGTCCTCCTCTGAATGATTGTTGATTGCAAGGTGAGCATATGACATACTCCGCAAGCCACACAGCAAATATGCAAGTGCACGGGATGACAAAGGAGGGCATAGTATGGCTCATAATTGCATAAAAGCATTTAATAAAACATTTGAGAGAGTAATAAAACAGTAATTAAATAACAGTATTAATCAACGCTATACCGCTCACCAAAACGGTATAGGCCCAACCACTCCAACCTGGAGCTACACAAGTTCCACTATTCAACCATTAAATTTAAGTAGTGTGGGACTAATCACAGAAACATTGCTAGGCTCGCCCTTAACCGTGGGCACGGCTATCCGAATAGTTTTACTCTGGCCAGAGATGTACCAATTTACCCACGAGACACAACTCCACAGCACATCACTGTGCCCCTGAATACCACCACGGTATCTCGGAAAGGAATTGTGACAGGATCATTCATGTAACTCGCCCAATAGGAGAGCCTCCCGTCGAACCTCCGGTCTCCGGTAGGTGTGATCAAGTACCTCCCCGCAAGACGGTCCGACGCCCGAAGCATGGCCTTATTGGCACTGCCATGTGTGGACTTATACCAGCCACAAACACGCCCTGGAGCCTCCTATTGAACTCGGCACACTTCAAACTCCTGCTAGCCCATACTAGCTTGTGGTTAGCACGAGTGTTGCTTCGCAACAAGTAGTCCGCGAACCGGTCCTTAACTGTCACGAGCACCGCTAGCAAACAAACACAACCCTGGTGCTCGCGACCCACCTTTTATTCAAGTTTTAGTGAACCATTAAGTTGTCCTTGTACGACCATGTCGTAAAGGGATCATCATTTCATGTGACTGAAGAATAGTATAGAAATTATTATGGACAACCATAATTATTCTATTAATTGCTAGGCATGGCTAAGCAGGGTCCTAGAGTTATTCTAGCTAACCAATAAATAAAGGTAGCTAGTCAAAATTATCCCATAGGTACAATGTCATGTGATCAAATCAAAGGGGCCATAAACAAAGGTTAGGGTTTTTCCTGTCCCGATGACATTCCAAAGTAAATGCAGCGTTGAAAGAAAACATAGCTTTAATCATAGGAACAATATGTTCAATGAGAAAGAAGGAATCTGTGTGACTTGCCTTGCAGCTCCACACAGTCTTCGACACCTGCTTCGACAAATGCGCCTCTTCCTGAGCGTCGGTAGCTATAGGCAAATAACCAAAACAAGCAAAAACAGTAATCAACACACATGAACAGTACATTGTTATATTTTTATTGGATAGTTCATGATTTTTAGAGAAATTAGAGACTTGAACGACCTCAAAAACCGAGTTCGTATGAATTAGTTATGATCTTTAGAAGTTTTAAGCCTATTTAAAACAACTAACTGATTTATTGTGTCATCATTGAATTAATTTTATCCCGGAAAAGGTATTTAGGGCGTCACAGAGAAAGGAACTCTCGGCTGACCAGTGGGGCCCACTGTCAGTGCGAGGGAAGGGGTCTGGTCCAAGGTGAAACCGAGTCCCACCGCTGTCCACGGGGAACAGATCCTGACGGCTAGGGCTCTAGGGTTTGATCGAACGGGGTGGGATCTAACCGATAGGGACCCGACGGCTGCACATCGATCCGAAAGGATGCCCTATGGCGAACGAATGGACGCTGAGCTGGCGCCCACAACGGCGACCACGGGTGGCTACAGCGACGCTGGGCGAACGGCGGGGCGCGGCGTAAACCCGATGGTCGACGGCGCTACAAGAGCGACGGCGGGCGACGCACGGGGAGAGCGGGAAAGGAATAAAGGGGGTCGAGGCGATCGTTACCGGGCGGGAGGGCGAGACGGCGAAGAACGGTGATGGAGACGGCCGGGCGGCGAGCTTGAGGCGGCGTGGAGGGCTTTCTGGTCTTCGTCGACTGATGGCGTTCCGGCGGTTCCCGAGGGCGTTGACGAGGCGGCGGCTCTGGCTTCAGCGGCTCCGGCGACCTAACCGATGGCGGCGGCGAACTTATTCGACGGCGGCTGAGGACGGCGGTGCAACCAGAACCTGGCGGCGGCGGCGGAACAAGCGCAAGGCGCCGGGGAGCGGCTAGGGTTTGCTGGCGCTGCGATCCAATGGGCGAAAATGGCCTAGGGTTCCGAGGCTGCGCTATTTAAGGCGGAGAGAAGAGGACTCCGGCTCGGGCTCGACGGGTTTTGCGGCGGCGACGAGAGAGAGAGAGAGACCTACTCGAAAGGCTTCGGGGCTCCGTTCCACGCACGATTCAGCTCCGGTTCTCTTGGGGATTAGGTAGAGGCGGATAAGGGCTCGGTTTTCCCCCAACCGATTGGGAGAGAACGGGTCCAAGGCAAACGGATTCGGCGAGATTCGCGGCGGCGGTGCTCGGGTGCTACAGTGCCTTCGGGCGCGAGGAAGACGACGACTTGGCGGGCAGGGCACGGGCACGGGCACTGCAGGGGCGCGGGCACGGGCACTGGAGAGGGCACGGGCACGGGCTGGCACGGCACAGTAATGGGCCGGAAATTGGCCCAGAAACTGTGAGGGGATTTTTAAAAAACCTTTCTCTTTTTATTTCACTGCTGTGAGCTTATTTATTTTGCCGAAATTACTTCCCCTAACCAATTAATTCCCAGAAAATTCCAGAAATTAAATAATTAAGCAAAGAATTTCATAAAATTATTTTCAAGCCCATTTTTCTTCAGATTTTTCCCTGATTTTATTCTTTTCACTCATTGAGACTTTTAATTCCATTTCTGAAAATTCTTTTTTGCACAATATTTTATATAGGGATAATTTCAGGGTGTTACAGCCGCTAAGCTGAATAGATGTTTCTTCCATTCTGACCACCATCGGACAAAAAGCTTGGTGTTGGCAGTGCAAACATACACCTCAGTGGCGGCGCCTAGAAGAAGGGGTTCTATTAAAGTCCGTATCCGATCATACTCTAGGGCGTTGTTGACGTTGCCCCGGGCCTGAAGTTTGTCGATGAAGAATAGGCTGATCGGAAGTTGACCAAGGCCAAGCTGACGGGAGCCGACCGATGGATGGTAAAACTCATATGATGGTTGCGATCGGCCCAGAGAAAAGCCAGTTTGCAGCAAACAAGGGGTGATGGCCGATAGGAATATGGCCTTGGACTCATCATTGTCCAAAGCGTTAAGTGGGTCGAAGTTGGAAGGCATCTCGAATGATGATGCATCATTGTATGCAAACCAGAGAGCGGCCTCCTTGGTGAAACCATAATAAAACCCCTTGAACCACTGACTAAGTCCAGCGGGGGTTATCTTGCCGCCAGAAAGAGCCGATGCAGCTTCGCCCATGGAAACGCATCGGCGGTAAATGGGATCCTGGTCTTCTGTGTAATCTGCTGGAAAGGATTGGTTGAGAAGAGAAGTCCCAAAGAAGGCCTTGGAGGTGTAGACATTGAGCCAGAGTTGCACAAACCACCAAGGACCCCCAATATGGCCGATGGACTGGCCGGCCGATAGCTTGGTCGCTACTTGGTGAAGCAGCTGATAGGTAGCGCCAAGGAGGAATTGCCCCAAGGGGATCTGTTTCCGATCAACCAGGCACTCTGCCAAACATTGCATGTTGATCGTTGGACCGAGGGTTGCGCCACCAAAAACAAACCGTTCCAGCCATAAGTTCAGAAAAGCAACATGTTCCCGGTCATCGACTGATCCAATTCCCTTATTATGAATGGATATGTACCTGGACCAGCCGCCGATGTTCTTTGCTTGGAGCCGATGAGCAGGTTTAAATCGGATCTTGAAGGGGTCGATGTAGCTCGTCGTGTCAAGGCAGGTGAGCATAGTCACATCCAGCAAGGTGGGAGTCATCGGCCCGTGCCCGAACATGAAGGCATTGAGGGCATCAGACCAGAAGTATGAGGCCGATGCGAGCAGAGATTCATTCCTTTCCATATCGGCCAGAGAGAGATTGATGCAATGGCCGATATGTGATTCTTCCCAGAGGGTTCTCTTCGCAACCGATACTCTAATATACCAATCTCTCCACCCAGGCAGCTTGCTCGGCCATGACCTGAAGCTATTGGTCCAGTCACTAACTAGCATGGCCGAGTTCTTGAAAGGGATACGTTGGGTCTCGGCGCTTACGAAATCTGTGGGATCTTCGCTACCCATGGGGGCATGGTAGAAAAAGTTCGGGTAATCGGCGGCCGGGATCAAGATCTGGTCTCTAAGATGCTACAGTAAATAAGAACACGATGAAGAACATGGTGGATTGGGTGCATCTAGGCTACAAAATCGGGAAAAATAATCGGGCAGGAAGATTACCTCAACTACTGCGGATGCTGATGCCATCGCGAGAGAGGAAGAAGATGCAGAAATCAACGGCCGAAGAAAAGGGCTACGTCGGTTCGTCTGGGTTCGCTGGAGCTTGTCGAAGTTTTGGAAGATGAAGCGGTGGTGCTCTGGTGATGTGAAAGCATAAAAAAGGCTAGGGAGACGAAGCGTTTTATAGAGATATGATGACCGGGCGGGAATCGAGGCCGTTGGCACTGTTTCAAACAATTATGGCAAGTGGGCTACCTTGGGCCGTCTCGGTATAGAAGAAATTTGGAGGCCCAAAACGAAAGAATTTCGAAGTCCTGTAGAAGAACTCCGAAATTGGGGGCCATGTGTTAACGCCAAAATTTGGTAAGGCCCTGTATCAGATTCGGTCAAGGGGAAAATTGCAGTCAACTGGCGGAAATTGATCCAGAAGAGACCGATTTCGGAAGGGGGCCGTGAAGACCGATGTATGGCAGTTATTTACTGTATATATTAATTAGGCAAGTGCTTATCTTTAGGAAACCTGACCTCGTGTCCGGTTGGGTCTTATTAGTGCTTTCTGTTATAATTAGGAAATCATGTACCGTGTCCAATAAGGACTCATGTAACTCGGGGTATAAATACGTGCGCCCGGGGACCTTGTAAGATATCTCTCGATCAATACAAATTCGGCGGGTTCTTGCTTCTCGAGCCGGGCTGCATCGGTTAAGTTCGACCTCCTGCGAGAGGGTAAGTCTCGTCACCCCCGCTACCTATCGGCTAGGACTTCCTCGGTTAGGTCCGATATTCTAGTCGGTTTATGGTAGTCGGCTTACCACGATATACTTATTTTGTCTATGGCTGCATCAGTTCAGTTTGATCTCATAGATTGATTAGGTATATCACATCACGCGTGCGTAGATCGCATCGGCTTACTGGGAGCAGTTTATCATCAGTTTGTGCTGCATCGGTTAGGTCCGACCTATTAAACTGCCAGTGATAAATCGTTCCTGCTAGGTTGATACCTTGTGCGCAAGCGTCTTATCGGGGTGTATAGCCGATAAGTTATCATATTTTACATCACGATCGCATCAGATCTATCGGCCTATCGAGATCTTGTTATCATCATCAGTCTGTGCTGCAACGGTTGGGTCCGATCTACTAGACTGACGATAATAACTTTACTCTTGATGAGACGATGGGTTTCATGCGGTGTTTTTATCGGAGTGCCTAGCCGATAAGTTATCTCTTAAATACAGCCAATTATACTGCTTGCCTTGTTATACATTCTTGCCTGCATTACTGTTACGATCGGCTAAGGGCTAGCCGATTGGTTTATTCTGCCGAGCCGAGCGCGAGCACAAGCAGGTTTCCGGGCACGAGCTCAGTCAAGTTCCTGGGCATAATCAGTGCGCAAGGACCCGGGCACGGGTACAAGCGAGGACCCGGGCACGGGCACGACCTCAGGTAAGGACCCAGGCATGAGCACAGGTAAGAACCCGGGCATGGACACGGACGGAGGACAAAGATCCGGGCGCGGGCGCGAGCAAGGGCCCGGGTGTGGGTGCGGACAATATCTTTGCAGTGATAATAGTAATTTTTAATCATAATCGGCTGGAGTTTATTTAATCTATTTATTTATGCATCCTGCCTATTTACTTTATCAGTTTACAGCCGATTTTTGAGCATCCCTTCAATGATCGGCTAGTTTAGTGTTTGTTTATTATTACGCTATTGCTCATGCCATCATCGGCTTCCAGTCGATGTGTAAGTGCTACAGTTCAAATCGGCCATCAGCCGATGAGATGAGTCCAAGCCGGCTTCCAGCCGATTGGCTCATGAATCTGACATCTTTTCTCCTTGTCAATTGCAGGGTCAAATTGACTGGCATGTCTACGAACCTCAAGATTTTAGGACCTGCACTGGAGTGAAGCAAATCTCCCAGGTCTTCGTGTGTCTCCAAGGCACCGGACAGCCCCGGCGGTTTTCGGCGTCAACACTACTGACATAGGGGCCCGGTCTACTTTTTCCTCTCTTACTGACACATGGACCCCACCCTCTCATCCATCTCTACACAAGTCACTTACAGGTGGTCCCCACACCAAGATAAACTAGCTTAATAAATATATCACTTACAAGTGGGCCCATCCCTTTTATTCCCCCTATTTCAATGACATGTGGGCCCAACCTAACTATTTCATCCATTTTATATTTTATCTCACTTACACATGGGCCCCACTAAATCCCTTCTCTAGTCTGTGGGCCCCTGACATGTGGGACCCCCTTTCTAGCATGTATGACATATGGGCTCCACTCTTGTCTCTCCCCTCCTATGACACATGGCCCCTACACAGTTTAAAAATAATATTTAATCTTTAATTCCCCTAGGTCCACCTTGTCAATCTCTCTCTTCCTCACTAACAGGTGGACCCAGCCTTCTATTCTCTCACTTCCACTTACATGTGGGTCCCAGCTGTCATCCCAAGGAATATTTTCAAGAATATTCATTTTTCAATTCAAATAATTCCTTTAAATTCCAGAAAATCCATTTAAACTTTAAAAATTCATATCTTTTCAACCGTAATTTCGATCGACCCCGTTCAAGTCTCAAAATTTTTCTAAAATTGAGATCCACCTCATGTGACTATTAGTTATTAATAATAGAATTTTATTTCTAGGGTTTGGTGTGTTTTTCTCTCGTTTTGCGCATAGTCGACGCTATGGAAATTATTTCGGATGCGGATTCTCGAGGATTTTGAAGACGAAGGTAGAGGTAAGTCACTCCTTGAACATATTGATCCCAGAATTATAAAATATTTTGTTTGCTAAACTGCATTTCAGTGTGCACATTAAATATGTTTTGGCCTCAGTTCACGCGACGAACTGACGGACCTACCTAGTAGTTGCAATAACCAATAGGTTTGAAAAACCCTATTCCTTGTCGCTTCACCTCAGTGTTACCTCGTTATCCATGCTCTATGAGCATGTGATGAGGACATCACTTCTTTAGATACATACTTACAACCTCCTCATGTTGAACAAGATGTGCCACAGATCCAAAGACCAATTACTCGCGCACGTGGTCGTCAACTTAATCGCTAGGTGAATGCATTCCTAAGCTTACATGGAAATATTTATATGAATGGCATGCTATTTAATTCATGTGATGATTTTATTGTTATTAGGAACCTGGGAGAAGGCCATGGAGAATAGCTCAAGAAACCAAATATTAAAGTGGAGACAAAGTAAACTCTTATTCCCGAGACCGATTCAGTTTCGAGCTGGGAGACAGCGTCAACTTCAAACGGCCATAACTTTTGATCCAATAGGAGTTACATGGCCTACAAGTACTTGTTCGAAAGCTTATGAAGTCTACTTTCAGATGGTTTTGGTCCCACATTAAAATTCCTCCTGTCCAAGTACTTTTTGCGGTTGCTTCTTGGGTACTAGGTGTACTCCTAGAAGAGAAAAAAGAAAAAAAGAAAAGGATAGAGAGCTGTTTTTAGTGAGAAGTCTTGCTGAGCTGATCTGTCAAGATATTTGAGAGACTTGGTGAGAGAGAGTTGTCCTAAGTCCTTTGTTTCTTACTCTCGCTGGCTTATGCTAGTCCTAGGGACGTGTCTCGGCCAGCGATTGTGACAAGTATTTAGGCTTCTTATTCAGCAAACTATTCTATTTTTGAATTTTGCTAACCCTTGCTACAATACACTGCCTTCCAAGATCCACACACTTCTGGTCAGTACAGGTTTTATGCACTTTCATTGGTAGATTTGTGGTGGTATATTTTGATGATATACTTATTTACAGCAAGTCTTTAGATGAACATAAGGAACATTTACGTGTTGTTTTTAATGCTTTGAGAGATGCACGTTTGTTCGGTAATCTCGCAAAGTGCACTTTTTGCACGGAACGAGTTTCTTTTCTTGGTTATGTTGTGACTCCACAGGGAATTGAAGTTGATGAGACCAAGATAGAAGTGATCAAGAGTTGGCCGACTCCTACATCGGTTACACAGGTGCGGAGCTTTCTTGGCCTAGCTGGATTCTACCGTCGCTTTGTGAGAGATTTCAGCACCATTGCCGAACCCATGAATGAGCTCACAAAGAAAAGCGTTCCTTTTCAATGGGGACAAGCACATGAAGACGCCTTCAATTTGCTTAAAGAGAAGTTGACTCATGCCCCACTACTCCAACTCCCTGACTTTGGAAAGGTTTTTGAGCTTGAATGTGATGCAAGTGGGATTGGGATTGGCGGTGTGGTTATTCAAGAAGGTAAGCCCGTTGCATATTTTAGTGAGAAGTTGTTAGGACCTAGTTTGAACTATTCAACCTATGATAAAGAATTGTATGCTTTGGTTCGAACATTAGAGACTTGGCAACATTATCTATGGCCAAAGGAATTTATCATACATTATGATCATGAGTCTGAAACATATTCGAAGTCAAGCTAAATTGAATAAATGACATGCTAAATGGGTAGAATTTATTGAGTCGTTTCCATATATCATTAAGCATAAGAAAGGCAAAGACAATGTGAATGATGATGCTTTATCTTAGCATTATACTATGTTATCTCAACTTGATCATAAAATTTTTGGATTGGAGACAATAAAAAAATTATATGCTACTGATTTGGACTTTAAAGAAGCTTATGATCACTGTCAAGAGGGGAGAACTTGGAATAAATATGTGTTGAATGAAGGATTGTTGTATCGAGCTAACAAATTATGTGTTCCTGTAAGCTCTGTTCGTCTTTTGTTTTTGCAAGAAGCGCATGGAGGTAGATTGATGGGACATTTTGGAGAGAAGAAGACGGAGGATGTGCTGGCCACTCACTTCTTTTGGCCGAAAATGCGGCGTGACGTTGAACGATACGTTGCACAATGCAGCACTTGTAACAAAGCTAAGTCCCGTCTTAATCCACATGGTCTTTATATGCCTCTACCCGTCCCTAGTGCTCCTTGGGAAGACATTTCTATAGATTTTGTTTTAGGATTGCCTAGGACAAAGAGGGGGAGGGATAGTGTCTTTGTTGTTGTTGATAGATTTTTCAAAATGGCACATTTTATTCCTTGTCATAAGAGTGACGATGCTACCCAAGTTGCTGATTTGTTTTTCAGGGATGTCGTTCGTCTACATGGTATGCCCAATACAACTGTTTCAGATCGAGATACCAAGTTCTTGAGTCATTTTTGATAACATTGTGGAGGAATTTGGGGACGAAGTTACTATTTTCTACAACTTGCCACCCCCAAACCGATGGACAAACGGAGGTGGTGAATCGTACTTTGTCAACGATATTGCGGGCTGTTTTGAAAAATAATTTGAAAATATGGGAAGAATGTCTTCCACATGTGGAGTTCGCCTACAACCGTTCGTTGCACTCCACCACAAAGATAAGCCCAATCCAAGTGGTATATGGCTTTAACCCTTGTGCTCCAATTGATTTATTGCCTTTACCATTTTCAGAAAAAGTGAATTTTGATGCTAAGACATGGGCTAAATTTATACTTGAGTTACATGAGACCACTAAGAATAATATTGAGCGTATGAATGCAAAGTATAAACTTGCTGGTAGTCAAGGTAGAAAGGAGCTTATGTTTGAACCCGGTGATCTTGTTTGGTTACACTTAAGAAAGGATAGGTTTCCTACTTTGCGCAAGTCAAAATTAATGTCTCGAGCTGCTGGTCCTTTTAAAGTTCTTGCGAAGATAAATGACAATGCATACAAGATTGATTTGCCTGCAGATTATGGTGTGAGTGATGTTTGAAGAAGATGACCTTGAGTCGAGGACGACTCCAAATCAAGAGGGGGAGGATGATGAGGACATTACTTCTTTAGATACATACATACAACCTCCTCATGTTGAACAAGATGTGCCACAGATCCAAGAACCAATTACTCGCGCACGTGGCCGTCAACTTAATCGCCAGGTGAATGCGTTCCTAAGCTTACATGGAAATATTTCCATGAATGGCATGCTATTTAATTCATCTAATGATTTTATTGTTATTAGGAACCTGGGAGAAGGCCATGGAGGATAGCTCAAGAAACCAAATATTAAAGTGGAGACAACAAGTGCAAGTAAACTCCTATTCCCGAGACGATTCAGTTTTGGGCTGGAAGACAGCGTCAACTTTAAACGGTCATAACTTTTGATCCAGAAGGATTTACAGGGCCTACAAGTACTTGTTGGAAAGCTTATGAAGTTTACTTTCAGATGGTTTTGGTCCCACATCAAAATTCCTTCTAAGCTGTCTGGAATCATCAAAACAAGACATGTACCTCTTCCAGTCTGAGTCTGTTTTGGGCCTTGGGCCTTGTAATTGTGTCGTGGGCTAGGGTTAACCCTAGGACGTCCCAACTCATATATATTCAGTAGCCATCGTCGTTTAGAGTCGGGTTTTGCTTAGATTATTCTGCCATTGCAGTTGCGCCATCTAGATTGGTTTGTAGAACCCCAACTTCGTGTGCTAAACATTCATCTGTAATTCAGGTTGTGTTTTCTTTGTTCTTGCAAATTTCTTCGATTGTTTGCAGGAGCAAAACCTTCATGGTTAAGTCAACTGCGTGAGAGCGTGGCCAATAACGACAAGACACGTGGGTGTAGCGAGTGCGAGGTGACGATCTACTGATCGGAAGCCTCAAAACGTGAATGTCCACACATCGCTAAATTGAACCTATCGGAAGATCAGGCACCTATTCGCATCAGCATGGGTATCGACGGTTCCACTCATATCACATGTGTTGACAGAATAGGAAAAACCAAGGTTTATTAAATCTTTTACCCGACACGCGGTGTCAATATGTTTGCGAAATAAGAACTGTTTGTGAAAACTCACAATGCAAAGTGATTGTTTGGGCAAGGATGCTTTGTATTCGTATATAAGGACCGATTCCTTGGGGAATTGCACTGACCATAATACAGTGCGACCACATGGGCAGTATGGGACGCCCCTGGCTAAGTATTCAGTCGGAACAGGGTTACCTCGCATTCCAGTAGATGTGGAATGCCGGGATAAGGTGGTTGGGGGTATCTCCGGGTTCTTGAGTAGAGCAAGAAAGGGAAGCTTGCGCAGTACTTGGTCTAGGAGTTTGGGGTTAATTGCAAGCCGAATGCTTGACTGAGTTTGGCCTATCTATTGGGCATGAGGTACCCTGGGATGGCTCCTAAAAGGCCTTGTTGCAAACCTTCCCCCACTGACGAGAAAGGGAAGTAAGCTCGCGTCGTGTGGGAAAAGCATACACCTCTACAGAGCTCTGAATTGTTCGAACAGCCGTACCCACGGTCATGGGCGATGTGAAGTGATTCCTCTAGCACAGATTTGTTTGTAAATGTTTGCGGAAGAAGTTTGTGGAGTGGGAAGTGTTACCATAATCGGCCAGGTCAGCTAATGGATGACTAGTACGTGGTCTGAAACAGTCCTGTGTGGATTAAGATGTCATATGGCATCATAGTTAGGCTTCCCAAGTGGAAGCAGTATGTGTTGAGATGGAGATATAATGGCTCTGGGAGTCGAAGTTGAGATGAATGATGCCCTGGAAAGGACGAAAGTGAAAGGAAAAGAATAGAGAAAAAATAAGACTACGTCTAGGAGAGGACTGTTACACCCTGAGTTTCCCCTTAATAGAGCCACACAAAATATACCAAATAAAAAGCCTCAAGAAATTATTTAAAAGGCCTTGTGAATTAATTAAATATGAGAGAAATACAAAATAATAAATTACCATGGTTGGGAGTATTTTTCCTATATTCCTCTTGCCAAAATACACTAACAGGATTTTTAGTGGAATTTTTAGAGCACTGGAAGTAATTTTAAAAACTCAAAACAAATAATCAAAATTTAATTCGCTCTAGAAACCCTTTTTCCTTTTTATTTTCTCACTTTTCCTCTTTTTCTCTTTTCTTTTCTCTTCCTCAGCCGAGGCCCGCTCCTATGCGGCCTACTTGCGCGGCTCGCAAACCCCGCGCCTCCTCTCCCTGCACCTGCCGCTAGTTGGGGCCCGCCTGCCAGCGAGCCGCCCCGCTCCCCTGCTCTCCTCCCTCTGACGTGTGGGACTAGGGCCCAAACGTCAAACCCGTCTTCCTCCTCCGGCCGAATCGGCCGGAGGGGAAAATCCCCACCCGCCGTCGGATTGGCGCCCGTTGCCACCCCATCCCACCTCCGCCCTCGGTTCGGATTGCGCGGATTGAGTCCCCGCTCCACTCCCCCACGTCTCCTGTCCCTATCGCGTATCACCCCGTGCGAATTTCGCACCTCCTGCCCTCGCCGCCGTTTCCCTCTTTGCGCAAAAACCGGCCGCCTCGGCCACAATCTCGCTCTCCTCGCGCCTACTTAAACCACCACCATGCCCCTCCGCTTAGTTTCCCTCAAACGCCCAAGCTTTCCGTGCCTCCCAGCCCCTCGCACGACGTCAACCCGAGTCGTTGCCTTGCTCCACCACCTCCAGCCGCTCGACGCTGCCGCTGTAGCCACCGCCAAGCCATGCGCCCGCCACTGCCAGCTTCGCTACATGCCAGAAAATCCCGGCCGCCGCTCCCGCGAGCCACTACACCTCCGAAGTCCCTTCCCCACCGCCAATCCCCTTCAGTAAGCTCTCTACTGGCCTTCGACCACGTCTTCCTGTCAATTCGCTCGGCCATTTCGGCCCTAACTTCTTCCTACACCTTCGCCAGGGTGCCCTTGACGACGTCCGCACCTCCGTCGTTCCTCTGTGCCGCCGGAACCCCATCGGCGTCGGCATCCCGAAGCTCTGCTGTCACCAATTCCCTTTCCTCGTCATCGTCCACCGCCTTCCGGCCGTCGCCAAACCTCGGTGAGCATACCCTTGGCTTCACCGTTCCATTCCGCCACTCGCCGCCGTTCTCCGGGGGTCGAATGGTCACCAGTGGCGACCATCGAGCCCCCATTCATCCCACACCATCCGATCTACCCCGGGGGTAGATCTGGACCAGCCACACAGTGCCCCATGGGCACCCGTGCCTTGCCACATCGGCAACCACGTCGCAAGCTCCTGTCGAGCCATGGTGGACCGCATCCACCATGCGCCGTCCTCCTCGCGCCACTGACCCATGGGCCCCACTTGTCAGCGTTGGCCCTGCAGTTCGCTGATGCCATAATCCGTTTAATTGCGCAATAAATCGATTAATAATTAGTTTTGTATAGGAAAATCACAGTAAAACTTTAAAAATTCATAACTAATTCATATGAGCTCCGATTAATTCCATTCAAATTTCATTAAATCCAGAAAAATGCCAAGAATCCATTAAAAATACTTTTAACCCCTGTTTCAGTGCCCATGTATACTAATTTTAATTGTTTGTGCATTGTTTGTTATAGAATCCAGTGCAATCGATCCTCCCGTTTATTACGAAGTCGTTGCAGAGTTCGCTGAGCTGGAGCAAGGCAAGTTACATCATTTCCTCGATCATATTGTACCCATTTATTGCAAAATGTTTGTTTTAAATTAATAAACATGCATTATTTCATTATTTCATGTGGGAAGGTTGACCTATATAATGCAATTTTAATTGCTATGACTTAATTCCTCCTGTATACCTTTGTAGCGGGGTAATAATATGACTAGAGGCTATGGTTAGGATGCTTACCCATGCTTAGAGACCATTAGCTCACATGAGAATTTAAATACTCTTATTTACATTTGTTGTTGACTCTATGTCGGGAAATGGAACTTTGGACATGTTGATCTTAAATTACTAAAATTTGGACCTAAATGGTGGGTTGTGGGTGCATGGTTTTGTTGGTCGCACCCATGGCAATTAAGGACCGGTTTGCGGAAACCCCTTGGGCAATTAATCGTATATACCACAAGCCAGCGTGGGCAGCGGCTGAGCTTGTAGCGTATCTTCTCCCTCTCCTGGGCAACATTGGTGAGAATGGGCGTGATGGAGTTGGGTCGGCTTGGGGTCGGGTTGATCGGCTTCCGGATCCATTGTGGCTCAAGGGGGGTAGCCTGGCCGATATGATGTGCCCTGTCGACAGGTGCAACCTCAGCATGGTGTGGATGGTTAGGGAGAGGCTACGTGAACGGTCCTGTCACAGCCTCTCGCGGGGTGTCATGGTGACACGTCGGCACACGGGAACGTGTGTGGGGCTGTATCTTGTGGTTACAGTTGTACACCTCTGGCCAGAGTAAAATTTATTCGAATAGCCGCGCCCGCGGTCATGGGCATTTTGGTCAAGACTCACCGTGATTAGTCTCATCATAGTAAATTGACTTAAAATTTGCTGTAGACGTAGGATGGATGATTAGGCCTGGTCAACGTGGTGTAACGTTGATCAATGGAGGATTAATACTGCTTAATTAATTAACCTTTTTAATGCTTGCAAACTATTACTGTTTATTTACTGCTTTTACGCAAATGAACCCCGAGCCTTCCTTTGTCTCCCGTGCATTGTGCATATTCGCGGATGTGACTTGTTGAGTACTGTGGGTGGTACTCAGTCTTGCTCCCTTTTCCTCCTCTCAATGGTGGAGTACCTGTTCGACGAGGATCATCAGAAGGACTAAGCTGGATCTGCCATCAAGACACCTGTGGAATGGAAGCCTCCGCTTGGCTAGCTGTATATAGGCTTTATTACCTTTACCGCTGCGTTTATGTAAGACAATTTTATTCTGTTTGTAAGACGCACTCTGTATGGCAACTTGGTATTGTGTACCATGGCTTTCCTGGATAGGGATTTAATATACAGAAATGTTCAGAATTCTGGTTACGAATTTCTGGGCATTACAAGTTGGTATCAGAGCCAAACTTGACCGTAGGACAAGCCAAATGGAAACCCTAAGAGCCCTCTGAAATTCTCATTTGCATATGCTTCTTGCACTTGGAATTATTTCAGAAAAAATTGGGAACTTGTTCTCGGATGGGGATAAAATCTTAACCTTTATTTGACCAAAATTTTTGAGTTAGATCAACGCCAGGGTGGAAACTTTTATTCGAGGATTATGGCCTGAGTGTCCAAATTTTAGGAAAACATTGGTTTATCGGGGCAATGTATGATTTAAGGCATGCATAAAATATTTCTACTTACTTTGCAATTATTATTTAAAATTAATTTGGTACTATTTGGTTTTGTTGTATTATTCCGTCGGTCTCTTAATAAAGTTTATATACAAAACTATTTCATGCATAAAATTGTTGCTTATTTTCAAATTATTTATTGTTGACTCTATTTGGGATCTGAGCATACATTGATTCTCCCTCCTTGCCTTCTATAGATAGACAGCCTCCCCAACCAACGTGGGGTAGACATGAGTGGATTCGTTGAAGAGCTTCGTATGATGAGTTTCACTCTGGGGTACAGCCATTCCCCGGAGTACACCACAGTGGAGCCTATGGAGGGTGAGCTCCCTTACCGTGTTCGTTTGGAGCTGACAGGCGAACGGTACCCCCTACCAGCCATGGAGGTTGAGATCAGCGGCGTACCTACGACCACGCCTGCCAGGAGGCAGCTTTTCGTCTGATTAGAGAACTACGCTGGAAGCACCACTCTACCTTCCGCACCACCACCTACCGCTACCTCCCCTATCGGGCACACTACCAGGTCTACAGCACCTTCCAGCCGGCTGACAACGAGAACGACACCACCATCGTCCACATGAGGCGGGCGATGTGGGCCATGGACTTCATGCACGCCAACTGAGTACGTGCGGCCCACGACAGGGAGGATGCCAACAGGATGACCATCATCGGTCTCCAGAACAAGATTGACCGCCTGAAGAAAGAGGTCGCGGAGCTGAAGGGACAGCCGCCACCCGATGGGGCCAGGATCCATCTAACCCCGAGGAAGAGGACCCTTCCTCCGGTGCGTATTCAGTTGGCCCCTAGGAACGGACCACACGCGCCGCCAGCTCCTGCACCAGCGCCAGCTCCTGTACTAGCACCCGCACCAACACCAACCGGTGGCATGATCAGAGCGTCGTCGAGTGACAGCAGCTCTTAGGGAGGTACCAGTATCCATGGGGGCTTCACCTCCATCGACGACAGTAGCTCCCCTAACGGATCCCGCACCCGCAGCGAGGCTAGTTCATCGGCTCACGATAGTGAGGACTACGTGAGCAGATCCAGGAGCCGCACCGACGACAAGATGGGCGACAAGTAGGAGCCAGAGTACAACTCAGACGACCGCAGGAGCCGCTCGGAGCACTAGACACGTCGTCCTTAACTTTATCGTTTTCCTTAGTTTAATTTCATGTTTAGTTGTAATGTCAGGATGTTTGCTTGGGGTTAGTCAGCAGCTCATACCGTCTGTTGTGGTATGGTCGCCTTAGTTAGGAGTCGAAGTGTTTTTGTAATGTTTCTAAACTATGCACTTCAGTTAATTTAATTCTGACACTTAATTATCACTCCTGTTTCTGAGCCACCTGTTTTTCTCCTTCCCTTTCACTTCCATCTCCCTTTAGATGGCGAACACAAGGATCGGTAACCGCGCTGCCAGCGATGCCAGTGCGACGAATCAACAGGATGGAGCGTCACAGAACAACGGGGCTCCCCACCACATGCCACCTCCCTTACCTGAGAACCCGACACTCGCCCAAATTCTAGCCAACCAGAACCAGATGATGGCGATCATGATGCAGTAGATGCAGCAAAACAACCTGTAGCAGCAGCACTAGCAACCTCACATCCCAGCCTTCGCTCCCTAGTCTAAACTGCCTGAGTTTTTGAGGGTCAGGCCGCCTACTTTCTCCAGCACCACCAACCCCATGGACGCCAACGACTGGCTGTTGGCGATTGAGAAGAAGCTCAACCTCCTCCAATGCACCGACCAAGAAAAGGTTGCCTTCGCCACACACCAGCTCTAGGGTCCCGCCTCAGCTTGGTGGGACAACCTCCTCGTGACCCGCACCGCCACAACGGAGGTCACTTGGGCTAAATTTTGCCACAACTTCCGAAAGTCCCAGATTCCGGCCGGCATTGTGGCACAGAAGAAGAGGGAATTCAGGGACTTGGTGCTGGGAAGCAAGATAGTCACGGAGTACCTCCATGACTTCAACCGCTTGGCACGCTACGCGCCAGAGGATATCCGCACTGATGCAGAGAGACAGGAGAAGTTCCTGGAGGGACTTGACGACGAGCTAACCAACCACTTCTCTCCAGTGACTACCCCAATTTCGAGAAGTTGGTGGACAAGGCGATCCGCCAGGAAAATCAGCGCAACAAGATGGACCGCAAGCGGAAGGCAACCCAGTTCCGAGCTCATCAGGGATAGCACCAAAGGCCAAGGGTGATGCTAGGGCATCAAGGTGGACCTTCCACCCTAATCATCCACCAGCAGCGTTCGTTTCAACCAGAGCCCTTTGAAGGCAACAGCAACCATAGCGGGTAGCACAACCATCACCCCGCTCCGTGCCCACGAATGGCACCAGCACAACAAGGCCAGCCATGGAAGGACAGCGGGGGCAAGACTCTCATCTGCTTCAACTGCAATGAGCTAGGCCACTTCGCCGACAAGTGCCCGAAATCGAAGTGAATGAGACCCAGGCCTGTGGCTCCCCAAAACCCCAACGTCAACCAGCAGGTGATAAAGGGGCGTGTTAACTACGTCTCCGCAGAAGAGGCGCAGGCTGCACCTGAGGTGGTACTAGATACGTTTCTCATGAACTCAATACCTGCAACAGTACTTTTTGATTCTGGTGCAACGCATTCCTTCATATCCAAGAAGTTTGTAGGGACACATGGGATAAAAGTAGTGGAACTTAAAATCCCCATACGGGTTCACACCCTAGGGAACCGCATGACCACAGCTCACTATAGCCCTTCAATGAGCTTAGAAATCCAAGGATCACCCTTTCTAGCCAATCTCATCCTCCTAGAATCCAAAGATCTAGATGTCATCCTAGGGATGGATTGGTTGACTCGACACAAAGGAGTGATCAACTGCGCCGACCGCACCGTTACAGTAACCAGTCCGGAAGGAAAGACAGTTACCTTCAAGTCGCTAGTGCCACAGAGGCAGGAAGCAAGCTTGAATCAGGTCGCAACAGAGCAACAGTCGGAAAGTGGAAAGAAGCCATATCGGAAAATAGAGGAAATCCCGATAGTGAGGGAGTACCTGGATGTGTTCCCGGAAGATCTACCGGAGATGCCACCAAAAAGGAAAATCGAGTTCAGAATTGATTTGGCACCAGGAACAGCGCCAATATACAAAAGGCCCTACAGAATAGCACCAAACGAGATGGCAGAAGTCAAGAAGCAAGTCGGCGACCTGCTACAGAAGGGTTACATCCGACCAAGCACGTCGCCTTGGGGTGTACCGATCATCTTCGTGGAGAAGAAAGACAAAACAAAGCGGATGTGCGTAGATTATCGCGCACTAAACGACATCATGATCAAGAACAAGTATTATTGTAATAGAGCTTCTGTAACTTAAGTTGTCGTACTATGTTGCGTCCTAGACTTTTGCTCTGTAACTTAAGTTGTCGTACTATGGTGCTAAGATACCTCAGGTGGTACCAGCCTCGCACCCGCACACGTGTGACGTTCACTCCAGCCAATCCGTAGCCACACGTTGCCGCCGTGATAAACGTGTATCGTACATACTGTGACTAGGACTACTTCCACGTGGTGAGTCATTTTCTCTTTTCACTTTGTTATTTCCTTTGTATGTGTCCATGGGTCTAACACATATGAAATAACATTTAAAAAGCCGATGCTGCGCACCAAGTTCAGGCTGATCTGGAGGCGGCGTTCCGACAGTTGGACGTTGGGATAGTGCTGAGTGCAGAGGAGCAGAGGATAACTTTTGGCAAGATCCGTAGCTTGATGCCCACGGTGATTCGTGGGCTCACTTGTCGTGCTATTGACACGGTTCCTCCTATAGCGGTACCTCAGCGTCCTCCAAAGGTCGTTGGAGCAGGAGTTCGCTCGCCTTACTCCACCGTTTCCCTAGGAGTCCACCAGCAGGATTCCAGTCAGCCAGCTGGCACCTCTAGAGATAAATTCTGTTATCCATTGGTTCATGCAATGTTTCCTTCTACCGTTTGCACACTATTTTACATCAATATATTTCCGTGCAGCTTTTGCTAGACAGTACCTCGATCCCTCGGGAGTTGGCACGTCCACCCAAGGAGCGCACTACACACGTCCACACGCACAGCCAGGCATGAGCACTGCCCTCGGGGTTATCGCAGGAGGTCCTTCAGGTTAGATGCACAGTGCAAAGTTTCCTTTTACCTTTGCAAAATTCCAGTTTGCAATAATCGACAATTTTTTCCATAGGGTTCCACTCCACACTGTTTAGGATGTTTGCTGGCGCTGGCTCCTCCCCGAGGGCCCACACGACAGCGGTTGGGCACGTGATCCTTTCAAGGGGGAGGACTTGAAGGATGTGGAGATCCAGGAGGTACTTGATTCCTCACAGCTCGGAGGAGCTCTGCTATCGCAGACACAGGAGCCGCCCACTGCCACACCCGTGCACGCGGGTCGCGCTAGCCATGCCATACCACTAGACCGACTCACCTACACCTAGGGCCACATGCGAGCGCAGGGTAAGAAGACGAAGAGGGCTAGAGGTTACACCCAAGGCTCATAGTACGTTGTAGCAATAGTAGTTAGCTTGTTGTACTTATGTTATATCTTTTGTACGCCATTTTGTGTTCATCCTATGTTTATTGTGGAAACTTCTTTACTTCGTTCATGATCGTCGGTGCAACGGTGTACTCCTTAAGGTTTACATTTTCGACGAAACCAATCGAAAACTGTGAATTTTCAAGATTTCGACTTCAGGACGAAAGTAGATTCTGAGCGACAAAAACCGATCAAAAAACTAACAATTGAAATCACGACCATTCGTGATTTTTTTTATTATTTATACTGCCAAATGCATGTTAAATTAGTGAAACTACCTTGTCAATGCTAGGGATCGAAATCCATTACTCAATCGAGAATTTAAATCTAAAACAGTTCAATTTTACTGAGATTTGATCGAAATTTGATGAAAAATGTGATTGTGAGCGATCGCACCGGCCGCCTGCAAAAAGCTGGTAGCACTGGCGTTGCGTGTGGCGGCCTTTTGTAGGCGGCCCACTAGTCGGGCAAAAACCGCCCTCGGCAAGGAGGCCGCCTGCAAAATAGCGCAAGTGGTGCGCCGCCGGTTTTGCAGGCAGCCCTCTGTCCGACAAAAATCGTCCTCCTAGAGGACGGCAAGAGAGCCACCTACAAAATGGCAGATGGCCCGATGGCTGCCTGTTAGAGACGGCCAATGGCCGTCTGTCACATCATCAAAAACGCTCTCTACAAGGGCTTTTTTGCAGGCGGCCCGATGGCCGCCTGTTAGAGACGGTCAATGGCCGTCTGCCACATCATCAAAAACGTTCTCTAGAAGAGCATTTAAAAAAAGCCTTCCTAAATAACGTTTAGAATAAAGATATGTAAATATTAAAACGTAAATATATTTTTGTAAATATTTTTAAAAAAATAAAAAAATTCCAAAGAGTACCAATACAACACGTCGATACTTCACACTCCACAGTCGACACCTCCCCTAGATCCACGCCATTTTTCTTCCTCCCAAAATCCCCCACATAGTCGGCGTTCGGCGGCGACCTCGTCGGGTTCCAGCCCCTTCGGTCCTCTCCAACGCAGCAGGCGACGTGTTGCAGCGCTGCGCACGCGGCTAGCCGCACGCCGCCTTGGCTGCACCGCCTCCACGCCAAAGGGGGCCTCTCCTTCTCCTCCAACCTCCACATCGACGACCTCCTCTACGGCCAACGCCGGGGCCTGCCTCCGCCGCCGCCTTCTTCCACCAAACCTAAGGAGCCACCGCCGCCTACCAAACCTAAGCAGCCCAAGCCCAATCAGTAGCAGCCGCCGCAGAAGCCACAACCTCAAGGTAGCAACCCCTCCCTACCAAACCCTATCAGCAGCAATCCCCCACCACCACAGCTGCTCTCAACCGTCATCGCCGATCTCTTCGTCACCCCGTCCTCCGCTCCTCCGCCTTCCGCAAGCAGAATCACCCCCGCCTACCCGACGAGTCCTCTCGCCCCACCAAGGAGAACAAGGCCAAGGCCAAGGCCAAGAAGCGCCGCCGCTCCGAGCGCGTCGTCGATGCCGAAGAGGAGACGTGCACGAGGAGAGGTCACCGTCATCGACACCAGCACCGACGGGTGGAAGGCCGCCAAGCTGCTCCTCCGGAGGGGCGCCATCTGGAAGGTCTCTGAACCTGCGGGTCCCACCAAGGTCAAGAGGGGGGCAGGCTTGGTCTCAAAAGATCCAGAGGGACAGGGAGAAGCAGAAGCAGAAGGAGAGAGAAGCAACGTCATCGGTTGAGTACTCCGCACTCACCTTCGTTTCTCTTCTCTATTGCGTGGTCTACCTGTTCTTTGGATCACAAAAGATTGCATCGAGTTATTTGATTGGTTTGCTTGTAGAATGCTTGTTTTTTAACAGAAATGTAGCATGACATGTCTCTAGTGACAATGATGAGCTAAGAGATGCTAAGATCACTAAAAAAATAAATACATTGGCACATTGCAAAGAGAAAATCTATTTTGAATTTTTTGAGCTTAATTTTAGAATTAATTAGAGATTTTTGGTTGCCAAGTTTTCACTCCTGTATAAAAAGTCTCTATTTATTATTTGTGTGGAATGATCATGGTTGAGTGTTCTACTGTACGATTGATATAAAGAGGGGATGTACAGTGACCCCACATGTCAGAATTTTGGGGAGTTGGTGGTGGGGTGGTGGCAGATTCACCACCACCACGACTCCCTTTTAAAGGAGTATGGATATGCTTTGTTTAGTTTCACAAATTTAATTCTGTTCTTGCATGTATTCAGGAGTAGCTTTTCATTGACTTCTTGAACTAAGTTATACTGCTCTAGAATGATTCAGTCAAAATGAATGGTGAATTTGGTCGGTGCAGACTATCATTGGATGTTTTGTCACCATTGTGCATATTTGTGTTGCCATACATGTTCAATTGTGCACATTTAAACCTGCACAAATGCATAATAGCGTGCATGGAGATAGATTCCCAGGATAGTTTCATTGTTTTGTTATGTGCTGCGTGTAGGAAGGTAAAACATATCTTTTCTGGCGTGGTAAGTTATTATCCTACTTTAGCTAGATTTTGCTAGATGTTTTGGTGTTGGGAATACACTAGCAATGCACAATTGTTTGTTGTTTCTGATCTTGGAATTATGAAATATTCCTTAGTTGAATGGATTCTCTGTGCAAGAATAGGTGAACCTGCATAAGATTCTAGGATACCTCCTATTGTTAGTTCAACCTGATTTTTTGGATTCTGGATGAGCATGAACCCAAAGCACACATGCACGCTTTTATGATCTAGTTAGCAGTTGCATTATGCTGTACTTTCTAAGGAAATGTAAGAAAGGGGGAATTTTCTGAGGAATATAGGAAAAAGGGATTTACTGCATTATGCTGCAGTTTGTCAGGGAAAGTAACCCTGTTACCACTGTTGCGTCCTGTTCGAATAGGTGTCGAATATACTAATCCGAATAGGTTACAATTGGACTTGGAGTTGTATTAGGTGGTAGGGGGTGGAGTTAGTGTCGGGCTCTGTAACCCGGCAACCCTTTAAATAAAGAGTGGGGTGCCACAATGTAACCATGGTAATGACAATATAGCGTAGGCGCACAAGGAACGGATGGTGGCAAGGCCATGGACTCGTAGCGGCTAGGTGTGCTATGTTCATTGGGGAGGAGCGCCCATAATCAGAGCCCTAGGGATTAGGCTTCGCTTGAACCTCGTTAACAAATATCGTGCATGTCTTGATTGATCAATGGCTGAAGAGATCGGGAAGGTTAGTCGTCATTCCGCTATATCGGCTAACTTTTGTAACACGTCCAAGTGTGGAACATCGTCGGTGCAGTTCTTTGACATGGGAAAATGTACCCTTTGGTTGCATAGGGGTGTCATGCCCAGTTAAACCTTTTAAACTTTGGTTGTTGCTAACATCAATGAATATTTGCATTGAACATCTTTGCAGTTATTTCTCATGGTAAAATGTTCCCTCTCGTTGCAGAAGAGTATTGTTTTCTATGCGCCTAGCTTTACCTTTCAAACTTTGTCTATTGCTAAAATGCAAATGTCAATGAATGGTTACACTTCACATATGAAAGTGATATGTCCCCAAAGTAATGTTCGTAATATTAGAAATTCATTAGGTTTGAAATGTACAGTAAAATAGATATTAGTAGTCAAGATTTTGTTATATTGGCGATGTCACTAGCTAGAGGGAGTAATAATAGCATCATTGGAAGAATTTCATCTATAGCAACATCAAGTGGATGGAATGGTGTATAATGAATACAAGCTGGTGTGTATGCCTAATATTTTTCACTAATTCTTTGTATGATGTGTGTTTATTCCAGGGAAACATTCATCCTAGTAGTGGAGATGTGATAAAAGAACCAGATGGTCCCATTCAAACATTGAAAAGGTAAACATGATTGAAGGCCAAAATTGTGCCTATACTGAGATGTTAAAGCTACTTTCTTTTACATGAACATTTTAGATCTAGATGTTCTGAGCCAGAACCAGAAGGCCAGATTGCAGGACTTCTTCTTTGAAAGGCCACAGATAGTGACTAGAAGAATGGATTAGAGTAGACTTCCCTGAAGGTGATTTTAAGAGGAAATTGAAGCCAATAATCACATTTTGACAACATTGTCATTGCCCTAGTTTCAAGCATAATCAACAGAACTAATATAGTATGGAATAGCTCTTGAACTTGACTTAAGTAGAAATAACAGAAGTAATGCACTTGAAAGTCATAGTACAAGTGAAATGAGCAATGTATATAAAGCTGGAACCTGGAAGGCATCCATCAGAAGGCCTGAAAATGTCCATCTCTGTTATTTCTTGCAGAAATGGTGTAACAAGGGAATGCTAGGAAAAGGGATTTTTGTAGGTGTCTTGTAAAATTTTCCTGCAGAATTTTTTTTTTGTGTGTTATAGCGATGGCTCCAGAAATCCTATATACAGTGCTGCCTTTCCTTGATTCATGTGAACCATCCAGATTCTCCTTTCTAATTGTCCTTTGTATTTAATTTACAGTTTTACACATGATTCTTTTGTATGAGATTACTCACAAAAATCAACTGACAACGATGCTCATATTTTTAACAACATTGTCATATTTTTCTTTTGCATGGCCTAGACAAGATTCTCATGTTAGCAGTTTTAAAAAAGTTAAGTGAAAAGGCATGAGGAGGGACAAATAAGGAAGTAGAGTTGATGACAAAAGGCAATACAGGGAGAGGAAGGTTCTTGAGAACAAATACTCTTGTAAGGGCTTGTTAGCGTAGAAAATATGGGATAGCCCCTAGGCATATCCTTACCTCACAGGAAATACCGCATGACTACGTATAAGGAAAGACTATCTTGAACATGGGATAGGAGATCGAGCAGATAAGGAACCTAGCGTGTACGGAAAGGACTACCCAGTCCATCCCAATTACAATGAGGGCTACTTGGTCGTATCCTTCTCAAACCCTCCGAGTTCTATTTGTAAAGGGGTATATGAGGGTATAAATAGGTCTCCCAGTTGGGGAGGGAATCGAGTCTCAAGTACATAGCACTAGAGCCATACACATTGAGCTACCATTGGGGACCCTATAATCTGCCATCAGTCGCATCACCAAGATCAATCTCGCCGACTTAGTTGTGTAGGCTTGATTAGGATTTCTTCCTACCATGTTGTACTCAGTGTGAACCACAAGCAATAACATATAAACAGGATTAGAACTATTACCCATGCCTAGGGGTCCAAACCTGTATAAATCATTGTCTTTTATCTTCTCGCTTGCAGGTTCTGCAGTATCCTTATATCAGTTGTACCCTATACACTTGAATATCGTAGTCAAGCTTTACATGTCAACAGTTGACAGTTGGTGCCCTAGATAGAGGGCTGCCAATATTTAGAGGATTTCTAGAGACATGGCATCAAGGAGCAGTTTCTCCAACAAGAGTTTCTATGACAACTTCGAACTGGGCACTACAAACCAGCCGGAGATCACAACCCTACAGATTGGACCACTCACGGTTCCGATCTCCAAGGATCAAGACCTTCATCTAGCCCGAGCACAAGCGGGACAAATCTGTAAGACATGCCCGATCGATGTCAAAAGGATCTAGGCTTGCTTACGGACCTAACTCGACCATCCTGCAACCGCTGGAGGAAGAGGAAGAGAAAGACGTCATCACCGACGACAGCTTTGTCGGATAACGAGCCATCTGTGCTGCAAAATCTAGAGCAGTGTGAATCATCGGGTCAACATCAGCTTGCGAAGTTGAAGCCATTAAGAAAGCTGCCGCTGCACTAGACTGAGCAATTTGCAGATGGTGTAGAGGTCAAACTCACAACGAACGGTGGTCGATGAAGAGTGTGAAGAAACACCTGACAATCGCACTCTGCGAGAGCGCTTTACAGCCTGTTCGGCAAGGCTGAAACCCAGCAGCTTATTGCCTCGTATCCCGCGCGCACGTTTCCCAAAACGATTAATGGTGTGTTTTTTTGTAAAAATTTTCTATATGAAAGTAGCCCTAAAAAACAAATAGATCCATTTTTCAACTTTTTAATAGTAAATTCTTAATTAATCACGCGCTAATGGTATTTCTCGTTTTGCGCGTGGCTTAAATAAGCTGCTTAAGCAGCACTGCCGAACGGGCCCCACAAATCGCCTTCTTCACACCCACTCAGAGTCTGCTTGGCATGCAAGACTTGCTCAACCGCCCCCCAGTGGGCCTATCGACCAACCCAGACACTAACGCTTGGCTCACGGAGGTGAGGACCTAGATCACAGGTCTGAACACCATCCTCCAACAAGCATTAATGTTGCCATTCGTGGTACAACATAGCATAGAACATGGGCAAAATTGATGATGTTTTTTAGTCTCGTTTCCATTCTTTCCAACTTTGTAGTTCAAAAACAAGGCCAAAATTCATTGTTTTTTGAAAAAAAAATATGCTATCAAATTCTGTAAGTATCATAGTATTTATAGTATTTTTATTCTTTTTTATTTTTTCTCAATTCAAATTTGAGTTTGGCGAATTCCATCGAATTTTCCGGCGGAAACATTTCTCAAGCTGCATCCAGAAGCTCGGTTTGTGAGAACCGACTGTTTTTCAACGAAAATTTGAACCCTTAAGAGTACATCATAATTCATAAATAAGGTGTGTATGAATAATGAGCAATTCTTATTGTGGCAGTTATGTGACCAAGACACGTGTGGATATAACTATTACTCACATCATATATCAACAAGAAGACAGAGATCAAATCGCTGAAATTCTGGAATCCAATTCAGCCTCCCGAGACAATACTGACTTCAGATGGCCACCAAATTTACATACGAGCTCTATTTTGGGTCCATGAGTACTTGATGGAAAGCTCTCGGTGTAGGCACCCCGGAAATGCATTATAGAGAGTAACTACTATGACAACGCGAAATATCTAGATGGATAGGATCTCGAATAAAATCCGAATAAATACGGTAACCATCCATCCTCATCGCAGCCTTGTCATAATATTTACCCACCCATAATACAAGTCCAAAGCACTGAACTCAGAAATAAAGAGATATTTGGAGAGTTGATTCACCAGTCCCAAACGGCGAAGTGTGCCCGTCAAACCACACGAAGGCGGCGACCAAACACGATACACACTTCTGGGGACATGGTCTACGGTTGAACCAACGTCCATGCATCTCATCATTTCTAAATTCATACTCATGTTCAGCTAGTCCTCAGGAAAGCGACTAGCATCACACTTTCATCATAAGCAATTGATAAACATCACAAGTACTCTAAATATGGATAAGAGTGCAGCGGAGTTATATATGTTACATATAGGGCTCTCACACCCCAACTCATCACAGAGTATACAAAATATAGCAGCGGAAAATAAACATAAAGTATAAAATCAGTGGTGCCATAACAAACCACAGGGCAACCGACTGGGGATAAAGCTTAACTACAACTACACATTATCCTCGCCACCCTCGGCGGGATAACAGTAGACCACACCATCTTCGTCAATGTCCTCACCTGAAAGATGCAGCGTGAGTATAACAAGTACTCAGCTAGACTTATACAATATTAACAGTTTCAAAGGAATCATGCTGGTCTCTACATCAAGGAGTATGGCTATGTGACTCTGATTTTGCATAAAGCTAATTTTATTGAGCAAGTAATACATTTAAAACATAAGCATTTGTGAAATAGCTCAATCTGGAATTTTAGGGCAGCAAGTGTATAGTTCTGAAAATGGAAATTAAATGAGCATAATCCCATGCTCTAACATCATCCATGGGTCACCATTGCCCAAACAATTATGCACGCAAGCATATCATAATTCATGACTAAAACCAAGTCATATTTAATAATAAAGCCTTTCATATAAAACCCATTCATCATTAATCATCAAAATCCCTTATATAAACCCATCCATCCATCACTATCCTAAATCATGATATAGCCACATGATCCCGTAACTATATCTCCCAAGTTTGCCGCTAACATACATTGCCTAACACATCAAGCGGTCGTCCTGTGACCGTGGACACGGCTATTCGAATAGTTCTTACTCTGATCAGAGGTGTACATCTTTACCCACACGATATGATAGAAGCCAAACGGCTACACTCTAGTTTGATTTGTACCGGCCAAGTACCCACACTCTACACATTGAGTGCGGACTAGAGGCCACAACAAAACCTTTTGCACGCTTAGCCCCAACCACCTAAACCACGTCTGGGCCCCCGACGACTTAGCCCCACACACAGGGTGACTAAGGCGGGCTCACCGTCGTGGGAGGCACCTCCGGCCAAAACCAGGCGCGCTCGAGGTCCTCCAACGGAAATCCCTCCTCACGACTGACGAACGGGCGTAGATGGCCACAGCCTCCCGTGCTACTGAGTTAAGCCGTCCCATTCCTGGCGTGTGGAAGTACGTAAGGTGCTTGAATAGATGTCAACATGTTCGGTCCTTAACGACCCAGACGAAGCTACGTGCATGGGCGAAACACCATCCCTTCATCGCCCTATCATCCGTCCAAGTCAAAACATATTTTCAATTATTATTTAGAGGTTATTCTTTTCAGATTTGAACCCATCTATTCGCTTTAAACTAGTTTTGAACCGATAGCTCTATCTATCGGACTTTCTAAGTCTATAAGCATGGCTAAGCATTCGATAAAATAAAAGTATCTCAAAACCCTTAACCAATGGTGACAAGGTATAATTATGGAGTCAATAATCAAGGAATGGAAATGCATTCAATTGGGTAATATAGACTCTACCCGTTTTTCCCATTTTTCACAAAACCGAAACATGCATATGGATATTTCCTTCGCAAACAAATCAATTTATAGAAAATATAGGTTCAATATGCTTAGATGTTTGCATAGTTGCTTTCATAGATGCTTGCCTTGCTGCAGTGATGGGTCACCATCAAGTTCTAGGTTAGTCTCCACGTACTCCGTATCCTCAGAATCTATCGATAAGAAGCAATATGCAAATAAGAAGCAATTAAACATGTCTATGCAACATGATCAATTAATTATGAGATAATTACAGAAGGTAGGGCACGTCCTAATAAGATTTTAGAAAAAAGAACCAAGTCATTTGCATCTCTAGATTGGGAGATACAAAAATAACAAGCCATATACGCTAAAAATGGCAGATTTGGAATTATTTGTGTATCACCCTAGTGTATTAGGGGAAACTTGCATTTCCCATTAAGGTTTTATTTGTGTGATCATTTTTAGATGAAAGTGTATAACCTACTGGTTCTAACAAAATTGAGTTCACTGAAATTGGATTTAAAATGATTTAGATATAGATTTTACAAGTTTAACAAAAGGAAAGGTTAGAAAATAACTTAGGCCTATTTTGGGAGGTATTTTTATCAAATACAAATTTTCCACAGTAAGGTTACAATTTTCTGAGTTAAACAAAAGTGGTTTCACATTTTTAGCAATTAGGAGGAATTTTCTAGAAATTTATAAACTTCTAGGTTATAGAAAGGTATATAAAAGATATTTCTGTTTTTAGAGTAAAATCCTACACAGAAGTTCCCACTTTTTATTTTACCAAATTAAAGAGAACAATTTTATGAATCCAAGGAAATTTGGTTTACCTCAAAAGGAGTTACAGTGAATTTTATAGAAATATTTCAATCTCCTAGGCACAAAATAAGTTATTATTGCTTCTTTAATTTCTAGAGGTATTTTCTGTACAGAAGCTATCATATTTTATTTTACAGTATTAAAGTTCACAAAATTACAGAATTAACAAAATTGGTTTCACTCAAAAAGGAGTTAAAATGGCAAAGTTATGGATTTACAAAGTTTAACCATTTTTCTGTTGGAAAATAATTCAGTTAATTATTTTTCTAATTCTCTCTTCTTTTCTTTTTCTCTCTTTCTCTCTTACAGGTGGGGCCTGCTCGTCAGAGAGACAGAGCAGAGCAAGGCGAGCGAGACAATGGAACGGACCGTCCGGTCTAGGAGAGGATGGTCCGGCGTGGCGAAACAGAGGAGGTTTGGACGGCGAGCTTCTCCGCGGCGGTGGCGGCGTCGGCTGCAGTCAGGGCCAAAAGAGAAAAGACAGAGGAGTTTACGGCGAAGCTGTAGGTGGTCTTCTCATCGCCGGTGATGGCCGGAATCGACGGCGAAGGCGGCGGAGTACTTCGGGACGTTGAGGCGATCCAAGCTATGGCCGGGTTCTGGGCAAACCAGTGCATGCAGAAGATATTAGTGGATTCCAGGAAGCTCACCGTGCGGCTTGTCGAGGCTGGGAGGCTGGGATAAAGTGCAGCGACGGCGATGTCCTTCGGCGGCGCGAGATAGCTTCGGTTTCGCCGTCGGTAGCTCGATCTAGCCCACGGATTGCCAAGATGTCACGCACACAAGGTCAAGGACAGCTTGAGGTCACTCTACGTGCAAGGAATCGACAATTTGCTCACCGAATCGACGGGAATGGCAGCGGCGGAGCGATGACCGGAGTTGGGGAAGAACGTGTCGATCTCGAGCTTCGGGATGCCACAGCTCGATTCCTTCGGTTGGCGGTCTTCTGGAGACAGGGCGATGAGGTTAGCGCAAAGGCTCGGCCAGCGACGTACTAGATCGACTGGAACGGCGACGCGACGCCGGCGGCAGCGCTGTAAGGCAGAGACAGAGGACGGCGGCGCCACGACGACTTCGGCCGGTGGTTCCTAAGGCAGGTAATACAAAAATGGAATTATTGGGAGGTGCTAATCACGTTCCGGCAGAGGGAAGAGGATGGGGCTCACCAGTGCAAGCTCGGGCTCGATCGAACGGTTTCGGCAGTGAGGAAGATGAGGTTGCCGACGGTGAACCTTGGGGATTCTGTCGGCTCTCTCGGTGGGAACGTGGAGAGTAAAGGAAGGAGACTTAGCTGGTGAAGTTTGGAGTGAAATGGTCGAGGTTTCCCATGGTGGAGCTGTCCAGGACTTGCTCTGTGAGCTGGGAAGGAGAAAGGAAGGAGGAAACGACACATGTGCCATGCAGTGCTGAGGTGCTCCAATGCTACAGTATTCAGGGTGGGTCCCACATGTAAGACAGAAATTTTCCACACATTCTTGGCTAACTTTAGTCTCTGAATTGTGGGCCCTTGTAGTGATGTTCTATGTGCAAGAGAGAGGGATGGTTAGGATTTCCTGTGAAACACTCTGTCCCAGGCTGTAGTAAGGCTGACAAGTGGGCCAGGTCTTGTGGGTCCCACTGGTCAGTGACTTGAGAGAGGAGAAATCTCCAGAAACTAAGTCTTGCTAGCTGTCAAGCAGGCAGTCTTTGTATTACTGTTTCACTAGGTTAATGAGGAGCATAAATTAGGGGAAAAATACTGGAGATAGGGGAAGATATGTTTAACCTGCTGACCAAATTTCGTGGTTAGAAGTGGTCTGATTTGCCTTTGGTGAAAATGCAAAGTGGGGCTACTGATCCAGTTTTTCTGCAGCTTGATTCACCTCCCAGTGCCTTGCTCTTATCATTTTATGTGCTTTCCTTGAGAGATAAATCAAAAAAAAATTCCTGGTGGCAGGGTTCATGTTGGCACACTCTTTGGCAAAAGGGCTCTGTCTACTTAGTCTCCATTTTTATTTGGTGAATTTTAGAAATGTACACATTCATTTCAGCCAGTTTCCTAGTCTTGCTGATTTGGGGGAATTTTTTGAAGTATTTATTGAAGTGATAAAATCATGTAAAATTTTCAGTGGATCAATTATGTGGGGAAGTGCTTACAGGAATTTTTCCATGATTTTAGGTGCAACCAAACATCTTTAGAAAATCCTTAGACTATACAAATGCATAGGTCCAGGAAAAGGATCCAGGTTGAAACTTGTTTGAATTCTTAAGAGGTCTAAACTGATGAAATAAATTCTGGAAAAATTATATTAATTCATGATAAATAATCTAGTATTTGAATAAATTATTTTCCATATATGTTTCTGTGAAATTTGTTGCACTGTTAGGAGTTGGTCCATTTTTGCTGATAGTGTTTTACTATTGAGAGTTTTGAAAATATTTGCAAACTTCAATTTCGCACGAGGTGACAAAGCAAGAAATTAATTTGTGCATTCCAAAGACAGTAGGTCATGGCACTAATTACCTGGAATTAGATTTGGGGCTGTGACACTCGGAGTCCTCTTTCCAAGGATCCAGCCCACCTCTAAATATTATCTAAATCGGCAGCTATCAAAGAAACAAAGTGTTGCGTCACCTACTATAGGCCTATGGGCCTGTAACTTCATCTAGGACCCCAGCCCAAGTTGCGTACGCTCCAACCTGTTGGAGCATGACCCTAGGGTCCTCTTTGTCGTCCTTCCACCTCCTTAAATAGTTAGGTATCTCTTTAGGGTTTCTCGGGTTTTGTTATATTAAAGTTTAGTCATTGCTACTTTACCTTGTATCTGCGTGTGTCGGCTAGATCGCCTAGTTACTTGTCTAAGGAACCCCACCTTATTGAGTGTATTAAAATTATCCAAAGCTTTAATTCCTATTTGTAATTTAGATTGCTTTTATCTTGTTCTTACTTGTTTTTTGATTTGCTTGCAGGAATAAAGTTGATCTGCACCGGCAAGATCAACAACCCTCGGAGAAGTGTATCGATCGCTAAGGCACAACGCTAATGTCTAGTACGGTTGTAGTCAAATCGTCAAAGTGTCTTCTTAAATCGTAGTTATCTTCAACTCATCAAAAGAACAGGCCACCCTTGCTCCCATCAGGAAGCACGAGGAAGAGCAAGAGGAGAAGCGCCAAGCATTTCCAAGAGGACATGTGGGGACATTCGGAGGGTTCAAACGCCCACGCATACGTAATTGCCCAATAAGTTCAGTTATGCATTGAATGATATAAAAACACAAACTTCGAATATACATCGGTTTATAAAACAACAGAAGCACAACTTATAATGCATAGGGCCCTTAAGCCGTATATGCACAAACAAAAGCACTTCTAAACTTCACCACAGGAACTGCTTGAGTGTAGGGTGACCTAGGAAATCCTTGACGGCTTTGCTTGCACATTCTTCTTGATACTCTAAAAACAATAAAGTTGGTGGGTTGAGTGCGGATGGTACTCAACAGATATGCGGGAAATATGTGGTGAAATGCATTGTAAGTAGCAAGGAGATGGAGGGGTTTTGACCCTACTCTTATCAGTTATTTCACAAAGTCCACTTTAAAAACATTTGTTTAATCAACAATAATAATCATTAACTTGAGCAATATGACTAGATGTTTATCATGGACAACAGAAACATAAAAGAACACCTAACTTTAAGTACATGAACTTACCTCTGACAATGTCGTTAAACATTCATCAAATAATAACCATCTTAATCAAATTATTTTCAGTGGTAGAAAAGTTTAACGTGTGCCCTCTAGAATCACCCATAGACACATCTCCATTAACCGGGAGCATGGTGTATTCGCATACTGTATGACTATAGCGTCTGTCCAGTTTTACCCGCACGATACCCACGGTTTGCAAGGCTGAGGATAACAAAACTTAGTATTGCTTTGAGTTCATTGCTATTCTGCCTAGTCGGTTGTAGGACGAGTTGACTATCTTCATCTTGAACCTCGCAGGGGTGTGTTCCAACCAGTCTCTCCTCCACCTACTATTGCATCACCTAGGGGTTTGTGGCCCCTAAGTCCACAAGGGTATCGCAGCACCCGCTCTCAACTTATCCAAGCCAACTCACATTTCTCCGTGGCCGTTACACACCTACAGCCTAGATTGCCAATATGCTGAAAGGTTGCAAAAGTTCAACTCACATCTCTCGGTGGCTGTTACACACCTATGGCCTAGATCACTTAGAACGAGACAGGGGTTGGGGCTTATCAAGGATTAAAAGGGAATTGGTGATCAAAGATTAGAATTTTGGAACGCACTTTCTAAAAAGAAAAACATAAAAAAGAAACACTTATTATTAAATTTTAAGTAAACGATGAACTTGACGATTTACAGATTAGAAATCAAAACAAAATAATTCGGTTTTAAAAATTTGTTATTTTTGGGCCATTACAAGAGCAACGCAAGATGGAGGAAGATGAACATCATGCCACATAGGCTCGTGAAGCCGAAAAGGCATGTCGTGCTAAGCAAGTTAGACCAAAGGCTATCTGCAAGGGGGAAATATCCCAGTTGCATTTTGTAGAGCCTACTAATGCACCACCCGTTGAACCACATCTCCCAAGGCATGTTAGGCTTACATCCGACGCACACCTATCTTATGTATGGTACATGTCATTGTAACATGTATATTTTTAGTTTACGGTGACGATATCAATGTATGTCCCACGTTACCTAGTGTACTATAGTAGCAGTAGTCAGGCAACAATGCTACAAATTTGATGTATCCACCACTTTATTTAGTACGCAGTTTGCATATGCTAATGTAATGCCGAAGGTTTTTATCATTGATTTATCTTACAACACTTCTAACTTCGTGCGGATCAAAAAATTTCCAAACTATATCACTACTTGTACAATTTTAACCACACAGACATATAAATTGAACTCGTATGCACAACAAAAGTAACAAAGTTCCATGTTTTCATATATTTTGTAGGAACAAGTTGAAAACGTATGTAACACACTAATTACTTCGTAATGAAGGTTTATATTGATAGATGGGCTATATTTTTTTTCAAAACATAGATGGCTTTGTTATAGTTAGAAGAAGGAAGCCCAATGTAAAATTGAATAATTACATCGTAAGTTTTAAAAAAATTACACTATAAGTTTTAAAAATTACATCGTAAAATTCATAGGTATCCACTCTAAATTCCATAATAATCACCTTAAATTTAAAACTTTCAATTTAAGCATCATAAATCCTCATCGTAATGCACTAATTGAGAGTAACGTAACAATACACATGGTGGAAAACAGTATATGGGCACTAAAAGTTTGTCATGCCAACTGTTCCCATGCATGCTTCCGGGAAAAAAAAAGATATGTTTGGTTTTCTACTCTACTAGTGTTCGAATATGCTTACAGTTGGTGGCTGCCTCGATTTTCGTTAGTATATTTCCTAAAACGTGAAACGGCGTATTTTTTATAAAAACTTTCTGTATGAAAGTATCTTTAAAAAATCAAATAAATCCAATTTTTAAGTTTATAATAGTTAATACTTAATTAATCACACGCTAATGATATTTTTCGTTTTGCTTGTAGCTTATAAGCCAGCTACACGCTTTAATTCTTCTTGGTAGTGGCAAAATCTATGGTCTATTTGGATGGAAGCCAATTTTTACCCTACTAATTTTTTGGCAACTTTTAATAATATCATAGAAATGTTTGGTTTTCTACCAATTGTTTGTCAAACTAGTACAAATTCCACACTACCAAATTTGGTAGTGCCAAAACTTGCCAAGTTTTTGACACTACCAAAATATTGGTAGGGCAAAAATTGGTCTCAATCCAAACAAGCCCCTAGCAAACTTTGCCACTACCAAATTTTCGGTAGGGTGGTACTAATTTAAAACCAAAATTTAATAGTATGGTGAAGAAACATCTAGAATCTGATTAAATAGGACATGTGCACTATCAATTGTATGGCTGAAATCCAAATTAGCATATTTACTATTTAAGTTGCTAGAAAATTGGTAGTGTATGTTTTGATAGTAAAGCTGCGCCATGCAGGCCTGTGCTTGCCAACCAAGTAATAACTACTATGGGTCATCTAGGATGTGTTTGGTTTGTAGGTAATCTCAATCAAGCCAAAGAAGTTGGCAATGCCAAAATATTAGTCATTCTTTGGTTTCGTTTGGTTTGTAGCAAAAAAAAAATGGCCTGCCAAATTGCCAAATTATTTGGCTTAGTTGAATGTTAAGATACAGCTTTGATAGCAAACCATATTTTGCCTAAAATTTTGGCAATGGCTAATTCTGCCATAGGCAACAAAATTGTCAACGCCGGACATGGCTATGAACCAGTACCCCTAATATCTTAGAAAAAGTCCACTTTAGATCTCTCAACTATGGGTTGAGTTTTATTTGCGTCTCTCAAGCGCAAAACCGTATAGAGCGTCTCCCAACTTCTAAAACCAGTGCAAATCAAGTTCCTCGATAGTATTGAGAGCGGTTTCAACTGATATAGTACCTATGTGACTTGTTTGATTTGATCTTTGTCCCATATGGCGTTGACATGACGCTTATGTTGCACTAGGAGCAAAATAAAAAAAATAAGAAACTAAAACAAATATGTGGTGCCCATATGCCATTCACACAAAAAGATAAAAACATAGTGGGACCCATATGTTAGTGGGTCCCACTTCCTCCACCTCACCCTCCCTCCCTTCTTCCTCCTCTACCCCTCCCTCTCCCCTATCTCCTTCCCCCCTTCCCCGAATTTTCTGGATCTCGCACGAGAGGCGACGAGGCGGTGGCCCGTGCTCAAGAAGGCGGCGGAATGGAGGAGGCCAAGGCGGCAGACTCCAACATGTCCCTTATCTACCGCCGCCGGCCACCACATTGGAACGGTGACAATAGACCAACATCGGGTTGAATGTCGTGCGGAGGACCTCCTATGCTTGCTGACGACCATGGGGGTAAGGGTGGCCATGCATGGTCCGACGTCTAGAAAGAGGAGGCGGCCACCCACTCCCTCTACCACGGGCGGTGACCCCTATGAAGAGGGTAGCGGTAGCAGATCTGATGGATGCAGGGCATCAGACAATGGGTGATGGGCGGCGGCGTCGGGTATCCATGTGGGGAAGTGCTATGCTGGATCCGGCCATCAAGCTCGCCAGTTCGGGTCACCGGGAAGGGGTCCATGAGGTGGATCTGCTCCAGGGAGGGGTGTCTACGTCCACATCAGTTACTTCTGGGATGAGAGGAGGGCATGATTTGGTGGGCTGTCATCTAGCCACGTGGGACGACGTCTTGGATCCAGACGGTGACGATGACCCCAACCGCGCCAGCCATGCACCAGCGCCGGAGCACCACGTCAACGTCATATGTGACAGAAACCAAGTCAAACAAGCCACATAGGTGCCACATCAGCCGAAACTACTCTCTATACTGCTGAGGGACTCAGTTTGTCTAATTTTTTTATATTTTGGCCTTTTTAAAACTTATTTTACAAATAGACCCCTGAAAAAACTTCAACCAAGAATGAACCTTGGCGCCGAGCTTCACCATCTTGGCACCAAGGCCATTGGTGCCAACCCCCGCGGCCCTGCTAGCATCGTTGCCACACTGGCAAATGATGTGGCAGGGGGGTCGGTGCCAGAACGGGTGGCGTCGAGGGTCGGCACCGGAGTCATTGGCGCCGACCCCCACACCCTAACTAGTGCTGGCCTTCCCTCCTCTCTCCTCCCCACTTCTTCCTCCTCCCTCATTCCCCTTGAGCCCGAGAACTGAACCTTCTCTCCCTCTCTCCTCTGACACCTATCCTCCTCAAATCCGGTTGATTTGGAGGTGTTTTTCGTTGGATTTTTTTGATGAAATCATCGATTAAGGTATCCTCCTCCCTTTCCCCTAGTTTTTTTTTAGTTTTACTAGTTGATTTTAGAGATCACGGTGAAACCCTAGAAATGAAATTTGTCCAAAATTTGTATTATTGAACCTTTCTCCTTGTTTTTTTTCAGTTTACTGTTTCACCTCGATATCTAAAATCAACCACAAAAACTAAAAAAAATAAGAGGAAAGGGAGGGAGGATACTTTGCTCGATGATTTCACAAAAAATCCGACAAAAGAAAGCCTCCAAATTGACTGGATTTGAGGAGGATATGTGTAAGAGGAGAGAGGGGGAAAAGGTCGGCGTTGGTTGGGGTGGGGGGTCGACGCCAATGACACTGGCGCCGACTCCCCTACCACGTTGTTTGCCAGTGTGGCGGCGATGCCAGCGGGGCCAGGGGGTCAGCGCCAATGGTATTGGTGCCGAAAAAAGGGTCTATTCCTAGTTGAAGTTTTTTTAGGGCCTATTTATAAAATAAGTTTTAAAAAAGGGCAAAAATGTAAAAAATTCAGCTAGGTTTGTACTAGTTTCAGAAGTTAGAGAATACTTTATACCCGACTTTATAATTGAGAGATTTGAATGAAACTTGACTCATAGTTATTCTAAAGGTGAACTTTTTCCAATTTTCCTCGTCTCCTGTGTGCAGCATGGCCCATGTGCTAAGAGCCCAGACGAACTGGCCCATGAATGCGCACGAATCTCAAACGTATCGAACAATCAAGAATTGAACTGATATCTCAAAACAAAAATTGTTGCCATATCTATAGCAAAATCGGAGAAAAGATAAAAAAGGGACTCGACTCCTTGCGCCGGTGCGAACTAGTCTGTCAATCTCCCCGTCCCCTCGGTAGCCTCGGCTCCCCCTGCCAGAGGCCTCCTCGCGAGTTCGCCCGCCGCCTCGCCTGCGCCGATCTCCATCCCGCGACGAGCAGAGCAGCGGTGCCGGCGTCTGCTGATTCCGCCGCATCCTCGCTCGCCGGTTAGCATCCATCCGTTGCGCACCATCCTCTTTCTCATCTCTCTACCCACCGGCACTTCTCGAATTTGCGTTAGCCCTAGCTTTTCTTCTAGGTCCGGAAGCTGCTTTTCTTCTAGGTCCGGAAGCTGCTTTTCTCTTAATTTGTCTTAACCCTAGTACTAATAACAGTTCAGTTTGTTCCCAGAAAAATTTGGGGGTTCAACTGAACCCCCATGCCCCACGCTAGGTCCGCCCCGCAGGTTTACTCATCCGGTGAGTCAGTGGGGATAGAATCCGGTATCCAGGATGATGTTCGATGATGATGACGATGAACCTCAGTTGAATGCGGTGGATAATTACTATCTTCTTGATGCACGGGAGGTGCCTGTCTGTATATCAGTTTTGCCATTTCAGTTCAAAGCCACCAATGAGGTTCCTGAATGCAAAAAGGATGTGTTCTTGTGGGGAACTGCTGATCCTGGCATCAAAGTATACAGGAAGGTGGTCGCTTGGAGGCTAGGGCTTCAAGGCAAGAAGCCAGAGATTTCTGTTCTTTCGGCAGAAGGAAGCTGGATTTGCCTTACAAAACCGAAGAACAGCTACGAAGAGAAGATTCGGACAATACTGATTACAGTGCAGATGCTTCACTTCCTCAGAAGGAAGCCTGAGGAGCCTGAAAAGAACCTGTGGAGTCATCTTCGCAAAATTTTTGAGTACTCCCTTCATGCGATCACTTTTCATTCTTCACATGATGTCAAATTCTCAGACTTATGGACATGTTTTCATTTTGCAGCAAGTTTGAGGTTAGACCCTCAGAGGATGACTTCAGAAATCACCGTTCACTAATTAAGCACTTTGCTGAGAAAGATTCAACCTTAGCTAAATCAGAGGTACGCACCACTGATTCTTGATATGGACAACTGGCGTTGATAAGATTATCTGTAACGCCAGTGCTACATAGTGCTATCATGATGAATTGATGATCTATGAATGGATTTATCTGAACATAGTGCTAGCTGTGTACTCTCTTCCTTTCAATCTGAGTTAACTCTTACTCTAGTGATTGTAACAACTCTCCAGTAATGTGCTTGATTGCTGTTTTACGGTGATATCTTATCATGATTTTTTGACAGATTTTGCAAGGCTTTACTCAAGAAAATTTTAGGAAAAAGTTTAGTGAGGTATGTGTGGGATTGTGCCTTCTCTTGAAAGTTTTGGAAAAACTGATCATGATATTAATTTCCCTTGTTATAATTATATCTAGCTTGGGTCAGATAAATTGGAAATCAAAGTTCCATTCATTGCCGATGACGAGGACATAGAAGAGATGGTTGGCGTGGATAATAATATTGAATCTGATGAAGAAGAGGAGGAAGATTTATTTGATTCAATCTGTAGCATTTGTGACAATGGAGGAGATCTATTATGGTAAGTTTAATCTTCTAAAGATGATGTATCATCTAAAATCCTTTTCCAACCCTTGAGAATGTACACGACTTCTAGTCTAATGAGTTGGTTGAACATACATGGGGAGAGTTCATTATTGGCCAAATATTAGCTTTTAGAAATAGGAATTATTTGTAATGTCAAGCTCAGGAATATGCTCTGGGCAAAGTTCATTGCTCCTGTTTTCTATAGACTTTGTCAACTATCAGGTTTAACTGCTGAATAATCGCACATTTCTGAATTCTCTAGCTGTCTAGCAGCAACATGTGCTCACCTATTGAATCCCCTGTTTCATGTACAGTGAGATTATGCCTGACTTCTTGGTTGGTCTTTGGGATTAGAGTTTGAGAAATTGAATTATATGAAGTAGCTACTCAGGTGATGGCATCACTAATTCCTGGTTAAATATTCCTGTCTTAGATGGCACAGCATCTTACAATTGCTTACTGCCTTTATCCACTTGTATTCAAATTATTCAAAGGAAACTTAAAAGCCCCTCTACATAGGTCAGGCCAGTGTTCTTAAGGCGACCCACCATCTTTCAGAAGCCTAGGCGTTTAAGGCGTGAATCAAGGCGACACCTTGCATACATCCTACTTACATAATATCCCTAAATTTTGTTGTACTTATACCTTGTTGCTGCCAATTTTCCCTTGCCCTCCCATCCCCTTTCCAAAGCTTGCTTCCAGTCCTTGGTCACATGAGCAGAGCATAGAAGAGGGAAGAGCAGAGCAGCCTGCAGAAGGGAGCATGCCGGCGGCCAGCGGCGGGGAGGAGGAGAGAACGAAGGAGGTGCAAATCCATCAGAGAAGGGACAGGAGCAGCAGGAGGAAGGCAGCCGCCGTCGCTAGGGTTCCAGCCTCCAGCTGTGCTCATGCTCTGTTGTTTCCTTCTCATGGCGATGCGATATCCCCAGCCTAATTTTCCATGTACGCGACGCTCAACCTCGACTCTGTGACCCCGCCCCCCAGATTTCAGAGCGATTTCCATCCCCCATGGGCAATTTCGCCCTGCCCCTTGATTTTAACTAATTTGCTGTGGTCCCACCCCTTGATTTTAACTGATTTGGATCTCCTTGCCCACGCAGAAGGATAGGTGATGCTGACGCTTTGCTTCGTGCTAGCGCCTGTATGCTGCGGCGGCGCCTTAAAAACCATGGGCCAGGCCCCCTTTGTTTGGGCTTATGAGCCAGCTTATAAGCTAAAAAGCGACGCCTAAACAAACAAGCTATTTTAAACCCATAGGCCACTCTTGCACTAATAAGCTAAAAGCTAGATCTGAGTAGCTTTTTTGCCTTATGTGGACTGGATTTAGGACTCCACCCTTGAACTTCTGGCTTAAAAGCCACCTGCTTATAAACAATAAAAGCCAAAAAGTCAGCTTAAAAGCCTAAGCAAATAAGCCTAAACCAAAATAAAGGGGACGGTAATCTTTTTTTTTTAATTTTGTAGAAGAAACTAAGAATGCAAAACAAATTTCGGTAGCATTTGGATTTCCCCCAAACAGGTCCAAGTAGGGATGTCAAGTTGAGGCATGTTTACATTCAGGAATTTGAGCATTTTGTACAGCTGCTCAGTTGTTTTCTTATTAAGAACATATTTGGCCTGTAGATGATAATTTCAAATGTTACTGAAACTTTCCTCTGCATGGGCTTCTAGCAAATGGTTCAGACCATTTTGTTCTATATCAGAAAACACTAGGTGTTTCCCGCTTATGCATTCTTAGTACTATTATTGATTCTGTCCCATGCAATTGCAGAAAGAGTGTCCATTCAGTCTGCACTCAAATCAGTTGATAAAACTGTGCTAGCGCTCTCACATCATTAGTCTATATGGAATCTGTGATCATGACTCAACACTGTCTGCTATGGTTTTATTCATTGTTAATGTTGAGTACAATGTTGCAATTTGGATTTTTTTTTAGTTCCTTTTACTGTTTGTACTTTGCTTTAAGACCACTTTGCATCCTTTGCATTCATCAATATTTTGTTTCTGGTTTCATCACTGCCATACGAAATTCCCCATAAATACTGGAGTAGTTTTGTCAGGCCTGTAATACCAATTTTTAATCCTTGCGTGTTGTCCTATTGTAGCTGTGATGGTCCATGTATGAGGTCATTCCATGCAAAAATTGGTACTGGTGAAGATTCCTATTGTGATACCCTCGGGTACTCTGAGGCAGAAGTTCAGGTAGCTCTTGAACATCTTGAGTGGTAAAGAGAGCTTGAAATTTACACTTACCTTTCATTTTATTGAGTTCTCTTATTCTAATGATTTTTAGGCGATGAAAAATTTCCTGTGCAAAAACTGTGAGCATAAGCAACACCAGTGTTTTTTCTGTGGAGCATTGGAACCTTCAGATTTACCAACTGCTAAGGTATACTGTCATTGCTCACTGCTAGGTAGATAAAAAACTGTTGCTTTATCATCCTTTTTTGGAAGTGATTTTCATTGTTGAATACGTCCATAGTACTACTTAGCACACTACTTGTAAGCTGCAAAGTTCTAATGGGCATGTTTGGGATAAGGGACCCCTTTGGCCTATATAGACCAGCACTGATTTCCGATGGGTTCCGAGTTTTCTTGTTTTTCTGAATTTTTTCGGCTCCTAGGAGAAATTAACACGTGCCAGCCTACTTTGCATTTGAGCTGTCCCTGGTGCAATGGTGCCATGGTGGCAGCCGCACCACAAGGGCAGTGGAGAAGAGGAAGAGACAAAGACTCTTGTTTATTTTTAATGAACAGAGATACATCACCATTCTTATATAGCTGGGACGACCTGACCGTTAAGGAACTTATCTCTAAGATTATGGGAGCAGCTAACTAATCGATCTACTGTACACAACCTGCTTGAACAGTATCGTATGGGGCACTGTTCATTACAGTACCACCGGCCCTGGAGTTGACTGCTGCTTCTATATGGGCCCTAATGGACTGCACATGACAGAAGTTGTGTAATTGATGTAGCAACTATCAGTCGGGCAATTTAATGCCAGCATGGTAACACCTGACTATTTTAGAGTCGCTCAAAAGGAAGTAATGGTATGGTTCAACGGTTAGGAAGTCCATCTCATAAAATCTAAGTGTGTGATATTTTTTTCAGGGCTTTGTTCTAGTTATTTTTCGCTAATTTTACCATCTTTCTTTAGGTGTTTCTATGTAATAATGCTACCTGTGGGCACTTTTACCACTCAAAATGTGTTGCACGACAACTTCATTCTAAAAACAAAAATGAAGCCTCAGAACTGGAGATGAAGATAGCAGGTGGACTTTCATTTACATGTCCCATCCATTGGTGCTTTCGTTGCAAAGGTTTGGAGGACAGAACTCAAGAGGAATTACAGTTTGCTGTTTGCAGGCGCTGTCCAAAGTCATATCACAGAAAGTGTTTACCAAGGTGCTGCTATGAAACAAGTGGTTTGTCTTTTCATGTTTACATTTATATAATCTCTTTTATTTATCTCATACTTGAAATTGAAATTATTTCAGAGAAATTGCCTTTGAAGATAGTGAAAACGAGGACATCATTACACGTGCTTGGGAACTTTCAAAAAGGATTTTGATCTATTGCTTGTATGTGACTTATCCACAATTTTGCTAAGTGCTTTGCCAACATTGTTCATATCAATGATTTGTTGTAAACTGTTACAGGGACCATGAGATAGATACTGACATTGAGACACCTACCAGAGACCATATAAAATTCCCTCGTATTTCAAACATAGAAAAACCTGAAAGACTTCTAAAGAAATCAATCAAAGAGGTGGTGAATAAGAAAAAGAGGACTTTTAGTGAGTCAGTTCCTGATCATCTCTCAACAGAACGTGGAAAGTTGCCAGATATGGTTTGCATTCAAGAAAGTGATCAGGCTAGAAAGATTAGTGCTAGGAGTTCATCTGAGCAATTTATTGTCAAACCTGAGAAGAAAAAAGCCAAGTTCTTGAAAGATAGAGCACGGCCTGAACCATGTATGATCAAGGATGCTGCTACAAGCAGTACAAAACCTGCAAAAAAGCAGGAAAAACTTTTGGTAACTATGCCCTCATCTACTTCTAGGAAGATACCCCAAAGTTCATTTCCTACAGTGGACAGTGAAACAGAGAAGAGGTCAGTCACTTCTACAAACTGGGGATTGAGATCACGACTATTGTACCTAGGCATTTTTACGCATTTGTATTGCTACAGTTTTCTTTCATATTCTATTCTTCTTTTTTCATTTTTTTTTGGTTCTATCTTGTTGGCTTGGATGTGCAAAGTAAATGCTGATGAAACAATACATAGTTTATACTTAAGAATCCTCATGGAGCTGAAACAGGATCTTTGTGTCTTACAGGGTAATTGCCTTGGTGGAAAGAGAAGCCCCTTGTTTGACAATAAAAGATATTTCAAGAAAGTGCATGATGCCTTCAACTCATGCATACTCCGGCAGGCAGGTTGACAGGATTATTGCGACTGGCAAGCTTGAGCGATCTGTTCAGGTCGTTAGTTCCAACATGAATTGGTACCAAGTTCATGCTAGTTATTATTTGGACTCATATTTACTTACTGATGGGCGATGTCATCTGTAGGCTGTAGGGGCAGCTTTAAAAATGCTGGAAAATGGAGGCAATGTTAATGATGCTAAAGCAGTCTGCGAACCTGAAGTTTTGAAGCTGCTTACAAAATGGCATGTATGTAAATAATAGATATACGTTGATCTATTTTTTCCTAGCATTCTTTTTTTAGAATATATATTATTCATGCTTTTGAGATTTTTACTGCATAAGGCTCTCCTGGATGTGATGCATATTTGCTTTCTAGTGCTGAGCGAGATTTGGTGGCCAAGCTCGCCAGAGCATTGCACACGCAATATCTGCTCCTAAGCTCAAATTGGGCAACTCCCGAGCCAGACCTTGTGTGTGTTCAAGGTCATCCTGGTGCTTGGGCTTGGCCACGGGGAGGGTATGTCCTCCATTTGGGTTGGCTAGTAGAGGTGGGATGCTTGCAACCGTTATGAGTGCTCAGTGCACAACAATTGCAAAGTCGCAAAGAGGTTGTGATAGCCATGGTACAATGGATCCCTCTAGACAGACCATGGAGGCAACCAGCACTGGCCGCGTGACCTAAGTTCAGCAACTACTAGAAGTACTAGTATGGCAATAGTAGGAAGATTGGAAGAGAAGATGCATCAAAGCTGACAACCAGTCAATGCCTAAAATAAACATAACCTTGTACATCAAGCACCCTAACTTCTGTTCAAGTTCATGGTTTTGTAACTTGAGTTGAAGGTTATCACTTTTGGTACTGGTCAATAACTTACGGCGAGATGAGCAGCCCTACACCTCGTGTAGCCACACTCGTCTATCCTTTTCTACTTAGTTAGACAGATCACTTAGAAAATCGTATAAAAGTCCAGCAAGAAATCGTATGCGCTTTCGCAACAAAGCGCTCATCCCTTGTTCTTTCGCTTGGAAGCTCAATCCCCTCGCTTCTACATGTGAGTTCAGCAACTACTAGTAGTACTAGTATGGCAATAGTAGGAAGATTGGAAGAGAAGATGCATCAAAGTTAAAGGATCTGCGCTAATGTGGGCATGCTCTGTTTGGAGTTAACAGTGGTAAAACAGTAAATACCACCCCAGCCTTGGTATCTGAAATCATGTCCAAAATAGTACTATTATTGACTGGAGGAGTACATGTTATTGTAGGACTCCAGTTTTTCTGTGAGAACTTGCAATCTTATATGTTTTTCACTATGTGTTGTTTGCATGAATTGGCACCAACTTTTAGAGGATATTGCGATGTTTAGTTGGGTGGAACATTTTCCCTTATACCTTGCAATGTAATGGTACTTGACCAATTCACTAACTTTTGATTGTTTGTCCTACCAGAGTAAGCTCAGAGTATATATATCACCTTTCATTTATGGCACACGCTACAGTTCGTTTGGTCGGCATTTCACGAAGGTGGAAAAGCTTGTTGAGGTATATTCCGATCCAAATATAGTGTTTATAGTGAGTTGTATATAAATACTTTTAACTATATTCCCATTAATCCTCTGCATCTAACTGGGGAGGCGCCACAAACCGGACATTAGATGCGAAGATCCATTGAAAAGAAAATCTCCAGTCTAATTGTCATCTTGTGATGGCTCTTGGAAACAGATTTCTTCTCATTTGTTTTCCAGCATGGCTTCGTGAATTATGATACTATAACCACATTGGCATTTAATTGTAGTTTGACAAAGGTGTCCAGTCTCGTGAAAGTCAAAACTTATGTACACTCTATTGAGAAGTGCTTTCTGCCTCAAAAAATGAATTGTTGCAGACTAGGCTCAAGAAATTAGTGGAGAAAAACCAGAAAACCTGTCTGTTTTTTGCCTTTTAAAAAGGTCCACTTCAGGGCATAATTGACACTTGACACTCTCTGATCCTTCTTCCTTGTAGAATAGACCTGATTCAAATATGGAATCTTGAAAACCCTTTATCTTAAAAACAAAATCCTGAGAACCCTTAATTTGAAACTGTTATTAACGAAAACCGGCTAGGGAGCAAATTTTTAACATGTCAATATGGTATGTTGATGTACTTATAAGGACTTATTGTTCGCTATACATACAAGGGCTTAAGGAGTGGGAAGAGACTTATGAAGGAAACAAATGTGGACCAACTGGATGTTCCCTAGGGAAATTTTGGCTGGACACCATAAACTTGTCAAGAATATTACTTTTAAACATGAATGATAAAACCTGACTTTGATTTCTTGCACTCATCACCTGGTGCATACTATTCTTTTTGTTTATACGTTGCTTTAAACCACACATTGTATGGCCATAGCTCTAGAGAACCCCAAAGTGTGAGTCTAAGTGGATTCATACCAGGCTTTATGGCCATAAAGTTTCATAAGCCTAACCGAACCCAAAATGTAGCATGCTTGTGTTCAAATAGATGGCTGCTGGCAAGGTGAAGCACTGTACTATTAGTCCCATGTGGTTGTCTCAACCAAAGCAAAGCTTAGTGGGATTTTGTTGGAGACAAGGACAAATTTCTTGACGAGGTTCATTGAGCCATAATACCAAGCGAATGCAATACCTAGGGATAAGTGCCACTAGCAAATAAATTTGCAGTGTTCTGATACCATAACTATAAAGCATGTGGTTTATCTAATTTTCTTGTTTTTCTGTTATTTCTCTTGATTGGATAATATAGTTGTAATTATACTGTATACAACTTGAACTTTCTTATTTCTTGGCACAGATTGTTGATAAACTTCATTGTTACGTGGAACCTGGTGACACGGTATGTTTTTTAGTACAAAGGCACATGTTTGTTCATTGATAGATTACATCCTTCATATGATCAGTGTATTTAGTAGTTTGAAAATACAATAAAATGGTTGTGGCCTAATAAGCTACCAGTAGTGCCTAACCCTTGGCGCCCTTCCACTTCTTGTTCCTTTCACAGCTTCATGCATGCTCCCAAGAGGACCTCTTCATGCTCCCCTTGCCCCTACAACTTGATCCCTTCCACACATAATTATTTCTTTTGGTACCACAGAAATGTATCATTTCACCTCACCAAAGGCCAATAGGTTATAAAGAAGGCTGTATTCCATTCTAGCCATGATATCAGCTATACACAGGTCATTGTCATCTTGGCCGTGCCGCCATCTGCGGAAGTGCAAGCAATACATCTTTCAGTCACATTTTCTTTGAGCTCTGCTTCTCCCTTCTCCCTCTTCCCAGGAGCCGATCGTTTTTGTTTACAGAATTTTTATATGTTTGCGTAATATTTTGTGTATGTAATTCAAATAATGTTACGACTAAAATTTTGTGTATAGATGATTAAACACATTTTATCAACATATAAGTATCATATATATTACATTATACTCTAGAACAGAGTGCCGTTATGGCCGGTAATAGAATATTCCATTGTTGGAATTAGGGGTGGGCACAAAATAACCCGAACACAGAAGACCGAACCGAAGTACATTCTGTTTCTGGTTTTTCTTCGGCTTTTTTCTTTCGCATAGATCGGTGTTTGGTGTTTTCTTTGGTTTTTGCAGCCTTTGAAAACCGACAAACCAAAAAAACCGAACTTAGCCTACCTCCTCATCCTTTTGTGTGTTGGCCCAAAGCCCATAATGAAAATTCCAATAATCCTTCTAAGTCAACTCCTTAGCCATGAGCTCGTGATCCACCGAGTTGAGGTAGTTAGCATGGAGGCAAGAGACCTTGGGCTCGAGTCTGACTTCACATGGAGATGGGTAGTTGCAGTTGCGACTTTCCTAGCTACGGCTTCCTTAGGTAAAAGACCAAGACTGAAAAACCGGAACCGAAGTAGTTCGATTTTTGAAAGTCGGTTTCTATTGTCATATTAGTTACTTCAGTTTGTATTATTGGAAAACCAATTCTCTAATAAACCGAGTAAACCGAACCAAAGTAACCAGAAGAAGGGAAAAAGATGCCCACCCCTAGTTGGAATAGAATTATCAACTTTATTGCTGTTGCAATTTCACCAATAAAAAACAGAGGACAATGTCCGCTTTAGAGACATTTTGCAGTCCCCTTTGGAAAAAATGCAATGGCAACTCAGAAGAAACAAGTAGCTACTTAAGATAAATTAAGTAGTGATTCTGAGCTTATAAAAAAGTGACAATCAACCAAGGCGATTAGTACCATCTCTACAGAAATCAAGTAGCAAGTGGGAACTTCAGAGAAAACTGGGGACCGACCAATGGAAAGTCATGTAGCATCTCCTTGAGAACTGAGAAGTAACATGCCTGAGTGGAAGTTTGAGACTCAATTAGAAGGGGCTAGCAAACCTACTAGAATTTGGAGTTGGAAGGTAGCAACTTGTTGAGAGGGTACCAACTTTACTGCAACTGGGATGACTAAGACTGCAGTTGCAATGAAAAATAGGCCCAATTTGACAGGATAACTCAAATCATATAACAGCTTAAATGGAAATTAGCTAGCAACTCACATGTAACCCATGGAGCAATTTCAAGGAAAATCAGCAAATAACTCAACTTCAGAAAAATTAAAGGCATCTTCAACGAAAATTTTGATAGCTACTCACTGAGGACTAGGTAGGTTCGCATGATGAGAGCACCTCAATTTTGAGACTGCTGAATTGGAACCTCCTTGTCATTACAAGAGGTGAGATTTTCCTAGCTAACACTCTTATTAACTCTGCATGCTGCTCTTTGGTTCATGCACCGAGTGTCAATCAGATCTGGATGAGCCATTCCCACATCTGAATTCGGATAGTAGTGTGTAAACCAGCAACCATAGTGTAAAACAAATACAAATACGAATATGGTATGCCAAATACATGCACAGGACAACTTCATGTCATGGTGGACTCAGATTTGATGTTTAATATTATATATTTGGCATATCATAAATGATTAGCTGAATCACTATGTTTTTCCATAGTTCATGCATGATTGGTTTGGTTCAGTGGTCAAATGGACATAAGTATTACTACAATACAAGTTTTAGTGAACTCTTTTTGTCAAATTTCATTTGTCTCAGGATACTTGGATTTGACTGAATTATGGTAGTTTCTTGATTTGTATTCACATTTGTCAAACATTTGATTTGTGTTCATCTTTGTGCATGTTAGAATTTGATCCATATTTGTTCTATAAATTATGCAAACAATTATAGGGAGGCTTCTATTCATTCTGTTGACACTCGGGTATGGTGCCTCACTGGCCTGCGTCCTTATGCCTTTTAACTCACAAGTCGTGATCTGGCCTCTGCGTGAGTGGTGCCTGGTTGAGATAAGAGAAGGAACGATATAGATGAACTTGCATCAAATCCACAGAAGCAAAAAAAAAAAAAAAAAGAACAAAATTTAGTGGTATGCTCCATGTTGATAGTATGCAGGTTATTTGTAGTTGATGAATAGATGATTATGTTCTTTACTATTATCTTTCTACTTTGGCAAGTTATTGTAGTTTGGGGTTCTTTAAGGAATGATTAGAGCCTTTATCCATCATCAGTTTAATTTTGAATCCTATGGATCTGGTATCATATCATAATTTATATTCCTTTATATTGATATAGATATTTGAGTAAGGCCCACCAATACTATTCTCATAAAAATCAATCTGAGTATCTTTGAGTTGTTTTATTGGTCTTCTGAATGGTGTATGGGTGGTTGCTACCAGATAGGATTTTTTTTATTTTTTAAACCTTTAAAATAAAATATTTTAATAATAAACCTTACAAAATTTTATTTTCACATCTGAACCTTTTGGCCACGGCAGTAATCGTGGCATGACGCCAATATAAATGGCGTGGCAATGTAGTCCACGGGGCACAAAATTGCCTCTGAAGACTTGCCACGCCATCCTAATTGGCGTGGCCGATGCAGGTAGCAGCACCCAAGCAACTGGCGTTGCAAGAATTGTGTTGCATGCAGACCTACTCTACCACCACTTTGCAAAGAAAACCCTCACTTCTTTGTGAACTAAAAGTTTGTTTTTTTCTTGTATAAATAGTAAATACAGATCTTCAAATAGTTTTGTCTTTTAGAGCAATTATTGGAATGATGATATGTTTATATTGTTAAGTTCCACGAGAAAATATCTAATGAAATGAGTCTAATATGTACCATATATGTGATGAGAGGTTAAGTAATTACTAGTATTTGTTGAATTACCATGAATATGAATAGTGGCCTTAATTTGTTGAATTACTTTGTGGTGCTCGGAAATGTACTTGTGTTGTCTAGGCCTTCGTTTGTTGAAGATTTTTAGTATATTAATATTCATAACAACATATTGGATATACCCTCTAAACAAGTTTACATTCTTAAGTAATGTTCGCCTTTTATGGCGAACTGTAGACCATGGTCTAAAATTCTAAAGGAAAATTATTAAAACCCAAAATTGATTTTTCACTCATAACTAGTCACTTCCTAATGAGCAGATGGTGGTGGTACACACCAAATACACCATGCATGTTCCTCAATTACGGACATTGTCCGAGTTAACATGTTTATGCACATAATTAAGAAAGTTTAAATGCATGGATATTAGTAATTATAATATGTATATTGGACTCATTTTGTAGATATCTTTAAGTGGGCCTCAACAATGTAGAAGGATCACCATTTTGATTATTATTTTAAGAGGCATAACAATTTAGAATTACAAATTGAAAACAACAAACATACAATTGCCATAAAGTTGAGGGTGTTCTTTGCAAATACTATACCTATCGGTTATGCATGCAATCATATGTGTTTGTCATGCCACTTGGGCTGGCGTTGCAGCCTTCCTTGGCCACGCCAATTAAGTTGGTGTGGCAAGATCTGATGTGGCAAACCAATGCCTCGTGAGCCACGCCATTTATATTGGTGTGGCAGTATTAAAATGCCATGGCAACAATAATGGCGTGGCCAATAAAATTTAGCAAGGTCTATTTTTAAAATATTATATTAAAAAGGTTTAAATAATAATAATAATTCCCAGATAGATCCCTGTGTTGTCACTGTAAGCTGGTGTACCCTGCAAAAACCTTGTTCCTTGCAGCTTTTAATAGAAGCTGGACCGGTCTAAAAAAACTGTCCTCATAAAAAACATATGCCCCTTACCTGAAACAGACATAGAATCACAAGTCCAATACTATGTTTTGCATCAGTCCTTGATCATTTTAAATTCCATTAACTTGCAGATAGTGGATTTCTGCTGTGGTGCAAATGATTTCAGCCGATTGATGAAAGAAAAACTTGACCAAGTCCAGAAAAAGTGCCATTTCAAGAATTATGATCTTATCCAGCCGCAGGTAAAATGGAGATCATTAAATCATTTTCATTTGGTTTCCTTCTGTGACAAAAAAAAACTGTGTTTTTATGATCCTTTTGATTGTGGTTACTTTCTTTTATATCAAATAGAACTCAAAGTAAATGAACTGAGTCAGTTCTGAACTCTATTATTGCCGGAAAGGGATCTCCTTGGGATTCCATTTTCCTGCTATTGATCTGCATTTAACAATTGATCATGCTTACTCTAATAAACATGTTATGTGTATGCCTTCTGCAGAATTCCTTCTCCTTCGAAAGGAGAGATTGGATGACTGTACAGCCAAATGAACTGCCTCATGGATCCAAACTAGTATGATTGATTTGCACATTACTCGACTCCAGTTTGGGTAATTTAAAATAATTGTAACATCTGGTTGCTTCTTGATTAGATAATGGGGCTTAATCCTCCTTTTGGAGTCAAAGCAGCTCTTGCGAACAAATTTATTGACAAAGCGTTGACCTTTAAGCCTAAGCTCATTATATTAATTGTTCCCAAGGAAACAAAAAGGTAACCAACATATACCATACTGTATAACATTGTGTTGAACTTGTCTCTTACTACACATGGCAGCATATCAGGTGAAGATCTAAAGTTTTTAATGTGAAGCATCTGATCACCTGGTGGGAGACCAATCAGACCTGGGCCAAATTGGGGCTGATTAGATTAATTATATTAAAAAATTTTAGATTTTCACCTGATATTGCTTCAATATAATGACATCTTATCACTTTCCTTGTGTAATATATGTTTCGTATTTGCTTCCATTCTCTGGGTATCAGGTTGGATCAAAAGAAGACACCTTATGATTTGATTTGGGAGGATAGTGATTGTCTTTCAGGGAAGGTAAGGACCGTCAAGGAAATTTATTGAACTTTATTGAGCTTCCTTTTATCAATCTATTCTTCCTTACATCTTTGTTGTAATTTTATAGGCATTTTATTTGCCTGGTTCTGTCGATGTTAATGATAAAATAGTTGAAGGGTGGAATGCCTCTGCACCACCTCTCTATTTATGGAGCCATCCTCATTGGACAAGGAAGCACATGAAAGTAGCTGAGGAGCATAACCACACTGGCATAGGGAGGAGGATCACTTCACGTGTTGAAGAGGATAATCTATTGGATAACCTCCCTGTGATGAAAGAAACTGAATCTTCTGGTATACATAACTCTAGATTAGGGAAAGAGGAGAATACAGGAAAAACTTCATGCAATCTCAAAGAGACCAATCTATCAGATTTCCCTGTGAGGAGACAGGCTGATGCTGGCAACAAAAGAAATGCTGGACCAGAGACGACATCATGCCATGTCAGGGAGGTTATTCTATCAGATGATTGTCCTGTAAAGAAACAAGCTGGATGTGAAGAAGTGAAAGCTAAAGAGTACCATACATCTGATAGCCTTCCTGTGAAGAAACAAGCTGAGATTAATTATCAGCAAATCTCGCAATCAGGAAAAGAGAAAGAGCGTAGCATGGATGAAAGCAAGAGCTCTCATAACAGGAGCAGGAAAAGAACCCCTGATCAGGTTGACGGCAGCCTCCCTCCAGAAAAACAAGTGGAAGGTGCTTATGAGGAAAGAATGGTTATTCCTGTTAAGAAGAGTACTCACCAAGAAAAACAACTAGATGCAAACTGTGGAGACAGAATACATGCTCATAGAGGGTCGGAGATTATGGGTGCTAAATTCATGGAACGAGGGTATTCTGACATGAGTATGTCATCCCCTGACTCCAGTAATGCTCGAAACAAATCCAGAAGTGGTTCCCCTTTTATTCCAAGTGGACATCCTGCTGATAAGACAGCACACCAAGATAATTTCAGGAGCTATCCTCCAAAATCTAAGAAGGCTACTTATCAGGGCAGTTATTTAGCAAGCAATAATGAACGCAGTGATGCATTTGAAGGGAATATTGATCCTCCTTTTCATACTAATATCGATGATATCTCCAAGAAGTTCAGTACCGGTATTGAATTTGAAGTGAACAGGCAGCATTTTACTGCCCCAACTGCTGATGCGTACAGTTTGCAATCTCTAAGAGATAGTGACAGTTTTTATAGGACAAAACGCTCAGAGGAGTGGAACACTAATGCTGTTGAGAGCTCTATTGCTGATGTACCTTTGCAGGAACACCTCACAAAGTACAGTGGACAAGTTGGACATCCTGATGATTACTTACAGACAAGTCAATACTCCCTTGGATCTTCAGGTGGTAGATATGGGCAGCATTCTTTAACTTCTTCATACGGATTCCCGGGTACAAGTACACCATTCAGCATTATGGACAAGTATGCTCCTGGATTTTTGGCTCCTAGTGCACAAAGAAGCTCGGTTGTGGACAGGTATGCCTTGGGTCCAAGTGCACCTGGAAGCTCTGTTATGGACAAATATGCTCCACCCCTAGAGGATACGAACCACAGCACACGAGGGGTTCCACAGTATCCGTACCGACAGCTAGGCCCTTCTGGTGGCAGTTGGTCCCATAACTGATCACTTGAGCTTCACTTCACTGAAATGGTGGTGCAGGAAACCTGACCTCTGCAATTTTCAATTAGGCTATCACAAGAGAATAGAGGACTGACGGCTGAGCGATTTTACATCGTTTTGAAAACCATTGACAGTTGCCGCAGTGCTTGTTTTTTCTCTTATGAGATCTGCTGCATGTTTTTTTTTCTGCCTTCCATTTCATGAATACTTCAGTGGAGCGCTTGTGCAGGAATAGGAAATCTCACCCTCCAAGAAAATGAATAAGATCCTAGCTTCTAAGTACTAATGTAATGCGCACTGTGACCCTAGACTAGCGAATGTTCAGTATGCTGGTTGTTGGGCAAATGGGTTACCTATATGGTTTCGAAATTTTGTGATATTATTTCAGCTCTAACAATCCTGCCTGGTCTTTTTTTTTTCTGAAGTATTATGTATAGGGAGCGACTTAATTGTTCTCAGCAAATGGGTTACAGCATTTTGAGCAGAATTTAACAATTGTCTTTGGCTGAGCAGTTGAGCTACTGATGGAAAACGGCAAATGCCCTGGACCAACTTTTGAGGCAGTATGGAACCATTCTGTATGCGGTAAGAATCGGGAGGGAACTCCCTTTTGAACTATAGTTAGGTAAATTGCAATCGTCCGTCATCACTTAAAATCTAGTGCCATTTTTGTTTGAAGCTAAAATATGCCCTACCGAAATGTTGGCACTTAAAAAGTATTTTGGTAATGTTTGGATTGCTACCAAATTATGCCAATAACACGTATGTTTGGCATGGCAGCGTACCAAAACCAACCTCTAATCCTAGTAAAACTGTTCACAATTCTCATCTTTCTCGTCAAACTAGGATTGAAAATAAAAATCATACTCCCATAACTAATCTTTCGACTAACTCCCTCTAGTCTCAGTTGCCAAACAGCCTGCGAGAGAAAACATACATCTAAAACCAAATTTAAGGTGTTTTTACAATTACGTCTTAAGAACGGAATCTATTTTTCTATTTGAACATTGGAAATATAGTAGACTTTTTATAGGGAATGATGACACCAACAATGGGCATTTTCTGCTTTGGCCACTTGCATGGCGTTTCAGGTGACCAAATTATCTCAAGGGACAAATTGGATGTTCTTTGAGGGTCTTGTTCCCACTTATCCGGATCCAGTCATTTAATCCCTAGGGGTTACATGGCGTGTCTCATTTATTTTCTTTTTTCATTTAAAATTTCTTTTCTGGCCAGTAGATTTTTTTTTTCTCGATGGGTGAATGAGCTTACACTTCATTATATTCTTTATCTACCCTATAGTTCATTCTTGTGACACATCCGACGTCCTATATTCACCCACGTACATCCAACGAACGACCCAGATCGTCTATCCCGATCACGCAGCCTCCCACGCGCCCCCCCAAGTCCTCCTCACCCTACCGCGCCGCCCCACCAAAAACCCTAGCGCGCCGCCGTCGCATCACCGCTTCGTCTTCGCTGTCGAAACCACGTGCCGCCGCCGCCGCAACTCTCCTCCGTCGATCCCCCTCCTGCTCTCCCCGCGCCCGCCCCCGAATCCTCCTCACCCTAGCGTGCCGCCCCACCAAAAACCCTAGCGCGCCGCCGTCGCATCGCCGCTTCGTCCTCGCCGCCGAAACCACGCGCCGCCGCCGCTGCAACTCTCCCGCGTCTCCATCGGCGTTGGCATCCATCTCCCCTCACCCTCGCGAGTTCGCCTGCCGCCTGCACCGATCTCTCCTCCGCCCGGTGAGCAGCTGCGCCGGCGTTCGTCCTGCTGCTGGTTCCGCCGGCATCCTGCCCCGGTGAGCACCAGTACGCAAGTCCTCTTCCTTTTCCATCCCTCTCTCCCTCCCCACGCCGTCGTCCCTCCTTGCCTTTCTGGCTTCTCTTCTAGATTAGGTCTCTTAAGCTTAAAATTGTCTCAATTAGGTCTCTTAAGTAGTCAGCAGTGGACATGAACTACGATGGATGCACACGATAGCATGGGGTTGTTTAGAATTTGGATGTAATGAACAATAACAAACCATTCCCCATTTCTTTTGTTATTACAATAAGCCAGTAAATAAATTTGGTGAAAGTTTGAAAGTTTGTAAATTGGATGCGGATTACCATCTTACTAATTTGCTGAAATTAGGGATATTGTTGTAAAATTAAAATTCTTCTAAAGAAGAACTTGTTAGGGGGGTTTACAGCTGTATAGGAACTAAAATGTTTACATCTAAGTTACCATTTTGGTAATTTGGTGTGTACGCGGAAAATTGCAGATGAGGAGATAATTTAGGATGTTTCCGTCCTAAGCGTGCTTTTAGGTTCTTGGTGCATGCATCTAGAAATCCAGATGAGGACATAATTTTGGTCTTAAAAATGCTTGTATTTTATGTGCTTGCTCATAGACCTAAACTTTTCAGTTCTCTGGGGGTATATATCTTTTCAAGCTCTACTGTCTTTAAGTTTTTTTCCTTGTTAAGAATAGTAATTTTGGTGAATTGGGGGTCATTCACTATTATGATTTCTTGTTATCGTGATTGACACGAGCTTTGTGGTGACTGGAAATTCAGTGAACACCAGCATCTCATGAATGAGCTATTTTCTGAGGTGACAACTAGGACCATTCTCCATCTTTTTGTGGGTCAGATTTCTTTTGAGGTTGTATTCTTGGAATTTTAGTCAAGTGAGGGTGTTAGCTTTGCTGACTACATAAACAAATAGTCAAGTTGACAGAAGGGATGATCATTTTAGTCATTATAGCGGAAAGTGTCCATCCTCCTCTACATCCAACATAGAAGGTGGATGATGTCTAGAGCTTCTTCCCACATCCTGGTCAGGGCCATCAGCTCGAGTATCATCAATAAAGCCTGCCAAAAGGTGAAGGATATTATGTAGTTCAACACAAAAATATATTTTGACAATGTGAATCTGATCATCCCAAAAGGAACAACAACAACAACAACAAAGCCTTTCAGTCCCAAGCAAATTGGAGTAGGCCCCAAAAGGAAGGTAGTAAAAATTTTAACAGTCAGCACAAGTACACGACTGTAGTTTGTTGATTAATTAATTGGAGCATCTTCCAATTGAAGGCCGCATTTGAAATATGAAATGAAGAGTAAGAGATACTACTAAAAGATTTTAACAGATCTATCACAATAACATAGAACAGCCATCATCGCATTCAGATAAATTTGAACTTTGATAATAGGTATCTAATATTTTCTGGGCCATACGATTATGTCCATCATCATAATGGGATGTCGCAGACTCATGCTTTTGAAGGCAACGTGGCTTTAAACACAGAGTTCATTGAATGAACTACTGCTCATTTAACCAAGCTATTACTAATTACTAATACATGATATTCCTGTTTAGGTTCTAATAGTACAAATAGAAAATAGTACCCCCTATCGTGTGTTCCAAAATTGTACTTTATTTGACAAATATTTAGATACATACTGCTTAATATCTCAATTTTACATTTCCTCTGCATCTGAATTTTATGGTGTTTTGAATTTGTTGAGGGCCTGGTTTGGTTGTTAGTGGTTAGATTCGGTGCTTTAGTTGGTGTGATTGTTCTCCTTTTGGAATAATTCAGCCAATGTTGGTGGAGGATCTTGGTGCTCTTTATATGTCCAATGTCCAGTTTTTAGAGCAAAGGAGCTTAGCTACCTTGATTATAGATGTCTGGGGCCAAGTCTTTCAACTTTATGGTGAAATCTAGCAGTTTTTAGTAGCTTGGATATTGAAATCTCTTTGTTGAATTATAATGCAGTATGGCAGCATTTGACAGTTAGTTTAAACCTTTGTTTTGGACAGAGATAAATATTTATTTTTTCCTTTCCTACATCAGGCACCGCCTCATCGAGGATCCATTGCCAGATCGCTGTCGATCCTTCTCGCCGTCTGGCCATCGTCTCAGGAGCCGTCTACTAACCGTGCGCCATCTCCTCTGTCAGGTAACCTCCTCAGAGTTATCCATGTACAGTAGATCAATATTCTTTCTGTAGATTGTTGCCCACAATTCAGATTTATCAGGTCTTATAAAGAAGGGCATAACATAGATATCAATTATTTATTTCTTTCACGATAATGAAGTTTTAATAAAAAAATGGAGATAGATATTTACAGAGAGAAAATTTTAGCTCTCAACACAGAACTCACTTAGTTTTTGTGTTTACATATTGTCTGGCTGGTCTAGGGTTAGGAGATGATTAAGAGCTATGTACGTGGAAGATGACAAGTGAGCACTAAGCTAGGTTGGTGGTCAATGGGATGAAATCTTATTTCTGAACTCGCAAACTCTATGTGGTGCCACGGATGTGTCCAGATAGAATAGCTTAAAAATTTATAGTTTTCACTGTGTTTTAGCAATTTATAATATATTGGCATCAATGTCTATAATTTAGATAAATGTTTGACGAAAAAAGAAAACCATGTGTTCACCAGTAAAGTAGTTAGGCTAACTAAACTTTCAATATCATTTGCATGGATACATCACAACGAACCAATAGCACCGTTACAACAAGTCCACTGCATGCATCCAACTTCTAATCATCACGGGACTAAAACAAAAAAAAATAACACAAAGTGGCTAAGGTTGTTGAGCCATTGCTCTCAACAAAAGGGGCTGTTGAGACACGCTTAAGAAAGTTCCTAGGCACAACAGAAGAACATAGTTGCTGTTAGTTAAACAAAAAACAGAACTGTGAAAACCACTAGCCGCTGTCACCAGAACAAAAGGTTGTGGTACCTAACATGCCTTTGTTTGGATCATCTTATGATAAATTAATCAGTTGGCATTTTCTGAAAAGATATTTAGCCCAATTGAACTGTTGGTCGGCACTCAAAAGTAATGGGGGTAGAGTTACCTCGAAATACAAAAAACAATGTTGATGTAGCATTTATATAATACTAGCACAGATGCATATGAATGCAGTGATTTGCATGTTCCTTGGGCTAAATATAACTTGAGGGAAAACTGCTCAAGATATGGAAATAATTAAAAAAAGCACCACATACATTGCAAAATTCAGATATAGAATTCAAGATATATTGTAATTCTGCATACAAAAGCAATAGGCAGTATACCAATATTTTTTGGGAAGTTCACTGGTTTTCTCAGGATATATTCTATGTATTTCAATCAATCTAGCTAGCACGTCAGATCGACTGTGCCAGCAGGTATTTCCTATTGTTTTTACACGAATTAAATAGTCCCAATATGGTTAGGTCAATTTTGTGGAATACTCGCTCTGTGTGTATTGGAACTGTCGTTGCTAAAAGTTGGGAATGGGAACTGGTTTGGGTTTGTGTATTAGAAAATCTTATATCTAGTGAACTTATTTAGTGTATGTTTCAAAATGAATAATTCCGTGACAAGACTTTGACCATCAAGCATACCTATGGATAGTACTACAGGACTAAATTTTGATGATTGATTTTTCAGTACTGAAATCTTAGTTCATTAGTTGACCAAAAGTTTCAAGAATAAGCAGTATAATATAAATCCAGTTTGTTTTGTTAAAAAAGAATAGATCCAACCCAAACTGAAATAAATACAGATGATGTCTTTCAGTAGCCCTTGAAATGTGGACTGAGTTTTGAACCTGTGTATGTAGGAACTATTTTTTGGCAGGATGGACGTCTCCGATAGTTTTGAATTTAAAATTTGATTTTTAAGAATAATTTGTCAGACTTTAGTACTTTACCCACTGACTTGATTACGGTATATCTTGTCGTAGTTCAATTCCTTCCAGCAGCTTGTTCACTGCAGCAAAAGTAGCAGCACAGATGATTATAAATCACAAAGTATCCCTTTACTCCTTTTGTCTATTGAATAATCAATATTTCATACGAACATGTAACGGAGTTAACTACAAAACAAACAGTGGTGTTTCCAGAATTAAGAGACCAATTTTCATACGACCAATTTTTTTTATTGGGGTGCTTGATTATCTTGGTGCCGACTTGGCGACCCTATTGATGAAACATGAGATTTTGATTATTGGTCATTTTAATTTGCTGGAGTGGTTGAGTGCCACAATTTTGGTGTCTGATGGTAATAACTGATATCTGTATGGCTGTTATAACACTTCACTGTATAGTATTCCATGAAATCCTTAAAGAAAAGAAGATGTACACTCTCGCATTATGAAGCTAATCTTTCAATGGTTCTGTTTGATAAGTTTATCTCAACCATCTCTTTTTGAGTTTTGACAACTCTGCATGCATGCACTAGCTTAAATATTATTCTAGTTTTTTAATATACTACTATCTGGCTATGCAACTAATATGAAATAATGCAACCATGACGATGATGCACTTGAGGTTGACACGGTGGTATACAGCATACAAAAACCCAAAGACAGCAGAGCAGTTTAAAATCCCAGGGATAATGCACTTGTGGAGAAACATATTGTTTAGCAGAATGCTGCCTCAATATTATATCAAGAACTCAGAGAGCTTCATGGGAGTTCTCTGATTCTTGACCTCTTATGGCCTGAGCAATTGCACTCATAGGTAGGGGTGAAATCGGTTCAGATATTATCCGCTAACCGTCCGAATTTTCAAATACGGATAGGATCGGTCGGATAATTCTCGGATAATCTCGGATTCGGAAACGGAAACGGATATTTTTCTCGGATGCGGATACGAATATAGTAAAGGCATTATCCGGCGGATTTCGGAATCGGTCGGAAACTATCCGGAAAAATTTTCGGATATCCGGACAAATTAATCAGCGCACCTTCGACGTGACATGGAATGGAAGAGTTAGGAGGGAGATAGGCACACAGTTCATGCGATGGCGATGGCCGTCGACTGCCGCGCCGGCGCCACCGGCGAGGACGACAGCCGGGAGGAGAAGTTCTTGTATCGGAAGGCGGCAGCCGCACCGGCGTCGACATCATCGTCGTTGCCCCCCCTCATCCTCGCCTTTCGCCGCCGCCGTCTAGGGCAGCCTCGCGCTCTGGCTCGTCCCGCCGTCGTCGCGCAACGTGGCGCGGAATGGCGGGGTGGCGTGGCGGGCTGTGGCGCAACCCCTCACGAAGCCGCTGGTGCGGCTGCTGCTCATGAGGCCATCGCTGCCACTGCTACTCGCGAGGCCTCTGGCACCGCTGCTGCCGTGAGGCCGTCGGTACCGTTGTTGCCACGAGGCCGCCGCCGCCGCTGCTCCTCGTGAGCTGCTCGCGAGGCCTCCGGCGCTGCTGCGTGCCGCCGCTGCTCACGAGAGAAGGGAGGAATGAGGAGATAAGGGAGAGAGAGAGGGGAGCTGTGAAGATAACGGGGGGAGAGAGGGAATGAGTGGCTGTGATAGATCGGCTCGGGAAATTTGCTCGGCTCGCTCCAGTTATCAGTATCGGTTGGTTGTTTAGATCGGTACTGATGTTTCATATATTATATATCGGTATTGGTCTTTTAATGAATTAATATTGATGTTATTAGTGTCGATTTTTTAATAAACTAGCATTGAGCGTGGGTTAGACGAGTGGGTGAAAACCCTCTATTAGTGTCGGATTTTCTTCAACCGGTTTTAATAGGGAGGTACGAATGGCATGTTCTATAACAGTGCACCTAATTACACCGCTATATGTGATCAAATTAGTAATGTGTTGTTAATATGGATGCTTCAATTTTTTGTATCTGTTGTTTAGCTAAAAATTTGGAAATATTGATATATTGTTTTACAAAAAAATAATAAGTTGTCTCTTTTCGTTGGTTTCTAAAGTTCAGTTTGAGGGGTTTTTATATTCGAATAAATATTCGTTACTGTATTTATTTCGATTCGTATTCGCTCTGTATCTGTATCCGGTAATATTTGATTCCATTTTTGTATTCGAGGTTTCCGATTTCGAATCCGATTCCTAAAAAAATATGAAAACAAATACGGTATAGCTAGTTTCCGATCGTTTCCGATCCGTTTTCATCCCTATATTTGGATTTTTGCTGCAAAGCAGAGCTCCACTTTGTAAGTTTGTCTGGTATGGTCTCCTAACTCTCTTCCTGTCACCACCTTCAGGGCTGTCATTACCTCCAGGGCTTCCATTGGCAGCAGTCCTACAAACAAGAAATAATTAAACAAGACATAATATTAGGAAAGGCAAACAGGGAAAAAAATCAAGGATAAAACTAACTTTCCGGTTGCAACATCCTCCAACACCACTGTGAACTCATTGTTTACTTGTGGAAGAGCACCAATTGCAAAGAGGATCTTTTCACCATCATATGTGAAGTCCTTGTTTGAAAGCTCAGAATGGTAGGTTTTCTGCAGTTTATCAATCACTTTTCTGCAGACCCCTTTCCCATCAACCGGTCGATCATCCTCATACTTCAGGATAACCTATTCAATAAAGTACAGCAGAACTAGAAATCAGCCATGTACATATGTAGATTATGGTCATGGACTTCCATACATTGAATATAAAATAATAAACTAGAAAAGAAACCTACATTGTAGTGGAAGAAAAATTCTTCAGTACTCTTCACAGAAACTTTATAGTGATTCGCATAGAGCTGGAAACCTCTTAGGCTTTGTTGGTTTGGTTGCTGGCAATTCGCTCTCAACATCATCAGCTTTAATAGGCACCACGTTTGGAGGTACAGGAGGTGGTGGCAACTCATCGGCCTCACCATCATGAGCATCCATTCTTTGAGCTGCAAAGAGGGGGATTAATCAACGGTAGGAGAGATTAGCACTTCGAGGAACTGACATCAATGAGACAGAATCATATTAATCAACTTGTTCAATCAAATTGTTACACCATGACAGTTGCACCAATACGTGAAGTTATGTTGCTGAATAAAAAATAAAAAATAAAAAGGGAGGTAACAGAACAGTTGGAATCATTAACAAACCAGCCAGTAGAATTGCTTGCAACGAAGGATTGACAGCTTTTAAGTGCAGAACCTGTGTTATCGAGAATTAAGAACCTTGTTGGTACCGTTAATCAATATTACCATGGACGCATAGATGGTCATGGTAAGTTCCCAATTGGAGACGACACAATGCCTGAAATTAAAGCCAGAGTCCCCGCGATTGGTGCATTTGCTGGAGTCAGAAATTGTTTTACTGTTCGATTTTATTGTCCTCTGTTCACTTCAGTTCTGTTTTATATCTCAACGAATCAACTTCAGACAGCACTTCCTGCACTGAAAGGCTTGTTTATTTATAGGAATAAGATAATCAATTCACTTGATTGTATACGGGTTGATGTCATTAATTAATATACTGTAATATACTACGAGAGAGCATTTTCAACCTTACAAAAGTTGAAACCGTTGCAATGCACATTATCTTACTATATAGGCTAGGAGCAAACACTAATATCATAATTTATCGATCAGATATGGACACAAAGAGCTTGCCAACCGGAGGACGTATTGCATTCGGAGATATAACCAACAGATTAAATGTATCACAAAACAACACCTTCAACATATTTCAATAAGAAAATACATAAAAGGGAAGAAACTAACCGAAGACAACGTGAATGCCGTGCAAGAAAAAAGATCGCATCAAATAATTCGTACCTTGGAGCATTCATACAGTCGGCAACTGCTTCTATTTCTATAAGTGAAAGTGGAAATATCTGACGAGCTGAAATGATCGAAGACAGAAAGAGGTATAGAACCACAAGCAACGTAAATATCGAGCAAAGAGGAAGGATGAGTCAAAGAATGTTGGCAATACTGTAATATCAGGCACACAAGTCCAGCAGAAGAATGATTCCTTTCTCACCAGAATGAAGGAGACAATGGCTGTTCAGCTAAAATGCCAGAGATACAAAGGGAAGAAAGGAACAAAAAACAACATGAATACTGTGCAAGGATAAAGGTCAAGTCAAACATTATTAGCAGAGCGAATTATGAAGAAACAACCCATACTATTGGTAAAGTACATTGTCACGAGCAACATTTTGTTTTAATCTATTGTTCTAACATTGTTTTTGTATGATCACCATATGGAACAACGTATTCTACCATTTTGCAAGCATCGAGCGTAGCAGACAAGGAAAATATCGATTCAGATGATCCAATGGACTGGCTTCATAGAAATGATACCTACAAACGACATTGCAGGAAGCGAAAAATAGTAAACATTAAACAACATCAAGACTCACCCGACCTAGGTGAACACATTCTCTCAAATTCAATACATAGATCTCTATTTCAAGTGTGCCTGATATTGTTTTTAGTCACATATAGTGCAATGAACTATTCCTTTGTTACCGGATGGAGTTACGCAAGAGAAAAATATACATGTGCCGACTGTGATCAGGACATTTTAGATTCCAATTACATCGAATTTGATAGTGGATTGTTCGAACCCCACTAACTGATTTTGACGCTGAAGGTGATTTTTGAGAAATTATTTTATAGATAAAGTTAACCCATAAAGTTTATGATCTTATTTACAATGAACCATCATGCAATATATCATGTCGAGCCCGCACATACCTGCGAATGTGCAGAAATTGTTGATGAGGATCCTATGCAATTTCAGCAGCAAGGTAACAAATGTATACGACTCTTTACTTTACCAGATTTTATGTACATGTTCATATTTTAATGACATTCGTTGTTTCTCTACCAGATGATGGGTATGAGTCATATCGTGTGGATGTTAAGGGTGTTAATGGCATCGGTACTGATGATCCATACGACTATGTGTACCATAAGCTACCAAAGAGACACCACGTTTTAAAGAAAGTAGCTAACTACAAGTTCTGTGATGCGATTAGGTTTTAATTTGAGCCTCCTGGATTCTGTTGCAGACAGGGAAAGATAAAAGTACATGTTCCAGAAGTCCCTGCTGAGTTAAGATGATTATTTACAAGTCAGGTGCATAACGATGCAAAGTATTTTAGAAAACATATCCGGTACTTCAACTCTCATTTCTCTTTCACAAGTTTTGGAGTGACTCTCGACCGCAACGTCAGCACTGCAGCCGGTACCAGTATATATACATTTCGTGTGCATGGTGCATTGTACCATCGCCTGGACCACTTGGTGCCTGGTTCTCAGGGGCCTCGTCATATGCAACTATACTTTTACGATACAGAAGATGATACGCTGACGCATAGAGTGCGGAGATCCCCTGACATTGATATCAACCTTGTCCGGATAATTCTAAGAATTTTAGCAGATAACCCATATGTACAGACTGTCAACAGAGTTGGTTTTGTGCCTAATCTAGATGACTATATGATTGAACTCAATACTAATGTCACGCCTGACCAACGAAGATACAATGCCCCTACGGCCTCTCAAGTTGCTGCCATCTGGTTAGAAGGGAATGATCCAATAAGAACTTTCGATAGGAGTGTGACTATACGTCCTAAAGGTGATCGGATGCAGTATAGCAAAGCATATCATGGTGGTTATGACCCGCTGGCATATCCTTTGTTTTTCCCTTCAGGGGAAATTGGATGGGATCTCAAAATGCCATACGATTCTCCCCAAAAGATACCAGATGATATGGAAATAGATGGGCCAATTGAAGCACCAACTTCTGCTAATGTGTGTTCCAGGGAAGAAACCACTTTTGATGATCCCCCAGGTACGTACACTTGTATCATGTATCGAATCTTTGTAATATAAGTACTCTTAGGTTGAGTATATTAATATATCAGTTTTGCTGCAGAACACGGCAATGTTGAAGATCGTGAAGACATTGAAGACGATAATGATGTGGTTTACCGAGCTAGCAACGATAAAAAAAAAACTAGATTTGTGACAGCAAGGGAGTACTATTGTTTCAGGTTGCAGGTTAGAAGGGGGCCTTGTAACATCATTTTGTTTGGAGGATGTCTTTCCAGCAATGGGTCGTTGACATGTACATCAAGATCGAGTCTTTGAGGCTAGATTGGCACTCTAACCCTGAGAACCAAAAACGGATATGGGCTGAACTATACCAGGTGAATGGAATAAAATATATCCATGAGCATTGAAACTACCGCTCAACCAGCTATCAATGCAGAAATTTATCTATTGCAGGGTGTGGTTGACGTAATCAATTCCGGAGAGACATGGGGTTCAAAGGTTGGTAAGAGGATTGTGTTACCTTGCTATTTTCCTAGAGGAGGTCGCAACATGCAACGAAGGTTTCTTAATACAATGGCTCTTGTCCAACACTCTGGGAGACCAGATTACTTCATCACGATGACCTGCAATCCAAACTGGGAGGAGATAACAGAAAATCTCAAACCTGGCCAGTTACTGCAGGATCAACTGGACCTTGTCGCAAGAGTATTTAGGACCAAGTTGCGAGACATGATAGATCTATTTGTCAAGAAAAAGTATTTTGGAGAGGTTCAAGCGTACACTCATGTTACTAAGTTTCAAAAGAGGGGCCTACCACATGAACATATACTGTTAATTATGAAGCCAGGCAGAAAGTTAACAACCTAGATGGATATGATAGAGAATTTGTGCAGAGATACCAAACAAGGATAAATACCTTGTTTTGCATCGTCTGGTTATCAAGCATATGCTACACGGACCATGTGGTGAGCTAAATAAAAAGTGTGCTTGCATGGTGGATGGAGAGTGTCGCTTTAACTATCCTCGACAATTCTGTCAGGCAATACAGCAAGGAAAGGACACATACCCTTTATACAGGAGGAGAGATGATGGATGGCGTGTCAAGATTAGAGGTGCGGAGTTAGACAACAGGTAGGTTGTCCCATACAATCCTGGACTGCTTATGTGATATAACTGCCATATCAATGTAGAAGCTTGCTCAAGTAGGGATGAAAACGGTTCGGATACGGACGGAAACTAGCTCTTCCATATTCGTTTTCATTTTTTTTTTCAGAATCGGCATCGGATTCAGAAACCCCGGATACGAAAACGGAATCGGATATTATCGAATACGGATAAGTAGCGAATACGAATCGGAACGAATACGATAATGGATATTTATCGGAATATAAAAACCCCTCAAACTAAGTTTCCAAAATCAACAAAGAGATATAGCTTGTTATATTTTCTAAAACAATAGATCTCCTTCTAAATTTTAGCTATTAATAATACCACTTTATATGATAATGAGAAACATCCACCAATCCACGTAAACATAATACAAGTCCAAGGACTTAGTTCATTACAAAACAGTGACACTTAGACCACACATAACATAACAGTCCACAAACTTGCATTGCACACAGATATGACATAGCAGCCACACTCTCACGAACTCAAATGACACAGTCCACACTCCAGAGTCCAGACTTAGTTCATTACATTACAGTCTACAGACATAGTTTAGATGCAACTTGAAAATTAAGTTGACAAACATTTTCTTCAAACACCCATTGGCACTATGTCGTCGTCATCCTCAAAACAATCCATATCATCATTACTATCACCATCTTCCTCATGATTTATATCCCCAGCCTGTAAACAAAAATTTGATCGAATATTAGTGGAAGTATGAAAATCAGCCAAATAATTGTACAAGTTAGTAACAGAAGCACAAACCTTGGTCAGCAAGGTAGCAAAAGGTCACTCAAGGCTCTCCATGTCTAGCTCATTGATGATAGACCCAACCACATTTCCACCTAAATGTTCATATTCACAGATAAAGGCTTAAAAATACAGAACATGAACACTTAAAGCAATACAAAAGGTGTATAGATAGCTCAAGATTACCTTTTCTTGATGCTGTAGTCCAATCTTTGGTGCAAACCAAAGCTTGCACGATTTTAGGATCTAGACGGCTGCGGAACGGATCAACAACACGTCCGCCAGCACTGAATGCTGATTATGAAGCCACAATTGATACTTGAATAGAATGTACATCATGAGCAAGTCGAGCAAGAATAGGAAGCTCATGTTGCTTGAGTGACCACCAATACAAAATGTTAAATGTTTTGTTTTTGGTATCCCATTCCACTAGTGTTTGATCCATGTACACTTGCAACTCAATTTTATTGCCTTTTCCAAGGGCAGTACTGCCACGCAAGTAGTTCACAACATCTACATCAAGATCATCATCACTCTCCTCATTCATATCCCCATTCACTGAAGAATCCTTTTGGACATTTGTAGCTGATTCATTCTTTGAAGGGGTTGGACTAAACTCATAAGCTTTGAATAACTTGTTGACAACATCCATGAATTTATTAATTTGTTCTGGCGCATTTTACTTACCATAAATCTTTTCTGCATAATACTGTACTAGTTGTGTCTTGAACCTAGGATCAAGAAAGCAAGCTACAGAAAGAGCCATATTGGACTTCTCCATATACTTATCATACTTAGCTTTCATTTTAGAGCCCTTAGCTACTATAACTGGATCAGAACTGATGCACCAATCAACTACTACAAGCTTAATTTGACAAAATTCACTAAAAAACAGATTTGCAGTTGGATATGTAGTGCCTGAGAAGATCAAAGTAGCATCATAAAATCTTTTCAAACATGTATACAATGATTTTGCCATAGTCCAATTACCAGTTGTTGGAGCACAATGTAGATATTTGCTTCTATGATGAAGAAAAAGCCTATCAAAAGCTGGTCTATAGTGAATAGCTTGCTTTAACATGAGATAAGTGGAGTTCCACCTTGTTGGAACATCCAAAGAGAGACCATAGCTGGTACCTAAACAATCACATTCTGAGGCACACTTCATCAATTCTTTCCACTGCAATGTGGAGTTTTTCACAATTGAAATTGTGTTTCTGATATTTGAAACAGTTGATGCAATTTCCTTCAAACCATCTTGAGCAATAAGATTTAAAATATGATTCAAACATCTCACATGAAAAAAGGCCCCATCACATATCAAGGGTGATATCTTATTGAGCTTTAGTACTAAACCCTTACACATACATCATTGGCCGACGCATTGTCCAAAGTAAGTGCAAGCAATTTCCTATCAAGATTCCAGTCCAGTATACTGTCATAAAATTCCTTGCACAAGTTTTTTCCTGAATGACGGCCCTCTACATGCATAAACTTCACAATTCTCTTTTGCATGCACCAATTAGCATCTATCCAATGTGCAGTTATGCATATATAACCTTTATTTTGATTTGAGGTCCACATATCCATGGTTATACTAAAGCAGCATGAAAGTGTCTTGAAGTACTGATACAATTTCTTCTTTTCCTCTAGGAACATATTCAGGATGTCTTTCCTAATAGTTATGCAACTTTTGATTGGAAAAGTAGAGCGCAAGGACTTAATAAATTCCACAAAGTACTCATGCTCAACAATGTTAAAGGGATATTCATGCATAATAATTGCCAAATAAAATTTCTTTAAGCTAGCAGCCTCATCATACCTATAAGTCTTAATAGATGTAGTTCCATTGCCACTATCATTCTTCTTTATATTTAGAAGCTGCTGACCACTTTTGATTTGGTGCTTATTAGCTAAGTGATTCCAAAATACTGATGTGTCCTTGTTGGTCTCACAACGAGATTTATAACTGCACTTCTTACACTTAGCCTAGAGCTCTACAGTCTCTGTTCTATCATCTCCTACTTTCTTTGTGGAATACTTCTCAAAGTGCATCCAAACCTCATAGTTGCACTTCTTTGCTTTTTTTGCTTGAGGGACATCTGGATCAGCAGCAGTGTCCTGTGTCAAATCAATTGCAACACTTGGTGCTAGTGCAGTAGCAGTTGGATCAAGCACTTGTTGATTGGTAGCAACTCCTCCTTCCGTCAGCTAAGTTGGTTGTGATGTTCATAAAGCTACTACACTTGTACTGCATACACTTGCACTGCTACTACTTGCATGTGACGAATCCATCACAATTCACAAATCTACCACACAATAGAAAACAAATCAATGTTGAGCTCCACAACAGAAATTAAATCATTTGACATTGATTCACCTAATATCTAAAAAAGAATGCATAATCCCAATCAACACAGCACTGACTCACTGAGCACACATATAGAGCTAGAGCCTAGAGGAAGGAAGAGGAGTAGAGGACTAACCTCAAACTTGTTGATGCCATAGAGCCGTAGAAGGCGAATCGGCGGTGGCGTGTGCCGTGTGGTCGTCGGGGCTCGGGTCCCTGTTGGTTATTGCCGCCTCAGCCCCTGCTGCCGCCGCCGCCACTGCACGCCGCCGCGCCTACCCCTGCCCCTGCCGCCGCCGATGCCTCCTCTGCCTGCCGCCGCCGACGCCGGGCACTAAAACCCTAGGATGCGTGCCTGCCTGCCCCTGTCGTGCGGTGGTTCACTACTGTGTGCGCCTGTGCGGTACCTGCCTGCCTGGCTGTGGCTGCCTGTGTGGCTGTGTGTTGTTGTGTCTAGGGTTAGCCTAATGGGCTAATGGGCCGGCTCTTGCTACTGGGCTATACATGCAGGCTACTTAATATCCAGATATCTGGTAAAAATTCCAGATAGTTTCTGGCCGTTTTCCGATTCTGCCGGATATTAGCTTTACTGTATCCATTTTTGTATCCGAAAAAAAAATCTGAATTTGTATCCATACCTAAAAATATCCGAAAATTATCCGACCGAGACAATCTGCATCCGAAAATGCATCCGGATAGTGGAAACTATCCGAACCGTTTTCAACCCTATGCTCAAGCATCAAATCTGTGAAGTACCTTTATAAGTATGTATATAAAGGCCATGACTGTGCATCTTTCTTAGTCGACCCAGCTGGGGAAATCAATGAGATCCGTCAGTACAGGGATGCTAGATACATATCTCCACCGGAAGCTATATATAGGATTCTTGGTTTCCCACTCTTCAGTATCTATCCGACTATTTTGCAACTCCAGCTTCATTTGCCCAACATGTAGTATATTACCTATGATGAGTCTGGTAATCTTGAGGATGTTGTCAGCCGGCCATCTTCTTCTATGACAACACTTAATGAGTATTTCAAAATGAATCGCGTAGATGCAAATGCAAGGAAATTATTGTATAAGGAGTTCCCAGAACAGTATAGGTGAATCAAGGGTAAAAATGTATGGCAAAAAAGAAAAATTAAGAGAGGTCAAGTTGGAACGATTGTGTATGCGCACCCTGCTGAAGGAGAGAGATACTACTTGAGAGTGCTTCTGAACCATGTGAGAGGAGCAACCTCGTATGAGGATTTGAGAACTGTATCTGGCACTACATACTCTATTTTTAGAGAGGCATGCGAGAAGAATGGGCTTATAGAGACGGATAGGTCACATGACGACTGCTTGAGTGAGGCCGTGACTTTCCAAATGCCATCTACTCTACATAGGTTATTTGCGACTATATTGGTGTTTTGCGAGGTTACTAATATCCGTGCGCTATGGGACAAGCATAAGGATTCTATGTCTAAAGACTACAGCCGGGATAATGTCAACCCAGTATCAGTAGAGAAGATGGTGCTTAGAGACATACGAGATTGGCTTCATTCCATGGGAAGGATATCACAGATTATGGCCTTCCCGAGGTGAATGATATAGGTAATTTTTTTTTATACTGGTGCGTTTTATTTTTATTAAATTTAGCTATCTATTTACCAATAGTAGTTTTCTGATGTATTTATTTGTTTTCGTCAATTAGGTGAATTTTCCAACGACATAATGAGAGAGGTCAGAGAGGAACTTAACATGACTATAGACCAATAACATTTAGATATATATACATCTCTTAATGATGAGCAGCATACAAGATTTGATGAGATAATTGATCATGTAATTAACAAGAAGAGCCAGGTATTTTTCGTCGACGGTCCAGGTGGCACCGGAAAGACATTCCTATACAAGGCGCTTCTTGCTAGAGTGCGATCCGAGGGTTTAATAGGCATTGCAACTGCGACCTCCGGAATAGCAGCGTCGATATTGCCAGGAGGACGCACCACACACTCAAGGTTCAAAATCCCCATTAAGCTTGCTCACAACAGCATGTTCAACTTCACAAAGCAGAGTGGCACCGCGGAGTTACTTCGCAGGGCATCCTTGATTATTTGGGCTGAAGCTACCATGACAAAGCGCCAAGTAGTTGAGACACTTGACGGGTCCCTTCAAGATATTATGGATTGTTCTTTGCCATTTGGAGAAAAGGTTGTCGTATTTAGTGGTGATTTCAGACAGGTTCTTCCCTTGGTGGCGCGTGGGACAAGGGCACAGATAACTGATGCTACATTGTAAAGATCTTATTTATGGGAAAATATAAGGAAGATATGGTTGTCACGTAACATGAGGGCTCAATCTGACCCGTAGTTTTTGGATTATCTCCTTAGGATTGGAAACAAAACTGAAAGCACGGTCAGAGATGATTACGTTCGTCTGCCTGATGACATTGTGATTGGTTATGCAGACACCGAAGATTTATTGAACAAACTAATTCAACATGTGTTCCCCTCGCTTGATGATTAAATAAATGCAAGCTCTGTAGCTTATATGGGCACACGGGTCATTCTGTCAATAAAAAATGAATATGTGGATAAGCTGAATGGAAAGATGATTGACAGGTTTCTAGGCCAGGAAAATGTTTACCACGCTTTGACTCCATTGATGATGATCCCCACAGTAGCTACCCTATTGACTTTCTTAACTCGATCACTCCAAATGGCCTCCCCCACATGAGCTCAAAGTAAAGATCAACTGCCCTGTGATTCTCCTCCGTAATCTTGATCCTAAGAATGGGTTGTGCAACAGTACAAGACAGCCGCTTCGGGCTATCCGTCCTCCGCCCCCGCCGGTCCTTGATGACGATAACGAAGATGGCGATGGGGGGACACTGACACCGGCACCGCGAAGATGGCGTCTGGAGGGACCGTGGACCACACTCCTAGCCTTGACCCCGCTAGGCCGATTAGCGGCAGGGCCGGGACTAGGCCTTTGCCCGTCCGCGGGCCCGAAGTCGATATCGCCGGATCATCGACGACCGCCACCCAGCCTGGGAGCGCGAGTAGGGCTACCCAGTTCTGTTTCGTGCGGGTGATCCTGGGCTCTGTGTTTAGCGACTCTGAGTCGTCCTCGCTGAAGCACCAGAGCCCGGTGGCGAAGAAGGCGAGGCCAGAATCCCCACCACCTGTCGAGGACACAGACGTTGTCGTCGATGAGGCAAGCGACGAGGCGCCGGAAGACGTCTTGCCCAAAGGGGCGTCTGAGCCTGCGAGCAGCGGCGGCCACGGCGCCATGGGGACAAGCGGGCAGCCAACCGTGACGATCTCCGCCTTCGACGGTGTTCTCCCGGCGGCTATCTTCACGACCGAGGAATTCGCCTGCTGCGACGTGCTGTGCCCGTTGATCAGTAGGCTTACCTCTTTGGTCTCGCCGGTCATCGATGCCCAGTTTGACCTTGAGAGGCTGGTTTATCACTTTGCGGCTTGCTAACTAAGGTGGGTTTCTTTTGCCATTGACTTTTTCTTGTTTTGACTTATATTTAGCCCCTTTTTGTTTTTTTTTACCTCTCGGCTTCGCCTTCTTTAGGCCCTTTCTATGGCAGGCTGCTACGAGCGGATGGCGCATTCCCACCTAGACAGCCTCAAGAGCTGACAACGGGACGAGGCGATGAAGGCCGGGCGACTGGCGCAGGAGAAAAGCGTCCTAAGAAAGGCGCTAAAAAATGCCAAGAGCTCGAACGCCCTCAAGGCCGAAGCTGAGACACTTCGGATAAAAAATGAGGCCTATGAGTCCTACTACACTGACAGCTCGAAGAAGATCGATCGTCTAAGCATGGAGCTTAGCACCGCGCGTGAAGAGCTGTCGAAGGTGAAGGAGGTTGAGGCCAACACTCGGGCTTCAGCCGTCGCTGCCAGCCATACGCTTCATTTGGCGCTTACCCGGATGGGCGCCTACCCTCCGCCGCTGCCCAAAGATGACGCCCCTGTCGAGGCGTTCATGACTGGTGCATCATCGCGGGAGGTGCCGTGGGCAAAACCTCAGGCGTCTTTGGTGATTGCTGCCCGGACGGCGGGCTATGGTATCCTTTCGGTGCTGCATGCCGGCGGCTGTGACCATCTCCAGGGCCTCCCCGCGATCTACAGTTGCGACATCGAAGACAATAGCGTGTGGGATCGCGACGATGAAGTCCGACCCCACTACCAATCTTTCTGGAAATGCTGGCGGATGCCGAAAGGGAACAAGATCGCCACCGAGAACCTTCACGAGCAACTCGAGAAATGAGTGCAATGCGAGGCGGCCGAGACAGGGATGCCGGGGGACGGCGGGGACGTGCCCGAAGGTGAGACACCACTGCAGGTGTGAAGGCCTTCTTCGACTTGGCTTTCTTTTTGGTAGCTAGGCTAGCTGGTCTTGCCGATGATGGCCCTTTGTAAATTTATGCTTATGTAAGGCCTTTGCCCCCCCCCCCACCCCCCCTCTTTTGAATATGAATGAAAAAAAATTTCGTCTATCCAGGTTTTGCTTAGGCAAAAGCTTTGTTTCCCTCGTTTCGATTACCTGTGGCCGCCGATCAATTTCAAGATTGTAGCTTCCCGGCCATCTGGGAAGATGAGATACCCAGATCCCGAAGACCGCGTCCCAGTTGTAGTGGTTAATGGCCGAAGCTACGCTCGCTGCTCTGCGGTGAAGTTGCTACGCAAGAACCTCGAGCGCGACGTGACCGACTTTGACAGGGACTACCAGCTTCACTGTGGCGATATGGTGGAATTTTGGCAAAATTTTCAGATGTTAGCGCGTCAACAAGGGATTTGGTACTGTCGTTATGCGTTCGCCACATGGACTCCCACGTCCGCGAAGTTCCCATCGTTGTGCTGGATAGTGACGATTCGACTGGGGGAAGGCACCTGCTCGTGACACCCTAGTCGTTGTCATTGACAGCAATGCGTCGACTGGGAGCGAAGGGGCGCGTCAAGCGGCAATAGCTTTCATTTTAGATTTTCTACTCCTAGCCCGACTGGGAGTTTTGTAAGTCCTGTAGACTATAGCGCTTCCGACACTAAGGTGTCTTCCTCCTCGGGGTCCGAGTTGTAAATTTGTTGCAACACGTTCGAATTGTAATCTTGACAAGTTGTATAATGCTTGTAATCGGAGACCTTTGAAATGATGTACCTTCGCATTATCTTTTCTCATAAATCTCGCTCGTCATCCTCCTATCTTTGACATATGTTGCCAAGTTGGTACTTGGCGCCTGTCTAGTAGGTTGTTTACCACGGCTTCGACGCTTTTTAGACTTCGAGGATCATTAGGCTTCAGTGCCTTCTAGGCTTCGGCGTTTCCTTTATGTAGCCAAGCGATGCTTTAGCTACTCGCCGTCCTCTACCTTCAACAGATAGCGCCAAGTTAGTACTTGGTGCTTGTCCAACGGGTTAGATTTTCACGCTATGCATTTTCGGCATTTTTTGGCGGTCGGGCGATGCTTCGGCCGCTCGCCGTCCCCTACCTTTGACAGATAGCGCCAAGTTAGTAATTGGCGCTTGTCCGATGGGTTAGATTTTCGCACTATGTGTTTTCGATATTTTTTGGCAGCCGAGCGATGCTTTGGCCGCTCGTCGTCCCCTGCCTTCGACAGATAGCACCAAGATAGTACTTGGCGCTTGTCCGGTAGGTTGGATTGTGCTCTATGCCTTTGGACGGCACGACGCAATTTCGGCGTTTGATCGAGCGATGCTTCGATCTTTTCGCTTCCCCTGTTCGACAGAGCGTTGATCGGGCGTTGTCCTTTCGGGTCATTTGCGACAAATGTGAAGACACAAGAATTTTTATACTGGTCCAGGCCTCTATCGTGGATAATAACCCTACTCCAGTTTTTTTTTAGCGTGCACTTTACATATTTACAACATAGCCCTAGGCTCTACATATAGTAGCGCTTTAACGAAGCCGCGTTCCATATGTGGTCGAGCTCTTTGCCCTCTATGGTCGCTAGCCTGTAAGCCCCTTTGCGCGATTTGCGGATTACGAGGTATGGTCCCTCCCATTTCGACTCGAGCTTGCCTACTGCCACGGGGTTGCTTTTCTTCTTCAGCACCATGTGCCCTGGCAAAATCTTCTTCGGCCGTACCTTCTTGTTGTACAGCTCTGCGGTCGAGGCCGAATACTTTGCCATGCTCTACAATGCTTCGACAAGTACCCCTTGAGCATTTCCAAGGTAGCATTTCACCCCATCTCCTCGTCACCAGAGAATATGACTCTGGGTGAGTTCACCCCCAGTTCGCTTGGGGCATTGCCTCTTCGCCATACACCACATGAATGGGTTGAACTTTGTTGGCTGTGTTGGGATGGTACGAAGCGCCTAGAGTACTGACGTGAGCTCCTCCGGCCATTTTCCTTTTGGCGCTTCGTCCAGCCTCTTTTTTGGGGCTTCTAGGATCTTGCCATTCGCCCTTTCGACCGCCCCATTCGACTGCAAGTGTGCCACCAATGTGAAGTTAATTTTCATGTTAAGCCCCTCGCACATCTTCTTGAACTTTTCCGAGTCGAATTACTTCCCGTTGTCGGTCACGAACTCCTTTGGTATGCCGAAACGACATATTATCTTCTTCCATACGAAACACTAGACCGCGGCCAAAGTTATGCGGGCCAATGGCTCTGCTTCGATCCAGCGCGAGAAGTATTCTATCGTAACTATGGCAAACTTGTAGCCGTTTCGGGCCGTAGGAAACGGTCATATGATGTCCAGGCCCCACCTGGCGAAGGGCCACATAGGGGAAAGCGGTTGCAACTTGTATTGAGGTGCGTTTTGGGACTTTTCATGCTTCTGGCACCCTAGGCACTTCTTGATGTGCTCTTCACACCTCCTCAAAATTGTGGGCCAATATAGCCCCTGACGAAGTATTTTGGCTGCTACCGTTCATGGTGCTTGGTCCACACTGGCCTTCGTACACGTCTCTGATTATCTCCTCAACTTCGGCCTCAGAGATGCAACGAAGAAGCGGCTCTAGTATTCCGCTCTTGTACAATTAATCTCTGACGAGCTTGTACCGTCACGCTCTTGCCTGCAGCCGCTTCGCTTCGGCTTCATCATCGAGAAGTCTTCCTTCGGAGAGGAACATACGAAAGGAGTTCGCTAGTCTTGTGCACCATGGTCAATGTCCATCACCTGCCATGAGTCTTCTTCGTGCCTCGCGCTTGGCGTATACATCACTTCGAAGAAAACTCCTAGCTGGAATGGACCTCCGGTGCCTGCCGCCTTCGCCAATGTGTCGGCTTCTTCGTCCTGTCCCCTTGGAAGGTGTTGCACTGTGATACCGGCGAAGGCCTTCTCCGTGGCCCGTATGGCATCCAGGTATCTTGCCATTCCTTCGTCTTTGGCCTTGAAGGTCTTGTCGATGTAGCCTACGACTAGCTTAGAGTCTGTTTTTATTACCAGCCGTCGAGCCCCCAATGCCTTTGCCTTTCGTAGTCTGAGAAGGACTGTTTCATACTCTATTGTGTTGTTGGTGGTGGGGAACTAAAGGCTTGCAGCATAGCGGATGACCGTTTCTGCGGGTGAAATAAGGATTGCGGCTACACCAGCTCTAGCATGCGACCACAAACCGTCGGAGAACATGGTCCAGCAGTCCTCATTCGTTGGTAGCACCGTCTGGTCGATGGGCGATGTCCAATTGGCGACGAAATCAGCCAATAGTTACAACTTTATCGTTCTTCGGGCCTTCGGGCCACGTAATACAAGTCAAAGGGGGCCAACTCCACAGCCCATTTGCCCAAACGGCCTGTGGCTTCCTTGTTCCAAAGCACCTCCCCGATGAAGTATTACGAAGGCACTGTGATCTTGTGTGCCTAGAAGTAGTGCCGAAGCTTGCGCGAGGCTATGACTAAGGCATAGGACAGCTTCTCGGTGCTGATCTTGACCAGAGAGAAAAAGATCTGACATTATTCGATAGAAATAACTTAAAAGATGGCATTTGCCTCAATTACAGCCAGGAACTGAGGTGACAGGTCGAAGAGGGCAAAGATTGGACAGCTCTACTTGCGCTGTCACAGGTTGCACAAACGATCTCTTCTCAGTCATTCTCCAATCTTGCGATGTACTTGTCATAGAACTTGCCTGCCTTCTCGAGCTCACCCAGCTCGGTGTAGCAGTCGGCAATCGCCCCGTACGCTTCTGTGACACCTGCATCCTCCCCGGTCATCTTAGAGATGTTTAACACCATGGAGTGGTACTTTATAGCTTCCTTGTACTTGCCTTGTCTCTGCAACGATGCTCCTAAGGAATGCAAACAAAAACAAAAATTAGTAGATTGTTTGCTGTTTTCATTTTGCAGGTAGCATTTTTTTTCAATTTCTATTGAACATGGAAAAAAATCCTTCAGAATAAATTTGAACTTGCATCTCCTTATTGAGCATTTAAAAAGCATTCACAAAAAGGTAACCTATGGGACTCTACAACAATCAAGGCATATTATAGCATTCAGTTTCAAATGTGCATGGACGAAGGCATGAAAGTAAAATGATGCGAAGCAAACCTAATCCACGTGCCGCCTTCTTCTCTTCAACATGATCACCCAAAGATTGTGCAAGATCAAAAGCAGCCTTAAACTCAGGAAATGCCTTGTCTGGGGCTTGATTTCTCAGATAGTTCTTCCCAGCCCTCAGATATGAAATTAAGCGCTCCTTCTGTGGATCAATGATGACTTCTGATTCAGGTATCTTACTACCAACCGGTGCATAGCTCAAAGCAGGAGCATAAGATTCAATCTTTGCTTGTCTTCTCAGCGCTGCATTTATCTGGCGTAGCTGATCATTCAATCGTTTAAGCTCCCCTCTCCTTTGTCTTGCAAGGAGCCCTACAGGATATCTAAATTGTTCAACATATTAAGAAATAGTAAAACCAATTTAAGGAGGATGAAGTAGTATGATGTACCAACTAATAGTTTTATCAAACAGAATAAAGATTGGAACTTGTCATAACAAAAGAAACTATACTGGCCCGCATGGTTCACAAACGAAAATACATGAACTGAATGATCTGATGGAAACCAGTTTTCAAGACTTGATAACTGGGTGCAGGAATAAATGAAAGCAACAGCAAGCTAAAAAGATACATGGGGCAAGACATCCAGAATACACAGATAGATGATATTTTTACAGTAAAACTTACAAAACCCAGGTTTTGAGGCATCTGTAATGCAGATTTTGCAATTTGATTAAAAAATAGGAATGTACGCATTTTTAGCATATACCCACATTGGTGAGCCACAATTCACATTCTCAGCATTTGCACTTATTGACATTTCTCTAGGCGATGTGAAATGTCTCAAGCCTAAAAGTTTTTGGCTATTTACTCTTCTCTACAATTGTAAAACAATTAATTGTAGAAACAAAACAAGATTAGATATTTGGATGTGTGTAAATGATAACCATATGATCAGTATATTCTAAGTACTATACAGGATTACATCTCGAACTAAGGTACAGTGAATATACTTAGACTTTAAATATTAACCAATGAATCAAACAAATATGAACGGTTAATTTGAAATTATTAGCTTTTAGGGGTGTACTGTACATACGCACTCCTTTGGAATTATTCTATCAAAATAGTCAGTAATTTATATTTGGTGTCCCAGATATGTGTTTTTCACTACCGTGGATTTATGGGGATAATAATACAGTACCAGAGGGCTAGGGCACCGTGGCTGGAGGGGAGGTACTAACAAGTGGGACCTTCAGGGAGGCTTGACTAATGTATATTTGGAGATATGGTCTATGTGTTCATCGCAACATCCTCAGTACGGCGATGATGGTAAGAAAGAACAAATATTTCTCTTTCTCAATTTGCTATATCTCAATGCCTCTAATTTTCTCATCCCAATTTGTCTCTCACTTTGTTCTAGTACCCTAATCCTGTTTAAGCCATGCTATTTGGCCATCATCTGCACTATAAGTATCATGCCATAGATATATAGGGAAGAAAATTGTGTACTGGAATGCTGAATGTTGTATCCAGTTTGCTATCAAGAACATGTTTCAATATGCCTCCAACATTTACGTACTTCACTTTGCTATGATCTTACCTCCAACGGTAGCTCCAATCATGGCTATTGCAAAAAGCAGAGGCATGTTAGGTAGAGAGTACTCTGGCTCACACGGTTCTGCGAAACAACTGGGTGGTAGACCAAGCATGACAGAACTACTGAGAAGACATGCTTTTCCAAAACAGGAAAATACCACTTTCTGAAAATAAAGAAGATGTTTTGATGTTATCAGTAAACATTTACACGAGGAGAATAATGCAAACGAATAAAATGAAGGATCTGTCATGGCATTACACAATTAAGAATCAAATGAAACAGGCATACAGAATAGAAAATATAATATGGGACTCACCATCATACCTGAAGATCAGATGTAGACTTCATAAGAAAATGGCCATGTCCGTTATCTTTATGGATGTCATCACTTGTTGAATGGATGACATCAGTTGATGACGACAAGCATCGAGCTATAGAACACTGGACAGGAAAGGAAAGCCTCCCAACCTTGTCAACCAGTAAACGAATGGGAAATGTTTGCTCTGCAAGAGAAATGGTAGCACATGTCAGCAAGCATTCAAAACAATTATTCGCTCTTCAGAATGGAATAGTTTGTATTTCCACAAAGCAGCATCAGTGTCCACTCTATTCTACATCATGTAAGTCTTGCTACAGTGAGTTATACGATCAATTGCAACTAATGTTGCAAGCTAGAAAAACAAGAAGAAAACCAACATGCAACCACAGCTTATGTATCCACACCACTGCATCAGATTAGCTCAGCATTATGATAGCATCAAGCCATCAACCAAAGCAGGGAGCAACAGTTACATCTCCGTGAAGAATTCAATAGGGTAATGATTATAGGCATTGATGTTTGACATGTTGGCTTGTTGTGTTAAGAATAAAATTTCTAAATGGGCTAAAATCAGCTAAGCTTCCTGCTACTACTCTGCTACTGCTACCTACGATTCCACCGACCAAGCCTTACTAAAAACTAACTCGCAACTACGAAGGTCTTATAATCTTATATGTATTGAAAAACTTAAATGTTAGAACAGAAAGGGAAACATGTTTGTCATAAGAAAAAAGTGGCACGGAAAAACTCACAGGAAAGTGAAAAAAAATCGTGCAAGTAAAAAAGGCTGATGCTCTGTAAAATTTCAACAATGATGATGCTAAGGGAAATCCAGACTCAAGTAGACTAGCAGGCAATATCTGTTCCTGCAAGCTGGCATCGCAAGAAACAGCTGGAGAAACCATCCAAGAAATGCTTCCAAGAAACGGAAAGGGAGAAGGAAATGGGTACGCACTGGAGGTTCCAGCGTGGGAGGGCTGGGCTCTCCCGACGGAGCTCCGCCATGGGATCGCCCCCGGCGGCAGAGGGGAGGGGCGCAGGAGGAGCGCCATCAAGAAGAGGATAAGGAAAATCTCTCTTCCCTCTGTCGTTGGATGTTGCTGCTCGCGCATAGCGTCATCCACTCACCTGGTCTGCTAAAGGGCAAGGCAGTCAATAGTTTCGCAGAAGAGCCCCTCCCAAAACAAGATATTTCATTCTAAAACCACTTATATGTTTTGTAATAGTACTGGCTGAGTAAGACAAAATTTGGGTTCAACGAGTGAGGGGTGGGCACTTGGTTAGAACGAAAAATTTGGTTTGGTCTTTCGGTCTTTTTGAAATTTCGGTTATCTAGAAATAAAGACCAAAATTTATTGCAAAATAACAAAGACCGAGAAAATCGGTTTCTGTCATTTCGGTTCGGTCTTCGGTAATGACCGAATTGAACAACAGTTTCAAAAGATGCAAAATATCACACAAATCGGAAATCACTACAAGAAAAATCAGGAGATGCAAATAACCTTCTTCTTTCACAGTCCACACGAGTGCACAACACAAAAAACAGCAATAGCAAATTGATTAGCAAGCAGCAAGCAAGCATCTTCAACGAGCAACAGACAAACGTGGGCTTCGAGCGAGATGCAGCGGAGTGGGCGACCGGACTGGACAAGGCAGTGGCTAAGCACATGCACCAGCGGAGACTTGCAGTGGAGGTAGGGGCCTCCGGCCGTCGGGAGACTCAGAGTATAGGAGGAGGAGCCGCCATGGTCACCAGTCTAAGTGGAGAAGGATCGTGGCACGGCGAGGCAGTGCAATAGTGCAGCGTGTGGCGGGGCAGAGCTGTGTGGGTGGAGTGAGGAGACGAGGAGTTGATGGTGTGGACTGAGGGTGGGGGAGGTCGAGTGCAAGTGGGGAGGTGGGTGTCAGGGGTGGGGTGAAAGTATAGATGGCCAAATGGACCGTGTCGGATGGGCCAGCCGACTAGCCTATGGGCCGTGTAGGCACAGTCCATTGGTCGTGCCGTGCTTAGGCCGGCAGCTCAGCACGTGAGCCAGCACGGCACGGCCCAAGCACTAGCACGGCTCGGTCGGTCCATCTATTTTTTTCATAATTTTTCTATTTTTTTTCTATTTTCTCTAATTTTTTCTATATATTTTTCCTCTTTTCTACATGTTTTTCCTCATTTTCCACAATTTTCTCGTATATTTTTTCTATTTTATCCTATTTTTCCTTCAGTTTTCTATTTTTTTTATTTATTTTTCTTTTTCTCACTTCACATTTTCAAATTTTATGGGGCAAACGTGCTAATCGGCCTTCGCCAATCCATATGCCGTTTCGGACCCATGCTGGCACAACACGACCTGGCACCCCCATGGGCCATGCTTGGGTCGAGACCTCAGCACGTGGGCTAACACGACACGACCCACTACAGGTGTCGTGCCTTAACGAACCGTGTTGTAGCGGACCGTGCAAAAGCAGGCCTTGGGCTATCCGGCTGGTCTGTTTGGCCATCTATGGGTGGGAGGGGAGGAGATTAGGGTTTTGCTCGTTGTTGGGCTAGAAGTGGGCTGGGCTATACACTACACTATGCACATAGGCTGATATCGGCCTGCTAGCTCTATTTCGGTTAAAGACCAAACTAACGGTATTAATTTCACTTAGTCCAAATCACTGACCAAAATTTTCAGTCTCGGTTATTTCGGTTTCGGTCTCAGTTACTTCGGTTCGTTTTTTTGGTTTCAGTCTATTTTGCCCACCCCTACAACGAGTGTTGATCATCAAAGTGCCCATTTGGTGAATGTTGGTTTTTGTTTTCGGTGCGAATAGAATTGTTTATTACGTGTTTATAGAAAGTCTTGACTCTTGAGTCTTCGGGAAAAAAAAGTCCTGTCATGAATGGGAACAATATTCATTGTTTAGGCAGTAAGAAAATCAATGTTTCAAAAATGATTAATTGCTTTCCTTCCTCATTGAACCCACCCAACGTACGTATGTACTCGCTCTGTTTCAAAGTATTGCTACCTTTAAATAATTGCCTAAAATAAAGAAATACATATCTCAACTATTATAAAATTCATAGTAAAATTCCATAGTCCGCTCGTTCGTCGCAGATGTCACGCCAACGTCATTAGTCCAACCTACACTTTTGCTTGCGTTATATTGATAGACTTCAATTCGATTCCGCAAGCGCTATATAGATACAGACTTCGATTTAATTCCGCAAAAGTCTGCACAGCTTCGATTCGATTCCATGTCATGCGTGGCTCGGACAAATACACACATATATAGAGAGAGATACAGACACCATAGGAAAATAAATACACAGAGGTAAGGACTAAAAATTAAAGACAGGCAGCAACACAGATCATAGCACTCTGTTAATAGGCAGCAACTCAGCCCCAGTCCATTGTGTGCCATCAAGAGCTTCACGCTTATGTCAATCCCAGGTAATCCTTCAATCAATCAATACAACTAACCTCACATTACAGTGGGAAAGTTAAACGGCATGCAGACATTTGAGAACAATCTTTTATATGTGCTTTGCTATGGATAAAAAAGAACTATACGCATTCTACCATTGTTCAGAACCAATTAAACTTGTATTTTTAGAGATGAAATAAGATTGAACCAAAATATATGAATCTGCCACCACCATTGATCTCTTTTAGATTAGTATAGATTGAGTAAACAGTAGCAAAACACTGTAAATAGCAGGTGATAATTAGGGAATCTTTTATATGTGCTTCGCTACAGATAAAAAAGAATTATACGCATTCCACCATTCAAATTACTGCTTGCATTAGTCTATAAAATCAACTCATTAGGTAGATAGTGAAATTTAAGCTAGGGTAAACATATAGCAAGTACAGGAAGTTTGTTAGATCCTAAGCTGATAAATAAAAAATAGGAGCAACGGAAAATGGTGCTAAAAATCACTTATTTCTCATTTGACTGCTCATTCCGCAACATCTCTGGTGCCATCCACTCAGGCTGTTAAGAGGGGAGCAATTTTCACTCATCAAACTTATAGAACACATCTCAAAGTGGATAAACTATGCAGGAGTTCAGAGAACTAAAAACAAAGGGTTTTGGATGAGTTTACCACTTCAGTGACCAGTACAACTCACTTAATAAACTATTTTTATGCATACAATGAAGATCATATCCAGTTGGATAAATTAACTGCCAAAAACATATATAAATAATTGTATCCAACATTAATTTATAGTAGATTAGTTAAACAATCGAGCCTCTAACCATGGTAAGCAATTAAGCCTCTAACCACGCAAAAGCAAATCAAGATTCAAGCCTCTAACCATGGTAAGAATTAAGCATTGCCCTATTAGGTATCCCTATAAGTCCTGCCCAAATTTGGACACATCAAATACTTACAGGGATCCAGAATTCCAATACTATTTTTGGACATTAACACTTGGCACTTGCAGTGGAAAGTGATAGCCATATTTGTTATTTTAAAGGTGTTCAGGAACTTAAGATCAATTGAACAGTAGCTGATGTAGATGAGAAGAGTACATTCTAAGCAATTCCAGCCCCATATCTGTAAACAATCAATGGTTGGTAACTACTGCACAGAAGTCGTACTATGGCATTTGTCTAAGATTGGAACCATAATTGCCTAGCGTAATATCTGATCATATTATTCATGTGCTCAAATACCACCAATTAGAGTGATAAAGTCAAGATTACATGAGCATCAAGTACTTCAGGATAACCGTGAGTCCATGGACATGGATTAAGAAAAAACAGCCAAACCATGAAAGGATAATGTGATGAGTATAAACTAATAGGACACAAATAAGTTTGAAAAAATACGCATACAACTATGTAAACATTAATCTATATTCTCTCATCAAATTGTATCAATAGGTGAGTATTACCATATAGCCAGTCCTTGAATTGGGCATGAAGGGCATATGCCAATTCCTTTTTCCGATTATAATCAAGCTCCAATTCTCGGATATTCTTTTGAATATCTTCCAGAGTAACATTCTGAAATTATATAGAAAGGAATCCAACTTCAGAAATAAATATGATATTCAGGAGCATGTTAGTATTTTGTCACAGAGCATGAGAGTTGAGATGGGCATTACTGTCACAATCCAATTTTTAGGAATTAAATAATTAATTAATAATGGATTTTTCTATAATTTATATTAAATTGTAAAGTAAATTAATTAAGCAAAGTAAAAATGAGATATAAAATTTCTTTGATAAATCACGATCGAATTCATTTTTTAATAAATTCGTTGTGTGAATAACCTCTCTAAAATTTTCTCGGATTTTTCGGAGCTCCAGAATTAATTTTAATATTACAAAGATCATTTTCAGTAATTATTTAAACAGATTCCAAATTCCTTTTCTCGAGTCATTCCTGGTCCAACCCCTTTGTGCCTTTCTTTTCTACCCGGACTCGGGTTGTCGTTCCCGAATCCCTAATTCCCTGAAAAATCTGACCTTGGAAAAATTCCCCGAAGTTCCAAATCCGAAGAGTCTCGAATATATTCAATTCCTTTTATTAAATATCATTATTTCCCTTTTGATTTAAATGTCCTCGGTCTCCATAAAATCCAAATCCTCAATATTCTGAGTTTTTGCTCCAATTCAGATCTCCACAAAAATATAATCGAATTTTTGATATCCCGAATATTCTAAACCCCTTTGATTTCCTCCATTCCCAAAATGGTCCAACTCCAAAAAAATATTCCTATATTTTTGGGATGTCTAATTGTGTCTCATATATTCCATTTTCTAATATCCCCATTCTTCCGATTCCCAAAAATATATATACGTATATCCTGGTATTCGGAAAATTCTAAAGTCCCGAATATTTCCATAAATTCTAAAATATTTTCATAATTGAATGTTCAAATAATTCTTTGAATTTTCTGACTTCCAATTTCCAATTGTTCAAATAATTCTTTGAATTTTCTGACTTCCAATTTCCAATTGTGGAAATTTCCGAAAAACCCCTTTCCTTTTCTCCCTTTCTCTTTCTTTCCATCCTTTCCTTTTTCCCCTTTTTTTCTTTTTCTCCTTTCTCTCTTCCTTCCTATCTTCTTCCTCCAGGCTCTCTTTCTCTCTCGGCTGGAGGCCGAGCCCAGCCTGGCTAGCCCTGCGCCGCTCCTCGGCCCAGCCCTGGCCCGTGCCCATCGCCTCCCTAGCCCGTGCCGCCACTAACCCGGCCTAGCTCGGCCAAGTCCCGACCCGATTCCACGCCGTTTACGTGCCACAGCCGGACTCCCGTCGCTGCCGCCTGCGCCCTAGGGCCTTCACCCCCCTATAAATGTCGGCTCCGCCGCCTCTTCTCTCCCTTCTCGCTTGCGCCCCTAGCAGACCGCCCTCTTCACCTCGCGCCACCACCTGCAACGCCACCCGCCATAGCACCGAAGCAGCCGCCGCTGCCTGTTTCCAGGCCGCCGCCACCCCTACTTCCCTTGCGGCGCCACCATTCATACATCGTCGCCAGCATCACCTCGGCCTCCTCTGCCCATCACCGGTGAGCCCCGAGGCACCATCCGCCGCCGTTGTTTTTTCTCTCCACCGGCAGCCCTCTTGGTTTTTCCCCAAAGTCGACCATCGCCTTCCCTCAGCCTCCGCCCCGTGCCGCAACCGGCCGTCGTAGGTGCCCTCCGTCGACGCCCTTGCCCCAGCGCAACGCTGACCTCGTCGCCGGCGTTCGCTATGGAGCCACGCGAGCTCGGCTTGCCTCTCGATGACATTGACGTGTGGGCCCGGCGTCTCCCCTCTACTCTGTATGGCAAGTAGGCCCGTGAACAATGATTCGATCCGATCTCATCTCTTGAATCCTCAAGATTCAATCTGAGCTGTCCTAGACACATAAAATCTCGATATAATCTCATCGTCAGATCTTCCCGAAATCTAATCCTAGCCGTCTCATCTCCAAGATCAAATCTCTACCGTTGGATTCCCTTAACCCATCTCGAAGCCATGTCAACCCTAAAAGCCACATCCTCAGAACATCTCAGTGCCACATCAGCCTCCTCGGCCACCCTTCCACCTTAGCAGTCCCATGAGAGCCTAGTCTCCTACTCCCTTTTCTCATACAAAAATAATTCCTTCAATTATTAATTTCTGAGGGAATATTCCAAAGGATATTCCTTTTCCAATTCTTTCCATCTTTTTGGTCCGGACTCTGATTCCACCTATTCTTCCTAAATTCATCTAAAATCATGATCTGCCTATTTATGTACTGTTTATTTAGAGTTTCTTAGAGTTTTTCTCGTTTTTCGTGTAGTTAGTCGTTTTCGCCGATTCGGAGGATCGCAAAGATCGAGGAAGAGTTTAGAAGAGTGATCGAAGACTTTTCTATTGCAAGGCAAGTCACACGGCAATCTCCTTGAGCATGTTGATCCCAGTTGTGAAAATTATTTTGTTTTAAAGTTATTACATGCAAAGCTTTTGAATGTCATTATTATGGGTATTTATATCTTATATTCTTTGATTATGGCCACTTTGCTATTGATACCGTTACCTTGATGCTCTAGGTGATTAATATTGACTAGCTGGATGGCTATTTAATGATCTAGTTAGATTATTTAGGTTTTGCTTAGCAGTGCATAGAAACTATAGTGTCATTTTATGTGGGGAAACTATTCAATCATTTATGGATAATTAATGTTTAATTGCTATATTTTTATGACAGTTGGTCGTGGTTGATTAAATAATCTTGCCAACTAAAACTTGATTGATGGTGGGTTGTGAGCACATGGAATGATGATATTGCTAGTGGTGCTTATGACAATTAAGGACTGGTTCACGGACTACTTGTTGCGAAGCAATACCATACTAACAACAAGCCAAAATGGACAACAGCTAGACTCGTAGTATAGTGAGTTCAACAAGAGGCACCACGGTGTGTTGTGGCTGTGTCAATAAGACCACCATGGCTATACCAATAAGTCCATGTTCTAGACGTTGAACCGTCTTCCTATTGGGTGCCTGATCAGTTCCTGTCGAAGACTGGTGGTTCAGCGGGTGGCTTTTTTGTTGAGCGAGTTACATAAAAGGTCTTATTACGGTTTCCCCTTTTACAGTACCATGGTGGTATTTCGAGGCATGGTGATATTTGTGGAACCAAGTCTTGTGGGTAAATTGGTACACCTCTGGCCAGAGTAAAACTGTTCAAATAGCTATGCCCGTGGTTAATGGACGGATTTAGCAATGTTTTCTGTGATTAGTACCACACTACTCATCAGTGATAATAATGATGGAAATTTAATAGCTCTAGTTTGGAGGGTTATAGTTTGGATCTGAACTGCATTAGAGAGCTGCTCAGAGATTCGTCAATGTTGATATTAATTAAACTATACTATTTTACAATGTTTTTAAATGCAACTGTTTTAAATGCTGTTTACGCAAATAAGCCATACTATGCCTTTTCTTTTAAATCCTGTTGCATTATTTGCATTTCCTGTGTGGCTTGTTGAGTACGGTGAGTGATACTCAGTCTTACAATATTACAATCATCAGAGTGAAGCTTTACGAGAAGAGATTTGGTGTTTGGCTTATACCCCAGTTGAGCTGCCTGTGGATTAAAGTTGAAGCTACGCTAGTTGCCGTTCCGCTGCAGTTTTCTCCTGTGTGAGGACTAAGTACCTCTTCTGTAAGTATTTATCGTTATTCGTTTTGGTTATGTTTATCAAATTGTCGATTTGTGTACCTCAGCTGATTCCTAATGAGGATTTACTGCATAAATTAACTTTGGAAATTCTGGTGAATTTCTAGGTGTGACAATTACCCACCTCACAATTTCAGTTCATCTAGCTAAATAGATAAGAACAGATGAAGTACGTGAGTTGGCTAAGATGAAGTGAATGGTTTGGAGTACTTTTAACTACAACTTGCAGTAAATTATTCTTACATTTCATAAGTTGGATCAATCATGTTCCACCTATACTCACAGAACATCCACCACAACTTTATTCTATGAATAATTGCTAAGTAAAAAGGCAAACAATGTATGCATATTTTTATCGAATTCCTCTATTGTCCACAGTTACGTCAAAGATAACCACCCTAAGGATTAGCAAGCATATACTACATACATAGGCGCTGCACCGTATCATCAACATAGGTTTGGATCGGCTTCTACAGGAAAGTATATTATTATCGACCTAAGATTCCATCTTAGATGATCAAGTATATACACACTGTTCAATTTTTATTAGTATCAGATAGCACTATTCAATTCAAAGATCAATCTAAGAGCTTAAAAAGAATGTACTCTCCATTGATGTACTACTTGAGCAAGAACTAGAAAAGCGGGCGCGCGTGTGGTGTACTACAGATATGGATATACAGTACAACGAGACATAACAGATATTTGTGTTTAACTGAAAATAATAGCCATGACAACATGCCTCCAATTGATGCAATTGCTATCTGCTAGCACAAAGGTTTTTGTGCATATCCAAAAGGAACCAAGACGACACCATGTGTAAAACACGGTCAGAATCATTGACCAAGATAGAGACATACATGACTAATGCATGATTTAATTGCTACTTAATAAAAATGTGTAGATGAGTACATCATAGAGTTAATGGCAAATAGTATCAGCTCAGACATCAGAAAAGTAGTTTTGGAGGACATATTATGGATTACTTAAGGAACTTGACCACTAGATAAGCATGTTTCAACAACTTTTCCTTAGGAAGGAACTTGACCACTAGATAAGCATGTTTCAACAACTTTTCCTTAGGTAGGTTACCTTATTAATTTGTAAAACAAACTATAAAGATTATAGATTTAAATTTGTACATCAACTTAAAAGATAAGCACAACACAACAGCCACAAACAGAGCCTATATGCTATTTCTGGATTGCTTTGTTGAACTACCATGTTGAGTGTTGCGGAAATGCGTATGCTACGTTGGATTTGTGGTCATACAAGAATGGATCGAGTCTGGAACGATAATATACGTGATAGGCTAGGGGTAGCACCAATTGAAGAGAAGCTTGTCCAACACCGGTTGAGATGGTTTGGACATGTCCAACGGAGACCTCCAGAGGCACCAGTGCATAGTGGAATCTTAAGGCGCGACAGTGATGTTAGGAGAGGCAGGGGAAGACCAAAATTGACGTGGAAGGAGGCAATAAAAATGGACTTGAAAGGATGGAATATACCCAAGGATTTGTCTTTGAATAGGTCTGCTTGGAAAGCAGCCATTTACGTGCCTGAACCTTGTTTTGCGGCTCCTGTTGGGTTTCAACTCTAGCCTACCCCAATTTGCTTGGGACTGAAAGGCTTTGTTGTTGTTGTTGTTGTTTCTTGAACTACCATGTCAAACCTCATAATATGTCAACTGTTAAATGGCTAGGCAGCTAGGACTGACTTGTTGGTTATTACTTGTTTCTAACAAAATGTGAAAAATAACCAGCCAGATGGTGAAAACAAGCCAAATATCATTAAAAGTATAGAGAAAAAACTGGCAAAGTATGATACTACACTTCGTAATGGAATTACTTCATGTCGATGATTAAGTATGACAAGCAGAAGCAACCGAAAGTATATATCAGGCTAAATCTTGTCAACGTAAAGCACACATCATTATGAACAAATACTCCAATACAAGAACCAGAAAGGCAGAAAGCAACGAAGCACATGCACCAAAGTCAAAGCTTTACTTTTTCAAGAACTAGCAAAACGTTCGTGTGTTGTAACGGTCTAAAAAACAATGTTGCGAGGGCGGGGGATGGATGAGACACGTGGTATGACCTCTAGCTCACTTTGTGTGCACGGTTCTAGATGTTTAGTTTAAAAGACGGTAGAATTGGCAAAAAACAAACAGGAGTGATTGGTTCACCAATTGGATCGCCGTATTCATGTGCTCGCTCTTACTCTTCAAGGAATCTGATTTTTGAAAGTTGGTACGCTCACTGAAAACTCCTGATAATAACCGTCTTAATTTATCAATTTTCTTTTGTACACTACCATGAACTTGTTTTACATCTATCATAAAAGAACGTAACTGAGTTCAATCTGCTGTGGTAAACTCTGCCAAAGTCGAATATTCATCTTCATAATGCCTAGCAAAATGTTATGAAGTAGGAACAGAAACATCCATAAATATAATTGCATGTTAACATATGGAAGGACGGAACCAAGAGATCAATTTAACCAAAAAAGGAAGGAAAACGCACTTTCATCATGCCATTTTCAAGCAAGTCATATGTACTGTAAAATATACCTCTTGCATATGCAGGGTTTAATGCACCTCAACGACCACATACCAGTGAAGGAAGCTAGCAATTTCAATGTTTGATACAGCTGAATGGATGAAAGACCATAAAACTTATAAAAAGGAACATTGAAGGTATAATTTATAGAAAGGGAGATGAGATCATCTGGCTCGATCTACTGTTCAAACCTGACGACCCATTGCAGACACCTAGCATGAGCAACTAAAATTTGGAGCTCCAATCGATGTAATTCTATGGTTATTCAAATCCAAGAGCAACCAATTCAGGAATCAAACCAATCGCCGGCACCTGCCTGGTGACGACGAGCCACACCCAACCGTACTCGAGGAAGTTGTGCCCCACGCCGATGAGCAGCAAGGAAGCCAATCGACACATACAGGCCGTGCGAACATCCCCGTCTGAAATTTTGACAAATTAAACCTTTTAGAAAACTTATTTGAAGAATAAATCATGCCAAAAACTAATTGCAAAAATATACCAATTTCTCAATGCCAACCTTGATGGTGCTGAGCTATAACATCTTGACACTGAGCTCTTGTCTAAGGTAGCATACTTTTACCATGTCATTGGAGATCAGTGCCAAAGCCTGTAAAGGCTATAGCAAATAAGTGACTCCTACTAGTTTGAAGGTGAAGTGTTTTGACTCTCACCTTGAGGTTCAAGGTTCAAGCCCCCATCTTGCATTTTTTTTATATGTTTTTTTACCAACCGTATACACTTGATAATTACTACCTTAATTTTTTTGTAAAATCACAAGTTTATATTTATTTTATTTTGAACTTGAGAAAATACGAAATATCTTTAAACTTGGTATTTTGACAAAGCGGGATTAATCTTTGTTTCTTCACTAGCATGTTGGATGTTAATGTCAAATCATATCAATACTAGCAGAATAGAAGATCGTTGTACCTGAAAAAAATTGCAAAGGAAGCTTTCTATGCATTTCGTTTTGCATGGTTACAAAAATTACAGATGTATTTATTGTTCTTAATTGATGAATTATCAAAATACCAAGTTCAAAAATATTTCGTATTTTCTCAAGTTCAAAATAAAATAAATTTAAACTTGTGATTTTGTAAGATAACAATTGTCAAGTGTATACGGTTGGTAAGAAAACATGTAAAAATGGCAAGATAGGGGTTTGAACCTTGGACCTCAAGATGAGAGTCAAAACACTTCATCACCAGGCTAGTAGCACTCACTTGTTTTCTATAGCCTTCACAGGCTTTTAGCTAGTAAAGAGGTCTGCGCCAACGCCTTTGGCGCCGACCTCCAATGACATGGCAAAAGCATATTATCTCGGATAAGAGCTCAGCACCAACATTACTAGCGCTGAGATTTTATAGCTTAGCATCATTGAGATTGGCACTGAGAAAACGATTCATTTCTGCAATTAGTTTTTGGCATGGTTCATTCTTTAAATTAGTTTTCTAAAAGGGTCAATTTATCAAAATTTCGGCATCCCCGTGCGGTCTGACGTGGACTACGTTCCGTGTGAACGGCGCCAGGTAGGACTCGCACGCAAGCTGATGCGGACATGCAGTGCAATCGGACGTAGGTAGCTGGCGCGCTGACGTCACGCAGGAATCTACCACGACAACAGACGACACGCGACGAACAAAGGGAATCAAGTTGTATTTTTATAATAGTAGGGATAATAACAAGAATCCTAGCTTTGAAGACAGATAAGCCGTTTGCTGGTTTATTCTTACATTCTAAACCAAAAATACTCAAATCTTTTTAATTCTTCGGCACAATCACCTCATCGCAAGCAATCCAAGAAAGCTAAAAGGAGTAAATGAAATCCCATCTTTCACCTGAAATCCCATCTTTCACCAGCCACTTATTAAATCCGATGCTAGGGTTAGCCGATTCACCTGCCACTTGGCGGTACCGAGCGCCGTGTGCAGCTCGCAGCGGAGATCTCTGGCGGCTCGCCCCATCCTCCGCCTGCCGCCGCCTTCACACAGGCACCAACCTTCCCCTCCTGCAACCATCTCCTGTACACTGACTCCATCCTACACGAGCAAAACCAAACCCTCAAAAACTCCAAAACCAAAAGAACACCGAATCGAAACTGGAGGCAGCCAAGAAGAGGACCCCACACACCGGGCGGTGGACTCCTGCACCTCCTCGGCGGCGGGGAAGAAGGGGTCCTTCCCCCAGCAGTCGAACGACTTGGCCATCTCGTGAGCTCAGCACGGCACGGGGCAGATTCGTGGAGGGAGATGGCCAATCGAGATGCGGCTGGTGGAGGTGGAGGTGGAGGTGGAGGTGGAGAGGAGGAAGAGAAGAAGGCAAAAGGCAGCGAAGCAACAACGGAATTGTTGATTTTTTTCTTTCACTCGTGTTTTTTTTTCTTTTTCGGCGACGAGGGGGAAGAAGAACTGGCCGGATCTGGCGGCACCAACCTCACTCCTCGCCAGATCTGGCCGGCGACAACCTCTCCGTCGCTCCAAGGTCAGGGAGGCAGCGGACGAGCTCGAGCCGACGGTGGCATGCGGAGAAAAAGATGTAGGGGGAGGAAGCGAAGGATACGCAAATCCATCGGGAGCGGGATCTAGAGGCGCCAGCGGTAAGTGCACCAACAGATTGAGGGAGACTCGTCAAGAGGTGAGGTGGAAAGAGGTAAAAAAGTCCTGGGGTTTTTTTGTATTTTAGCTCTTTTAGAAAATATATTTTATAAATAGACCCCTAAAAACACGTTTAAAATGTTTAGGCTTGCACCGAGTCTACCATTTTATAACTTTACGATCCTAATTACTCTATATAGGTAGAATCTACGATTTTACGATTTTCATGTATATGATTCTATAATTACAATCCTATTTTCGATTTTAATTTAGGATCACAATTTCAATAACCTTGCCTGTAACTATCTAAAAATACCAATAGTCCTTGTAGTTGTCTAATTATTCTACTCTAGACCTATTCCACCGTCATTGCCTCACGGCCTCACCTCACTCATCCTCTGCCTCAAACAATCCCAAAAACAAGTTCCTTAATGTCATAAATGCATTTTGTCTCATCAAGATGATCAAGATTGGCGCCGAAGCTTGACGCACACCTTCCAAGCACCACCGGATCTTGAGCTCTCTTCTTTTACGCGTTCTCTCGGCCATTGAACAGCCACATGCTCCCTCTCCTTCCACATGCTCTCCCTCTTTCTTCACTCAATTTTCTTGCCTTTCTTCCCATTGCAACACACGGACGCTCGCCCTCTTTATTCACTTAATTTTTCTTGCCTTTCTTCTTTTCTTGTCTTTCTTCCCGTTGCAACGCACGGGACGCTCGCCCTCTTTATTCACTCAATTTTTTTGCCTTTCTTCCTGTTGCAATGCACGGGCTTTCCATAAAATGTGTTACACATCTTTTTTCATTCACCTTGATTTAACTTTTTAGATTTGATTTTTTTATATTAAGAAAATGAAGAGTAATTTGCAAAATTTACAATGAAAATAGTGAGGTGGCAGATTCACAGCCATCACTACTATCTTCTTTTAAACGAGTATAGACATGTGTCCAAATATTTGAAATCTGATCTCCCATGCATGAGAGCAGTTTGTTATCACTTTATTTGAGTACTCCTTTCATTCAAAAATATAGCAACTTCTAACATTTAAAATTTGTCCCAAAATCACTACAGGATGGATGACTATTTGAGGCAAAATGTAGCAAAATCTGCCTCAAAAGAGAATTTGAGGCAGCTTCAGCTTGCCTCGGAAACTCTTGCCTCAAAAAGTCTTTTGAGGCAGACAAGGCTGCCTCAAGGTAATCTGAGGGACAAAGCTGCCTCAAAGCAGCTGAGGGATGTTGAGGCACACAAGACTGCCTCAAATAAAATTTTGAGGCCCACAAACTGCCTCATGGTTGAAAAACAACATATATATTCTACATGTATGTTTACAAGTCATTTAACTTAATTTTTACAATTTGTCACATGTGTAATTGCATAATAGGCATAGATTGCATCCTGCTATTTCATAATGAACAAATAACAACAATGGATGGTATGTTACCATCAGCACATCCCGAAATCATCAGAATATCTTAATGCATGGTATGTATTAACCTTGAATTCCTATAAAGACAACAGGAGCAAAAGCTAATACATCTTCCCATCGTTGGGGTACAAAACAATATCAAGCCATAAATTAAAAAAAATAAGCTCAACATAGAATGTAATTAGTTGATATCGTAGTATTTTCCAAGCAGTTCAGTGAACAGCAGTGAGTCTGAAGTCTGAACACCTACCAAACAAGAAAGGAAAATATAATGCAATTAGAAGGCAATTCAAATATACCCAACAAATTCACTCTCAGTCCACACGAATTATGCATGGCTACTTTGACATTTAAACAAAATAGGATTGTCCTACAGAGATGAATGTCAACACCTCAATTCGCAATCTTGAAATTAAGCAAAAGAAATATCATAAATAATCAACATCAGACCATGCATGTTCTGTAAAACATAGGAGTCAAATTATCTTGATGCACTTAGGTGGTAAGTCCTAGTGCATGCAGTTTTACAATATCTGAATCTTACTATATAATATTATTCCATTAAAGAAAAATAGATCCCAAGTATTAGTCTAGGATTTAAACTTGGTAAAGCAGTAAAATACCTGTAAGGCAGTATGTATTTTCAATTAATAGTGTTCAAATTAAGGAAAAAGGTCTTCAGATTAAATTTGCCATCAAGTTTAGTAAAAAAATATGAGTGAAATCACCTTGGCTAATAAATTCAGATGCACAAGAAGTGAAGGGCAGTAACTAGCAAGTCCTAGTGCTAATAAATTCACCTTGGTTAATAAATTCAGATGATATAAACACTTGGATGATGTCCAGCAAGACATATTCGACCATCTGAAACATATGTTTTTCCAACAGTCAGTTTTGCTTATTTACATTAGTTTTGTCTAATAAAGTCTCTATTTACGGGAGAACAGAAATCAAGTATAATGGTAACACATATATCACATGCTTACTTGCTGAAAACCAGAAATTACATGAACCCATCGGACTCTTAGCTCAATTTAACTATCTACGATCGATAAATTTTTACAAAGCATAGGAACATGTTGGGCAATAGTTTCAGTGAATTGCACGAATACTTCTAAATAGTCGCTACAAAATAGTTATAACTAAGAAAACACCTCCGAATGGCAAGGAATGGTACAAATGGTGTTCTCAGGCTGCGTTCGGCGGGAGGGGAAGGGATGAAAGTTTCAGCGCACGTAAAACGAGACAAGCCATTAGCACATGATTAATTAAGTTTTAATTATTTTAAACTTGAAAAATGGATTTATTTGATTTTTTAGAGCAACTTTTATATAGAATTTTTTTTTCCAAAAACACACTGTTTAGCAGTTTGGAAAGCGTGCTCACAGGAAACGAGGGAGTTTTCTCCTCCTTCCCTCACCTTCGAACGTTACCTTAGAAATCAGCAATTTTGGAATGCTAAGTAAGGATGCAAGTGGGGCGGACCTTGCCGCTAACCTACCGGACCAACCCGCGCCACTAACCCACAAGCCCACTTAAATTTGTCCACTTCGGTTCATGTGGTTTGATGCGGTCAACCCGCAGTGCCCAGCAGCACCGCAACCCACACACCACGACAGCATGAATGCCACTAGCTTGCTCCTGAATTATGATCGCAGCCTCTCCGCCGGCTCTGATGAGGCCATCTGCACCCAATAGCACGGCCGCTGGTCAGTCCATCACTGACGAGGCTGTCTGCCTGCCCTCCATATGCAGAAGAATGCCATCACCATCCCCTGTAGCGTCATGCTGCGCGTCCAGGCTCCATGGGAATCATCCATTCATCCACCACCAAAAGCACCACACAACGCCAGCGGCACCGGGAGCTACTCTCTGGCGGTGGCCATGGTTTGTCCGGCCACCAGTATCGCTGCAGCGCTGCCTGGATTAGAGCTTGACATGACTAAAGCTAGCTTGCTTCCTTTTTAGCTCGATCATTAGCTATTGCTTGCGTTGTGGGCCAGCTGGTGAGTTTCAGTGGAACCCGAAAAAACCCAAGCAGACATGCATGCGGGCTCGTGGGCATCCGCATTGTCTGTCGCGGACATGGGGCAGGCAGCCGCAACCCGCCCCACTTGCATCCTTAATGCTAAACATGGATCATTCAAATAGGCTATTTTGTTTCTGTTCTATAAGTGTAGCCTCTGTTTTGAATTTTGATGCAATAGCTAAACTTAGAAAAATAATCCTACAAATAACACAGCACATAAATTAAGCAAAATAAAATGAGTTCCATTCTCAGAATTAAAACCGTTGAGCTTGTATGTGAGTAGGTTTGCATATCTTACCCCAAATAGTTGCTCCTATCATAACCACAACAGTAAAATTGGGCCTCAGCCCTCAAGTTAAGCATGAACGCATCAAATTGATCATGCTAACAATGTAAATCTGAAGGTAAAAATTGATCATGATGCATAAGAAAAGCATACAAACCAGCAGGGAGATCGATCGATTTGTGCATCAGTATTAGCTAAATAGGTAGCACGAAGTAAGAGATCTGAGCAAAGTTAATGACCTGTTTTTCGCTGATTTGCACGAGGAGCATGGGCCCGGACCGTCCTTGTTGAGCAGGCCGTGCCATAGCCGTCGTTGTCGAGCCGCATTGTTAGTTGTCGGCGGAGGCGGCACGTAAAGGTAGGGCTAGCCGGAACCAGCCGCCACGTGATCGGGGGACAACAGGATCTGACAACCCCTTCTCATCCAGCGACGGCAAGTCCGGCGGCCCTCGACCTTGCGGCGGCCCAAACCGACCGAGGGGATAGAACGACCTGCAAGCACATCGGGAGGAGGGGCGGCGGGGCGGCGCCATCAGCTCAGAGAAGAGGCAGCACCACGTTATGCTTAGATCGGAGGAGGAGGCAAGCGTAGTTCGGCTTGGAGGAGAGGCGGCGCCTTCGCTCGGAAGGAGCAGAGGCACGGGGTGATAACTCTGCTTGGGAGCATCAGGGTGCAGGCCGTCCGTCGCCGTCGCATGGGAGGACGGGGGCGCGGAACGGCGAAGGGGAAGGGATGCGAGGAGGGGTGTCGCTGTGTGGGCAGCGGCGGCTGTGGTCTGTGGACATTTTGAAGAACACAGGTGGACCGTGATCATGATCCAACGAACCGAAACTTTTTTTTGCTACTCAGGCACCTATATAGATGTCCAAAAGGGCGGAGTGGGCTGGCACGTCCCGAGGCATGACTTGTCACGGCCCGCTACAACACGGTCCGATAAAGCACGACACATGTAGAGGGTTGTTATGTGCTGGCTCACGTGGCATCAGCCTAGGCATAGTCCATGGAGCCATTGTGTCGTTTCGTGCCGACATAGGCCTAGATGTGGCACGTGGGCCTGTGTCAGCCCGGTAGCATGCGTGGTCCAGCAGGGCTAGGCGCTGCACGCGCGGCCCACACGGTCACATGGGAGGAATTTTTTTGGTTTTTATATTTATTTATTAAAAGATTTACAAAAGTAGATTTTTGTTTGAAAAAATTACAAAAATAGACTCCCACCGCCCTCTGGAAGGGCGATTTTTAAAAATCGCCCTTCCAGAGGGTGATTTGAGGACGTGGCTGACGGCCGTCGGACCCTCGGCCGACGGCCGTCAGCCATTTTGCAGGCGGCCCCTTGCCGCCCTCTGAGAGGGGGCGGCAAGAGGCCGCCTGCAAAATCCCAAAAACCGCCCATTTCCAGGGCGGTTTTTTGCAGGCGGCCCCCTTGCCGCCCTCTGGGAGAGCGGTTTTTAGCCCCCCAGGTATAAAACCCCCTCCCAGACTCAAAAAATATCATAAAATTCACTCAAATTAGAAAAAAAAACAGAAGAGAGCTGAGAGCGAGGCTGAACGAAAGCAGCGAAGCTCTGCCCGTTTGCTGATTTGCCTGCAGGTAAAATCCATTGTTCCTTTGCAATTTCTATTTGTATGTAAGAATTGATGTAGTAATGTACTAGTTACGTGTATAGTACTATATAGATCTGTAGGTTTTTAGTTAATCTGTTAGATGACTTACTTTTTGTACAGATGATACTTATAAAATCTGAAATACACGGTTTTAGATATTAGGAGGATGTTGGTACCTAGTTTAATTGTATTTTTCATCAACAGATATGTCAAATAAAGTAATATTTCAGTTATTTCACGGGCAAGGGAATGTGAAATATGGTCCAGACGGTGTAGATCTGTCGGAGTTTAGTTCAACGGCTAAGGGTATTGATAGGCCAGCTGAGAGAAGTTTTGGGTCAGTATACAACTGGTTGATGCGAGGGTTTCGACTGGACCCCCAGCTCAGCGTAATAACCTTGTATGTAGTAGTCAGCCGTACAGCTGAAGGTTTTTTTTGGGAACTGATGCCGGTGGATTGCATTGCCACTTGGAGATGGTATGTGGAGAATGCATTCCAACGTGGCTGGCCACTGGGCATACTTGTGTCCATATATGAGAAAGATAACACCGCTGGTGCAATGACCGTACAAGATGATGAGGGTCTAAGTACGGCGGGAGGTGATAGCGAACCAATGGAAGAAAATGAAGGAGGGAATGAAGAAGATAGACAGGCAACAGGTGTGGCAGATGAGGGAGAACAAATCGACACGATTGTCCAACAAATGGATAGGGAAGATTCTGAAAATGAGCATGCAGGGCATGATGATTCGTCTAATGAGGACAACGTGATGCCTACAGAATGGAGTAACGAGGACTTCTCTGCGCTTGCTATCTCCGAGCGGCATCATGTGCCATGGGAGTACAAGCAGAATGAGGTCATTCAGGGGGCTAAGTACGCACATGTAGAAGATTTAAAGGAGACAGTCAAATAATGGGCGGTGTCGGAGGATGAAACCTCGACGGCGGGAAGTCGGGAGACCCCCCTTTTGAGATTCGGCCAGGGGAGTAGTTCTCAGGTGTACGAGGCGTCCGGTGGAAGAAGGATCGAACGAAGGAAGAAACGGCGCTCGGGAACCAGGGGCCCGAGCTGGGAGACAGAGGGGTTCGGACCGTCCGTTTCGGGAACGGACCGTCCGAACCTCGACCAACGCACGGAAGACAGGAGGATTTATACAGGTTCAGGCCGCTGGAGCGTAATACCCTACTCCTGTGTGTGTTTGGCTATGAGGTGGATGAATGAGGTTACAGGGTGAACCTAGCTCGCGGCCGGAGCCGGAGAAGAAGAACAGTAGCTAGTGTGCGAGCCAGAGAGCCAGAAGACGGGGAAAGCTCCTGTCCAGTTCGGCCTGTCGCTCTCGGTGGCTTGGATCCTCCTTTATAGAATCAGGGGAGTCCACAGTGCCAGTTCCTGGGGAGAGAGGAAGCACTGTCTTGTTGTATGCCTCCGCCTGCTGCCACTTGCTGCGCCCACGCCGGAGTAGGTTGGCTGCGGGCGGCCTAGTCTTCGGGACGTGGGGATGTGACGGAGCGTCTGGTCGTCTCGGTTGTCGCCTCCCATGTCAGCTGGAGTACAGAGATGTGACAGAGGCCGTCGCCCTCCGCTGCCATAGGGCAGAGAACCGAGGTCCTCTTAGTCAAAAGGCTCTGACGGTATTGTCGGGTGTTCACGGGGGGCCGTCCTGGGACGTCCACGCGTGGCAAGGGCCCCTGTCGCCTCGTCATTAATGTAGGTAGTTGGGGAGCTGGTCAACCGAGTTCTTCGGGTGGATCGGCCCCTGGGGCCGTGGCGATCGGCACCTGAGGTCGAGTTGGTCGGCCTTGGGCCCGGGCATCGGCATCCGGGACCGGGGGATCGGCACCCGGGACCGGGGTATCGGTGCCCGGGCCCGGGAGCGAAGCCGCTGGAGACGGCGCCCCGGGGACGAGGCCGGGGCCGATGGCTACGGCGCCCCGGGGACGAGGCCGGGGCCGATGGAGAGATGACCCCCGGGGAACTGACGTGGCCGATGACCCACGCGTCCCCAGGGCATGTGGGACCCCCTGTCCCATTTCGCCGACAGTGGCCCCTGGCCCTGTTGCTCGGCCGGAACCGCTTCGGGCAGGAACGGGGCCACGTCCTTGAAAAAACGAGGGGACGCTGGGTCCGCCTGGTTCATCTTGAGCTGGTGGAGCTTGACGTCTTTGGTGCTTTAGATGGGATATACGCCCGGGACTCGGGCGTCGCCGTCGAGTTCTTCGTCGCAACCCTCTGGTCGGAAATCGCGGCAGCAGACAGGTGCGTCGTCCAATCGAAGGGCGCCACCGAGCCTGCCGCCGACGAGGACTCCCGCGCCTAGTCCGAGACGGAGGCGCGGGAGAAAGAAACACTCTCCCGAGAGGAAAGCGTCTGGGCCCAAGATGCCGGGCTCGCGTCTCGGGGGTGTGAGTTCGCCGCGCGCAAGGAAGTCGCGGAGGTTCGCGAGGAGGTGCGGGAGGCCGTGGTCGAGTCCGCTGCCCCGGAGGCAGGGTTCCTCAACCGCGGCGAGCATCTTGTGGAGCCGATGTCGATGAAGAGTTCGAGGAAGCCGCCGGTTCCCTTCTGACGCCATCTGCGGCCGCCTTCGGGGCCCGGGGGCCCTCCATGCCCCCGAGCGCTGACCTTCTGGCGCCGCCCGGGGTTCGGTGCGAAGTACACCGGTGACCTCCTCTCGTGTGACGACATCTCCGGGCCTCGCTTGTGCTTGCGCTCCGGTTTTGCCTGTCTTGTACAAAGAGAGGCATTTGTATATGTATATGATCATGTTTATATTTTCGTACCTTGGTTTATTGTGTTGTTCGGAGGTTGCTGGTGTTCAGGGCCTCGTGTCCGGGAGCGCCGAGTACTGGGCATCATCCGACGATGAGATCCAGCAGCTGCGAACAGCCGTCGCGCCTGAGGCCCCTAGCCGGGCCCTGGCACAGCCGCCGGCCCTGGGAGCTCGGTCCCCGGGGGCAGCGAACACGACGGTCGCCTGCCCCGGGACCCGGTTCCCCGGGGCGCGAGCCTTGCGGAGTGGCAAGGTTCGCAGGTTCGGCCCCTGTCCGTCTTCGGGGTCCGAGGGCCCTCCGCGCCCCCGGGCGTCGTTGGCCCAGGGTGCGTAGCGAGGCCGCGAGGACACTCTTGACTCGCCGGGAGCCCCTTGGGAACTGATCCTGCCTGGGCCCGGGGTAGCCAGGCAACGAAGCCCCTGGCGCCTCAGCAGCAGCCGGGGAGGAGCTGGCCAGGTCGGGCACCGCAGCCCGCCCCGGGAACCTAGGCTGACCATGCAAATAGAGGAAGAATACAAGTTGAGTAGTATGTAAAGTTGGATAAGGTAACGTATCTGGATATTGCGAAGGACGGCATGGCTTCGCGAGCACCATCCTGGGACCGGGAGTGTTGTTCTCCCTCGGGAGCGCCGAGCATCGGGCCGATCCGCCGTGAATCGCCGTCGCGCCCAGGTCCCCGAGGGCCCGGGGCCTGGCACCAAAGTGCCGCGGGCGCCCGAGCGCGAGACTTGCGGAATTGGTTGAGTCTGGAGGCTCGGTCCCTTCCGTCTTCCGGATTCGGGGGTCCTCCGTGCCCCCGAGCCCCGTTGGCCTAGGGAGCACAGCGATGCCGCGACGACATGCTCTACATGATGAACCGTGAGAGCACTTGGCTCGTTCCCTTGTCCATTCCATGTTGCGAGCCGTTGCGTCTACCACCTCGTAGGGGCCTCTTCGCGGTCGCGACCGAGCGGAGGAAAGGGTTGCGCATAAGGAATCTGCCCCCTAGCAACGGAAAAAACCGAGCCCGAAGCCAACCAGGCGGGGCACCGCAAGCCGGGGCTTAGACGATGTCCGGGGTTTAGCAGATGGGATACGGTAGCTCGCTGGTAGGGAACAGATGCTTAGGCGCAACACCCAGCCACCGCATGGGCGCGACCCGATTATGCCCCTGGGGGGAGATCGCCACGATCGCGACATAGAGAAAGGATAAGGGCACGAGCCCGGAAACGATAATAAAAGTATTACTATGGAAAGCGAATACACATGGGGCCCGGCCTCGGTCAGTGCTGAGGTTTAGAGGCACTTACAGGATGTGTTTTCAGATAACATTTGTGGAGATGCTCCCAGGCTTACCGAGCCCGGTTGGGAAGTTCCGATCACCAGGGAGGGGCCTTCCCACGGGGGGAAGATTTCATTCCGACCCGTACGAAGATATGGCGGAGATTCGAACCCCAAACCTGAAGTGATCGGGCCCGAACCTGACGCCAAGAATAGTGCTTGAGGCCTTGCTGGTAACGAGCGACGTGGAGCGGAGCGCGCCACCTTCGTTCCTCGAGGAAGTCGAGGTTGTCGAGCTGCATATTGTCGTGGTTGATGTTTGTCGATGCAGCGCTGTACCCGAGAGCCGAAGGAGAGGTCTGGCGACAGAACGGCTTCGGCCCGGTACACCAGGAAGAAACGGGGTCTCCCCGGGCGCCCAGCTTGGTGTGGTATGAATCGCCCCCAGGACCGCCGGGGAAAGGTTCTACTCTGCACATAGTGAACTGTGAGAGCATCCGGTTCGTTCCCTTGTCCATCCCATGCTACGAGCCGTGGCATCAATCACTTCCCGAAGGCGTTCTCGTGGTCGCGCCCGTATGGCGGCTGGGTTTTGCGCATAACCCAGCCGCCGTACCGGCGCGGCCCAATGGTACCCCCAGGGGGTGAGACTGCCGCGAACGTAACACATGGGAAACGACGAAAGGAAAGAGACCGGGAAGGATACTAAAAATGCTGCTTAAGTAAAGTGTATATACATGGGGGCCCTGGCCAGCGCTGAGTTTCCGGAGAAGTCCGGCGCTGGCCCGGGCTCGCCCAACTTACAGGATGTTATACAGACAGATTCGTGAAGATGCTTGATGTGCCTAGGAATGGAGCTCGGACTCGCTTCCCTCGCGAGCCTCGAGGCTGGGGAAAGGCATGTGCTCGGGACCCGGGGGCCCCAGCCAGCGCTAAGGATATGTGTTCGGGACCCGGGGGCCCCAGACTGAAATACGGTTTTGATATAAGCCGGGTTCCGGGGGCCCGGGCTTGAATATGGAATGTGAGACGACCTTCCGGAAGCATTCTCGCCGGGGCGGTGCTATCCGGGCTATCGCGCCCTATTCCGGGTGTCGCGTTCCTAGGCTTGCACTCGCCTTGGCGAGGCCGCCCTGGTTCGGCACCCTGGTGTCGGGCCCGGGGCACGGATTCGGGAATCCATGCCTCGGCTCAAACATGTGCCCGGGACCCAGGGGCCCCGGACTGAAATACAAAATGTGAGACGACCTTCTGGACGCATTCTCGCCGGGGCGGTGCTGTCCGGGCTATCACGCCCTATTCCGGGTATCGCGTTCCTAGGCCGCACTCGCCTTGGCGAGGGCTGCCCTGGTTCGGCACCTCAGTGTCGGGCCCGGGGCACGGATTCGGGAATCCGTGCCTCGGCTCAAACATGCACCCGGGACCTAGGGGGCCCCGAACTATCATGTGATTTGACGTGGTCGACAAACGCCCGGGCACGGGGGCCCCGGCTAAGGATTATGGACCACGTCGGGACAACTTCTTCGGAACCCGCCTTTGCCGAGGCGATGCCGTCCGGGTACTCGTGCCCTGTTGAAGCTGTTCCGGCTCGGGAGCGGGATTCGGACTGTCCGCCTAAGGGTTGGATCATCCGAGGCGCTACAATCGGACCGTCCGCCGAGGGGACGGACCGTCCGAACCGCCTCGATCGCGCTTGGCCCGCTACTGCTCCTGCCGAAACTTCCTGACGCGCTCGGCCAGCTTTTGGACGGCGCGGCATTCCGAGAGGTCGTGCAAGTCCGTCTCGTGGACGGTGCACCACTTCCGGGCTATGGCCGGCTCGATGCGCTCGGCCAAGCGCTGGACGGCGCGACACTCCGTGATGTCGTGTCGGTCCGTGTCGCGGAAGGCGCACCACCGCCGGGCTGCGGCCGGCTTGAGACGCTCGGCCATGCCCTGGACGGCGCGGCACTCCGTGATGTCGTGCTGATCGGTGTCGTGGTAGGCGCACCATCCCCGAGCTATGGCCGGCTTGTCAGGCTCGGCTGTGCCCTGGACGGCACGGCACTACTTGAGGTCATGCTAGCCCGTCTGGTGGAGGGAACACCACCTCCAGGCCGTTGCCAGCGCCGGCGGCGCACGTGCGGCCCATTGCCACTTGCTGCCACCATTGCCTCCGCGGGCAACATAGCTCCGGGGGCTGCCCGTAGCCGCCAAGGCGAAGTCCTTGGCGGCCTCCTTGGCCTTCCGGCGCTTCCTCCTGTTCCGCCGTGACGCGGAACGTGGGAGCTCGCCATCCTCTCCAGGGCCCCTGTCGGGGGCCACATTGCCCGGCGGGGTGTAGCCGCCGGACTCCTCGCCGTAGTCTCGACGATGATGGTGGCCTCCTGCCATGGAGTACGTCGGTGTTGCCGGCGTACCACCTGAAAAGGAAACTCCCCCTACCTGGCACGCCAGCTGTCGGAGGATGAAACCTCGATGGCGGGAAGTCGGGAGACCCCCCTTTTGAGATTCGGCCAGGGGAGTAGTTCTCAGGTGTACGAGGCGTCCGGTGGAAGAAGGATCGAACGAAGGAAGAAACGGCGCTCGGGAACCAGGGGCCCGAGCTGGGAGACAGAGGGGTTCGGACCGTCCGTTTCGGGAACGGACCATCCGAACCTCGACCAACGCACGGAAGACAGGAGGATTTATACAGGTTCGGGCCGCCGGAGCGTAATACCCTACTCCTGTGTGTGTTTGGCTATGAGGTGGATGAATGAGGTTACAGGGTGAACCTAGCTCGCGGCCGGAGCCGGAGAAGAAGAACAGTAGCTAGTGTGCGAGCCAGAGAGCCAGAAGACGGGGAAAGCTCCTGTCCAGTTCGGCCTATCGCTCTCGGTGGCTTGGATCCTCCTTTATAGAATCAGGGGAGTCCACAGTGCCAGTTCCTGGGGAGAGAGGAAGCGCTGTCTTGTTGTATGCCTCCGCCTGCTGCCACCTACTACGCCCACGCCGGAGTAGGTTGGCTGCGGGCGGCCTAGTCTTCGGGACGTGGGGATGTGACGGAGCGTCTGGTCGTCTTGGTTGTCGCCTCCCATGTCAGCTGGAGTACAGAGATGTGACAGAGGCCGTCGCCCTCCGCTGCCATAGGGCAGAGAACTGAGGTCCTCTTAGTCAAAAGGCTCTGACGGTATTGTCGGGTGTTCACGGGGGGCCATCCTGGGACGTCCACGCGTGGCAAGGGCCCTTGTCGCCTCGTCATTAATGTAGGTAGTTGGGGAGATGGTCAACCGAGTTCTTCGGGTGGATCGGCCCCTGGGGCCGTGGCGATCGGCACCTGAGGTCGAGTTGGTCGGCCTTGGGCCCGGGCATCGGCATCCGGGACCGGGGGATCGGCACCCGGGACCGGGGTATCGGTGCCCGGGCCCGGGAGCGAAGCCGCTGGAGACGGCGCCCCGGGGACGAGCCCGGGGCCGATGGCTACGGCGCCCCGGGGACGAGCCCGGGGCCGATGGCGATGACGCCTCTAGGACGAGCCTGGGGCCGATGGAGAGATGACCCCCGGGGAACTGACGTGGCTGATGACCCACGCGTCCCCAGGGCATGTGGGACCCCCTGTCCCATTTCGCCGACGGGCGGTGTCACTTCAGAGGGAGTTCTCGGTCGTGAAGTCAAACAAATCAGTGTATGAAGTGAAGTGTATGCAGGATGGGTGTCCATGGCGGGTGCACGCATTCAAGGGTAAATGGAAAGATTGTTGGCAAGTTTCAATCGTGACCGAGCATTCATGTTACTTACCAGGTGTTGAAAAATATCGTAGAAACATGACATCTGCATTTGTTGCAATAGAGATGTACTCCCATATTGTCAACAATCTAGGGTACGAACCAAGGTCAATTGTTAGGCATATTGAAGAGAAATTCAAATATATAATTAGCTATGATAAGGCTTGGAGGGCAAAACAGAAAGTTGTAGAGATGAGGTTTGGCACATTTGAAGCATCTTATGATAATTTGCCTCATCTGTTAGGCTGTATTCTTCAGAGAAATCCGGAGACGTACTACGACTTGAAAGCCTTTCCATCAATTGACCATGGTAATAAAAGTGTGTTGCAACGAGTATTCTTTGCACTAGGTGCTTGCATTCAGGCATTTATCCATTGTCGTACTATCCTCTGCATCGATGGGACATTTCTGACTGGAAAATATAGAGGACAGATATTAACAGTAATTGGAGTTGATGGAAACAACCAAGTTCTACCGGTGGCTTTTGCTTTTGTTGAGAGTAAGAACACTGATAGCTGGTATTGGTTCCTAGAAAGGGTGAAGACAGCAGTTGTACGGATGAGACCAGACGTATGCCTCATACATGACCGTCACGCCGGCTTGCTGCGTGCAATTGAGGAATTGAGATATGGATGTGTTGAGAAGGGATACCCACCAAGGTGGTCTGATGTCCAAAGCAGATGGTGCATGCGTCATATGGGTGCTAATTTCTACATACAGTTTAGAAATAAGCACCTTACGGATCTTTTCAAGAGGCTTTGCGCCCAGAATCAAGAGAAGAAGTTCAAGGAGTTTTGGAGAAGGTTGGATGAGCTGACTTCTAAACAAACAGATGAGCAGTCCAGGAGAGCTACCATTGGAGGGGACGAGGCTCCGGAAGCTCTTGGACCTCTATCAAGCTATGGACCTCGTATGAGAAGAAGGAATGCATCCTCAATTAGAAAATTTTCAGAGTGGATTGAGAATGAGCCAAAGGAGAAATGGGCATTGTTGTATGACAAGGATGGTTCTCGATTTGGCATAATGACCACAAATTTGGCAGAGGTCTATAACTGGGTGATGCGTGGTGTTCGAGGACTTCCACTTGTTGGAATAGTTGAATTTATCTTTCATGGGACATGCAAGTACTTTAGAGATCGGTTCAGAGCAGCTGGCCCCTCAATGACGGATAATAATCTTTTCTTTGGAACACTGCTCACTAAGTACCTGCAAGATAAAAGTAATAAGGCCCGAAGACATCATGCTCTACCTCAAGGCACACAAGAACACAGATTTGAAATATTGTGTGTCGACAAGGGCATGCGCGGAATCTACCGCAAAAGAGTTGTGCAGGAGTGTGTGCTCAAAGAAGACGGGACCTGCAAGTGCTCGTGCCAAAAACCTACTCTGCTCCACAAGCCATGTTCCCATGTGATTGCCGCGAGCGGTGAGTGTGGAATCGAAGCACGTTATTTTGTACTACCTTATTTCAGAAAAGAAGCAATCTATAATACCTGGAGTGGAGACATATACGGTTTCGGTATAGCGGGGATATTTACTACGGAGAATCCTCAAGCTATCTACATTCCTGACCCAACAAAATTGAGGGATAAAGCAGGTCGCCGCAAGGCAAGACGCATCTATAATGACATGGATGAGTCAGAAGCCGGTGGAAGACTTAAACGTTGTTCAAAGTGTGACCAAACAGGTCATACATATAAGAAATGTCCAAAGGATGCAGCCGGTCCAAGTGCGGCGGAAGCTGGACCGTCGGGTTCAGCCGCTGATGGTAGTCGTCCTACGGGTGAAGGCACAACTTCAAGACGACCCCGTCTTAGACGTTCTCGAACAATTGGTGGTGCTGGGGTGTAGTGTAAGTCTATACTTGATCTTTGTTGTAGAATGACATGTATCGTACTGTTGTTTTTTATTGTCATGTAGCAATGCTATAAACACTAAAACTAATTTACGTTAACTCTCTATTTGTATACAGGTATGGCGTACCCTACACCAGAGCTGCTCGACCGGGGTCTTGACCAGTCCCACCAGTCTTACCTGTCAGCCGTTGAGGGTGGCCAGCTAGGCACCTTCCGTCCACGGCCTTCACGTCAGCTCCTGCGGATAGACCCCCGGTTCCGTCAGAGGTAAGAGCTGTACGAATATTCATTCACATCATTTGTGCATATCTATGTTTTTCCCGATATTGAATATAGTGCTATATTTGACAGGTTGTGTGAGGCTGGACTTCTTCCGCTGTGCAGGCTAGTTGAGCCCGCACTGGACGAGAGAGACCCCGCCAGGCGATGGGATGCTGACCGGTCACTTCTGGCAGCGCTGGTGGATCGCTGGAGACCGGAGACCCACACGTTCCACCTACCGTGTGGCGAGATGACTCCCACACTCCAGGACGTGTCCTACCTGCTGGGACTTCCCCTCGTAGGGGACGCAGTCGGTCCGGTTGACGGGGGGCACGGTTGGGTGCAGGACATATCTGATCGTTTCGAGGCCGTGCACCATCGACCTGGCCTTGGTATGCCGGGTTTGCTACCGCCTTACACCACGACTGGCCCCTCGCAGGCGTGGCTGCTACAGTTCACCGTAAGTCGTGGATTCATTTGATTCACAATCATCCGACCTATAAAGGAATAGTGATGCTGACTATGATCTTCCTTTACAGCCTGACAAGCTAGACGACGACGCCGACGAATACTCGGTGCAGCAGAGCATGGAGGCCTACCTGTTGTGGCTGTTTGGGTGGGTGATGATTACCAACACTCATGGGCACGCGGTGGACAAGGGACTGATCCACTACGCTCGTGCGATCGCTGACAGCGAGGACGGCTGCGTACCGCAGTGGAGTTGGGGATCTGCTGTGCTAGCGGCGACGTACCGTGCTCTTTGTGACGCGTGCACAAAGACCGATCCAGGTGCGATTCTCGCCGGTTGCCCTCTTCTTCTGCAGCTATGGGCGGCCGAGCGGTTCGCGATAGGCCGTCCTCTGATTCAGCACTCTTCCTACGAGGGCGGCCCTGGAGGCTTGTACGGGCAGTGGCCCAAGGACCGCCCGACTATGGGGACGGTATGGTGTCGCCATGAGGTACGTAATGTGAAATTCTATGTTTACCACTTATGCGCAAACACTGACGTGTAATCTTTTCTTATTTTGCAGCGTCGTTACGCCCACAACCAGGTTAGGAGGGCGTACTCCGAGTTCGTTATGGAGTTCGACCGCCTGCTGCCCAGCGACGTCGTCTGGGAGCCCTATAGTCCGCAGGCCATCGCGGCCCGTGCACCGCTCGGACTCTGTACTCTTTGCACGCGCGACCAGGCGTACTGGTTGACGAAAGTGCCGTTGGTGTTCGACATCTTCGTCGAGCCCCACAGTCCGCAGCGCGTGATGCGACAGTTCGGCCTACGTCAGATCTTCCCTATGCCCATAGAGGTCGTTGTGCCGCGCGATGTGCACCGGTAAGTATAACTGCGATCTTTGTTTAGTAGTACCGCTCTTTAATGTACTCTAATGCACTCTCTGCAAATAGGTATAATCGTAGGGGACAGGCAGCCGGCGCTCAGTGGTATCCCCGACTACAGCAGTACGTGGAGGACTGGTTGTTGGCAACGAAGGATGTCATCGAGGAGATACGTGCACACACTGAGGAGCATTACCTAGCATACCTCAAGTGGTACCAGCCCCGGACCCGCATACGCGTAACGTTCACCCCAGGTGATCCACAGCCACACGTCGCCGCTACAACGGACACGTATCCTACACACCGTGACCAGGACTACTTTCGCGCGGTAAGTCACATTATCTTTGCACTTTGCCATTCCCTTTGTAGGTAGCCACGGTTCTAACACATAATCAAGTCACATTTGAAATAGGCCGACGCAGCGCGACAGATTCAGGGTGATGTAAACGCGGCGTTCGGACGGTTGGACACTGGGATAGTGTTGACTGCGGACGAGCAGAGGACAACCTTCGGGAGGATTCGTCAGGCATTGCACACAGTGCTTCGTGCACTCACTTGTCGTGCGGCTGACGCGGTACCTCCCGTCTATATACAGCAGCAGCAGCAGCCACGGCCAGCAGGAACAGGAGGACGAGCAGGAGTGCACCCGCAGGGTTCTAGTCAGCCATCTGGCCCCTCCAGAGGTAAATTCTATTAATCTTCCGTTCATAACATGTTTCCTTGTACGACATGCACCGTTGTACATCAATATGCTTCTCTGCAGCTTTCGCTACACCGTACCTACATCCCTCTGAGCTAGCACGTCGACACATGGAGTGTACCACACACGACCACACGCGCAGCTCGGCATGACAAGTGCCCCCGGTGCCACCACAGGAGGTCCTTTAGGTTATATCAAAGTTTACTTTTGTCTTGCAAAATTTTGATTTGCAATAATCAATAATTTGGTGTACATTGTTCCACTCTACAGCGCTTGCGATGTTTGCTGGCGCTAGCTCCACGCAGGGCGCACGCGGCAGCGGTTGGGCACCGGGTCCTTTCGAGGGGGACGACTTGGAGGACGAGGGCGAGGAGATTCAGGAGATACTACCTGCATCACAGCTCGAAGGAGCTCCTCCACCACAGACACAGGACCCACCGGTTGCCACACCCATGCAGACGACCCGCGCTGGCCGTGCCGTACCACCAGACCGGTTGACGTACTCCCAGGGGCAGGTGCGAGCGCAGGGTAGGAAGTCAAAGAGAGCTAGAGGTTACGGTCAGGGCCCGTAGTACTTTGTGTCCGTAACAGTTTGTCTGTTGTGTATCATGTTTTATTAATTCTACGTTTCCTGAAGATACCACTTTACTTCGTTTACGCTCATCGATCAAACGACATATTCCTCATGATCTACGTTTCTGACGAACCTGATCAAAAATATGAATTTTCGAGTGTCAACTTCACGACGAAAGTACATTCCGAGCGGTGACAACCGAACACACGTTAACTACCATACAAATCTAGTGATATCCAACTAGCGATGCAACTACTGTGTGAGGACGACGTGGCGACGGTGCGTGCCCAGGGAGTAGTGACGGCAGCCGGTACTCATCGGTCTCCTCCCAGTCCATCCTCCCTCTCCCTCTTGTCATGAATTAGTTGACGGCCGTCCGGACTCATTGGTTTAGTTGAGGTCACCATTAGTGGAGGTAGCCATTAGTTGAGGTCTCCAGATATATGCCTGTCCGGACGGTCCGGACTATATTAATGCTAGATACCGCCCTGTAGGAGGGCGGCAAGGCCAAAAACCGCCCTCCCAGACGGCGGCAAGGGGGCCGCTTGTAAAATGACCGGCCCCCGGGCGCATTTTGCAGGCGGCCCCCTTGCCGCCCTCTGAGAGGGCGGTTTTTGGGAGGCCGGGGGGCCACCTGTTAAATGCCCGGCCCCCGGGCACATTTTGCAGGCGGCTCCCTTGCCGCCTTCTGAGAGGGCGGTTTTTGGGAAGCCGGGGGGCCGCCTGCAAAATGGCTGACGGCCGTCGGCCGGGGGTCCGACGGCCATCAGCCACGTCATCAAATCGCCCTCTGGAAGGGCGATTTTTAAAAATCGCCCTCCCAGAGGGCGGTGGGAGTCTATTTTTGTAATTTTTTCAAACAAAAATCTACTTTTGCAAATCTTTTAATAAATAAATATAAAAATCAAAAAAATTCCACATGGGAGGGGAGGCCAAAGGCCAGGAGGCAGGAGGCGGGAGCAAGCCAGGGCCAAGGAGGGCGGGACTATGGGAGCCGAGGGAGGCCGTCGACGCACTGGCCGCCGGCACCACGCTCCTTCAAATTTCGAAGCGGCCACACGGGTAGGATTGCTGAGGGCGGGGAGGCCGAGGCAGTAGGCGCCGCCTGCGCCCCACAAGTTCCCGCGCGGCGCACGGCGGTGCCGGCCTGCCCGATTTTGCGACGAGCCACGCGCGGGAGTACCGAAGAGGAACTAAAAAAGGAAAAATGGAAAGAAATGATAGAGAAATTAGGAGAAATATAGAAAAATTAAAATTGTGCTAAAAATATAGGGAAAAAAAGCAATGGCCATTATTGAAATTGAGATTACATGACTGACTCATTAAAAACTGTTATATAAAAACTCATTGTGGAGGCCATGGGCCCCGGGTATCTCATGAGAAGCTTTCTGGCCACTCGAACAGAGGATAGGCCTAACCTTGTAATTAGGGATACAATAGGACTCGGCACATATTAACTTGTACGATAAGGAAAGGATATAGTCCTAGTCGAATACGTTATATTTCTAGAAGGAAATCCCTTGGTCAGAGTCCGATTGGGATTTCTACCCTATAGCCTTGCCTTCTTGGTATATAAGAGGAGACAGGGAGCCCCCTGAGAGCAGAACAGAATCTCACCAGAGAAATCTCAAAGGCAATACACCACAGCTGGAAGTAGTGTATTACCTCACATCAAGGGCTTAAGCCAAGATAAATTGTTTCCTGTTCCTTTGCAATCCATCAAGTTTAGGTCTCACGAGTAGCTCCATATTATTATTGCCGATACAAAACATTGACACTCATATTTGAGAAAACCATGACAAAGAAAATAGTACAACTAAAGGTTAAAACTCAAAAATAAAAATGTGCTACTCTAGTTCCTCATTATCTATGTGAAGATTGTCGAACTGAGCAGCCAAATCCTGGTTTTCTATGATGTGTTGGGCACGTTCTTTTGCTAGCTCCTAGTTTTTGATGGCAAGTACCATTTCTACCACCTCATTGCGTAGATTTCTACTCTTCTCCTCAATAATTCTTGCACAAAGATTGAAGGCTGATTCGGAGGATATCGTAGACATAGTGCCACGCCCGGAAATTCACCAAAATTTTCAAAACTAATTTATGCATTAAACCCTCATCAGGAATCAGCTGAGATACACAAATTGACAATTTGATAAACATAACCAAAATGGAATAACGATAAATACTTACATAAGAGGCATTTAGTCCTCACACAGAAGAAAATTGCAGCAGAACGGCAATCTTAGTGAAGCTTCATCACCAAGCCCATAGGCAGCTCAACTGGGGTATAAGCCAAACTCCAAAATCTTCTCCTTGCTCGTAAATCTTCACTCTGATGATTATAATATTGCAAGACTGAGTACCATCCATCGTACTCAACAAGCCACACAGGAATACAAAATAATGCAACAGGATTCCAAAGGAAAGGCATAGTATGGCTCGTTTGCATAAACAACATTTAAAACATTTGTATTTAAAAGCATTATGAAAACGGTATAATTTAATCATTATCAGTATTAAACTAATCACTGAACAACACTCCAATGCAGTTCAGGCCCAAAACCAAAAGCCTCCAATCCTGGAGCTATCAAGTTTCCATCATTTATTATTATTAATGAGTAGTGTGGGGCTAATTACGAAAAATATTGCTAGGCCACTCATTAACCGCGGGCACGGCTATTCGAATAGTTTTACTCTGGCCAGAGGTGTACAAATTTACCCACAAGACACAACTCGACAACATGTTACCGTGCGCCTCAATACCACCACGGTACCTCAGAAAAGAGTTGTGACAGGACCATCCATGTAACTCGCATGATAGGAGTGCCTCCCGCCAAGCCTCCGGTCTCCGGTAGGGGTGATCAAGTGCCTTCCCGCAAGATGGCTCGATGCCCGAACTCATGGACTTGTTGACAACTGCCATGTGTGGACTTACAACAGCTACAAACACACCCTGGTGCCTCCTATTGAACTCGTCACATTTCAAATCCTGCCATTACCCATTTTAGTTTGTGGTTAGTACGGGTATTGCTTCGCAACAAGTAGCTCGCGAACCGGTCCTTAATTGTCATGAGCACAACTAGCATCATTATCCTTCCATGTGCTCACAACACACCATTAGTTAAGTTTTAGTTGACCAAATTGATTAACCAACCATGACCATCCGTCGTGAAGAATATAGTCATTAACCATTAATTAATCATAAGTGAGTGAATATTTATCCCACATAAAATGATGCTAGTTTTTCTAAGCATGGCTAAGCAAATCCTAAATAATCCAGCTAGATCATTAATTAGACATTCAGCTAGTCAATATTAAATATCTAAGTCATCAAGGTAAAGGTATCAATAACAAAGTGGCCATAATCAAGGACTATAGGATTTATAATAAATACCTATAGTAATGACATTCCAAAGCTTTGCATGCAATAACGTTAAAATAAAATAGTTTTCACAAATAAGATCAACATGCTCAAGGGGATTATCATCTGACTTGCCTTGCAATAGAAAAGTCTTCAGACAATCTTCCGAACTCTTCCTCGGACTTCGCTTCCCTCCGAAACGGTGAAAATGGCACAACTACATGCAAAACAAGGAAAAACCCTAAGAAACTCCAAATAAATAGTACACAAAAAGTACATAAACATGTAGATCATGATTTAGATGAATTTAGGAAGAAGAATGGGTCGAATCGGAGTTCGAACGAAAAAGTTATGGCCTCCAGAAATTCGAATTCAGAGAAAATCCAAAAAGAAAAGAAAAGGAATATTCCCTGGATTTTCAAATTAAAAGAATTATTTTTGAATGGTAAAAGGTGGTGGGGCCCATTGTCAATGGCTCGGCTTATAGTGGACTTGGTCCATGGACCAGAGGGATGAGAGGCTGGTGGACTCGGGTGACATGGATGCCACATGCCTGAGGGCCTGAGGTGCCGGCCGAGTTGGATCGATGACGTGGCAAATTAGGGCTGACATGGCTCTGGTCTGAATTATGGAGATCCGATGGTTCGGATTAACCCTAGGAGATTGGACGGCCAAGATCTGGTTTGGGTTTTATGAAGATCAAACGAATCGGATTGCATCGGGATGATCCGATGGCCAAGATTAGATGCACACTATTCACCAGGGTCCACTCATCATGCACTAGAGTGGAGACTGCCCGCGGGGTCCACACGTCAGCATCCTGAGCACGAGGCAAGATCGCGCCCCCAGCCATGGCACAAGCCGGCGCGGCCAAGCCCCGTTCGACAACGACAATGACAAGTAGCACAATGGCGAGGAGATGGGCGGAGCGCCGGCAGCGGAGGGCGGCTCGGCGAGGGAAGGGCGTCGCCGGCGACAGCGACGGAGAGCGGTGACAGTTGAAGAGGGACGGCGACCCAAGTTGTGGGAGGAACACAAAGGCGTCGGACAAGAGATGTCGATGCCAGAGAGGAGGGAGAAGAGGCGGTAGGCTTCGGGAGGATGCTCACCAACGGCCGGCGGAGCTTGCGAAGGTGCTGGTGACGGCAACTCAGCACCCAACGATGATGGCTGCTCGGTGTGCGGTGGTGAGGGAAAGCAGAGTCGAGGAGCAATGAGACCGAGGCGGCTCAGAGCGGTGTGGCGGGAGGCGAGGCTAGTGCAAGGTAGAGGTGGCGGCGATGGCTAGGGCTTGGGAGAGAGAGAAGAGGCGGCTGCGCTATTTATAGTGGGGAGGGAGCCTGGGGATAGCAGCGGCGTGGGATATGCGGTGGCGAAGGTGCAAGGAGGCGGCGCAGGCTGGGGCGCGGGCGGTGGCACGGACCGGCCTAGGCATGGAGGAGGAGGCACTGAGCTGTGGGCCAGCTCGGGCTCGACTGAAGGAGAGAGGAAGGAAGGAGGAAGAAGGAAAGAAGAAGAAGGGAGGAAGAAGGGGAAAAAGGGAGGAAAAAGAGAAGAAGGAAAGAGAAAAAATAAAGAAAGAGAGGAAAAAGGAAAACAGGGGTTTTTCGGAAAAATTCGAAATTGCAAAATTTAGAATTTTGGGATATTTAGGGAATCAGAGGAATATTTTAAAATTGGAAACTGTGTAAAAATTCGGAATTTTGGAATATTTCAAATATTGGGATTTTTGGGAATCGGAAACCCGATAGTATTTTATGTGGATCGAAATTGGGCAAACATGGAATATTGAGGACTTCGATTTATTTCATAAAGGAAATCGGATTTTGTGAAACCAAGGAGATTTAATTCAAAATGAAAAATGGATATTTAAAAGGAATTGAATATATCCGAGACTCTCATATTTAGAATTTTGGGGGATTTTTCCAAAGTCAGACTTCTCGGGGAATTAGGGATTCGGAAACGATAACCTAAGTCCGGGTAGAAAAGGAAGATGCAAGGGGATTGGACCAGGAACGACCCGAGAAAAGGATTTTTGGAATTGGTTTAACTAATTACTAAAATTGATCTCTATAATATTAAAATTAATTCTAGAGCTCCAAAAAATTCGAGAAAATTTTAAAGAGGTTATTTAAACACAAATAATTTATTAAAAATGAATTCAACCATGATTTATTAAAGAAAATTTTATTTCTTATTTTTACTTTACTTAATTAATTTACTTTACAATTTAATATAAATTCTAGAAAATATATTATTAATTAATTACTTACTTCCCAAAAATCAGGCTGTGACACACAGGCACCGTGAACACATCCCATGCTAGTTTTGAGAGCACGGTACATTAGGTTTTGTGATCATTTCACCACTCGAGCACATTAAGATCTTCTTGGTTGATGGAGTTATTGTACAAGTAGGAGGATAGCTCCTGGGCGTCATACGAAACATGGGCAGTATTTGCAGTAACCGAACTTCCACCACTGGTACTAGAAGAGGAACCACCACCCCCAAATTCGGCCCACTATAATTTCTTCTTACCAAGGACAGGTGGGGCTCTTTGCACGCGAACTCCCTAAAACTTATTTTCATACTTTCAAAATACTTCATACAATTTAGTCTTAGTCTTAGCATCAGAATAATAGTTAGTATAATCAATATTCATTTGTTCTCCAATAAGATTTAAAATATTAAGGAATCCCCGTATTTTACCCCTAGGATCAAGAATAAATGAAAAGACATACAACATTGGGATTTCCTTACAGTATTTAAGTTATTTCTAGTTCATATGAAATACTGCAGGTCCTAGTAGATAGTCATTTTTATATTCTTGGAATAAAGTGGCAATTTCAAAAATTAATGCAAAATTAAATTAGCTGTTGGATAATAAATTCCAGACAAAGTAACAGTTGCATCATAGAATGTTTTAAAAAAGTAATAGAACATTTCGACAACGTACCAATTTTGTTCTATCAATAGCGGTTGCCCATCACTGATTATTACATTCTTTGATTGCAAAAAAAAACAATAAGTCCTTGTAAGGTAACACATGTTTCAACATTAGATAAGTGGAATTCCATCGATGGTCTGACGCTCAAGCTCCCCTCTACTGTGGTATGATGTCTATGCCTCTGTTCCCTCTCAACACCGGCTAGGTCGCCGCCGGTCAGGTGCCACCAACCTTGAAATCATCTTCACCAACTATTCTGGGAATTGACAAGGATGTCATTGTTCTTTATCCATCTATGAGCTCTCGATTTTTACTGGGCTTTATTCGTGTGTATTACTGGAGGTTAACCCTTTAGATATCCATGGATAACCTACTAAGAGCATCCCCAGAAGAAGTTCTATCCGATACACCATCCAGGAAATAGCGATTGGAGGGAGAAAAACCCGCTCCGCCAGGACATCCATCATGTACACCAAAAATAGCACGACCTCTATCCGGGAGAGAGAAACGCCAAATTTGGTGTTCCTCTCTCTCACACCATCCTGCAACCGCCCGCGTCCAGACCAAGCTCCCACCACCATCCGGATCAATGACTCGTCCACCGCCGTCGCACTGGGTCCATGTGGCCTCCTCTCCTCCTTTTTCCACAACGACGGGATGAGAGCACTGGCAGTGAGTGAGCTAGATCTCTAGCGTGGAGGTGGAGGAGTAGAGACAGAGAGGTAGGGTGGGGTGGGTACCAGATCTGGAGGTGAAGACGGCTTGTGGGCGGCGGATCTGGTGGTCACTACCAGCTTCGGTCCACTCACGCCGCCACTCGGCCAATCCGCCACCCATCAGTGAGCCGCGCCTCTCGTATGCCGTTCCGCCGCGCGTGGCCCCTCCGCCGCAGTCCCACACCAGTCCTTGTTGACCATGAGCTGGTGGACAGCAAGCTTGACGGTGAGCTGGTGGTGACAACCATGCTTGCAACGAGCTGGTGCCTGGTGGCGATAATCGACTCGACGGCGAGCAGATTGGTGATTAGATTCAATGACGAACTGGTCAATAAGCCCGATGCATCTGGTGGCTTTGTTTTTTCCCCTTTTTCTTTCTTTTTCACCCAATGGATTTCGTGAGAGGATTAAGGCATAATTGTTGTCATCATCCATTCACTTTCTTTCTTTCTCTTTTTTTTCTTAGTTTAAATCATCACAAATAAACAAACAGTCACTACAAATATAGCTTACAAATTGATAGAAATATAAGGTAGTTGAAAGATATTACTAAAATATAGGAAAATGTGATATGGAGGGTATAATATGGATGATCTGTTGGATTGGAAAGTTGTATGGAGATGGAATCTTTTTTATGACCATCTAAATAAAGATATGGAGGTTCATGTTGGAGAAACTAAATTACAGTGTTGAATAAATTGATTCATTGAGATTAATCCCCTTAGAAATTCAATCATCTATGCGAAAAATTAATTCTAATTACTGACCTGCTAGTGAAGCCATCTTGACTTGATTTCTTCTTCTTCTCTGCTTCCTCTTCTTCTTGATGCTTCTCTGAGTGTGTGTGCCGACGGACGGATTGATGAAGACCTCACGAACCCCTTCTAGTGCGTTTTGTGGATCGGACACAATTAGGGTTTGTAGTCGGAGACCGAGCGGCGTCCCGTTCTTCTCCAAATTTCTCTTTTATATGTGCACTAGTGGGGCTCGGGGGTTTCCTTCGGTTTAGGAGGTTCGGTTGAATCCACCGATCACGGATTCTATTCGTTATCTTATCTCTAAACCGATAAAACAACCAACATTCTCCTCTTGATTTAGAGGCTTAACTAATTTCTAAGTCTATTAAGTAAAACAGCTCCCCAAGGCAATGTGTCATAATAACTTTAAACGTCATTAAGACTACAAGACCTATAGTTCACTATAATACTTAAATAAACTCACATCTTAACTTAGCGGGTGTTGATTGAAAAATTAATCCCCTATTTCCAAGATCTTAGTCAAAGGCTATCACTTAATCCCATGCCGGCTACATGTTCTTTAAATAAGTTGGGAGGTAAGCTCTTTTAGCGGATCCACAAGCATAAATTTAGTATTTATGTACTCAATCTTAATTGTTTTTGATTCTGGACTCTATCTTTCACAACATGATTTAATCTTCAATGTGTTTGCAACTTCACTTGACTTGTTGTTACTCGTATAGAATTTACTGCAGCTTCATTATCGCAGTAGTATATAACAAGTGGTCTCTCAATGCCTGTCAACCACTTTTAATCTTGGGATAAGAATTCTTAAGCCATACGGCTGCCCGTCGCATGGTAACGATGCTACAAATTCCGCTTGCATTGTCGACGATGTAGTAAGCGTTTGTTTTAGAGTTTGTCCACGAAATAGCTCCCCCGTCCCCAATCCCAAAGGGTGAAAATATATCCTGAAGTGGATTTCTTTGTGTCTACGCACCCCGCGAATATCAGCGTGCTGAATAGCGAAGGACTTCAAGCTTATCAGACTTTCTGTATGTAAGCATGTAATGTTTTAGTTCTTGTAAATAACGCAGAACTTTCTTTACTGACTTCCAGTGGTCCATTCCTGGTTTAGACAGAAATCTGCCAAGCATCCTCTGTGACGAATGCTAAGTATTTGGGTCGCGTACAGACTTGTGCATACATCAAGCTTCCCGACAGCTAACATAAGGTACCTTGTCCATTTCTTAGATTCTAACTCATTTCTTGGACTTTGGAATAATCCGAATTTATCGCCCTTCATTATTGGAGCAGGTGAAGAGGCGCATTTTACTCATATTATATCTTAAGATTCTTTGAGATGTAACTTTCTGAGATAGTCCTAGCACTCCTCTTGGATGTCCGGGTTTTCGGTGAATTCAATGCCCAAAACATGGAAGATGCTTCACCGAGATCGTTTCATATCAAACTTTGATGAGACAAAGAATTCTTTAGTTCTCTCGCAGCAGGCTTATCGCTGCTTGCTAATAAAATGTCATCGAACTAGAGTACTCTAAGATGATGAATTTACCACCTTTATATTTAACATAAATACAGTTGTCCACCTTCATTCTCCTTAGGAATCCGAATTGTCTGATGATCTGTCGAATTTAAGGTTCCATTGCCTGGGGACGCTTGTTTAAGTCCATAGATAGACTGGTGTTATTAGCTTGCATGCTAAAATGGCCTTTTCCTCCATAACAAAAACCTTCCGGTTGTGTCATGTAAACATTTCTTTTAGTCACCATTTAGAAATGCAGTCTTCTTTACATCCATCTGATGGAGTTCTAAAAGTCAAAGTGAGCCACTAGCGCACGTACAATTCATGATAATGAGTCTTTCTTAGAGACAGAAGAAAAAGTTTCATTATAGTCAATCCTTCTCTCTGTGAAAAAACCCTTGGCAACTAGCCTTGCTTTGAATCGTTCGATGTTCCCTCTAGAGTCAAGCTTAGTTTTGTAGACCACTTACAGTCTACGTTTTGACTCTTAGAACTTCTACTAAATCCCAAACTTTATTTATGGCTCATTGATTTTAGTTCATTCTCCATAGCCTGAAGCCACTTAGATGAATCTTGCTGTTATATTGCTTTTTAAATGAGTGTGGGATCGTCTACCTTCCCATGTCTTCTTCATTCATGTATACTTCAGTAATAATCAGGGATGGCAGATCTCCTCACCCGCTGTGACCTTCTCAATTCTTGAGTTTCATTATTGTCACTTGAGGTTGAGGATTTTCAATGTGGAGGTTCTTCTTCATTATGTGTCCACTCAATCTGTTGAGGCCATCATCATTATTACTCCTCAATACTTTCCTCAACAGAAGGTGTAGTACCAGACGTCCATAATTACCCGTTGCGGTGCTACATTCACGTGGCACATTAGAAATTATGGGATGTTCTGAATAATTGGAATATCAGTCTCTCGGATTCCGGAGTTTGAATATTAGTCCCGAATTTCCTCAAGATTAATTTCCCTTTTCTGTAACCCATTATTGTCCTCAAGAAAGACAGCATGTCTAGTCTCCACAAATTTAGTAACCAGATCTGGCAATAAAATCGGTATCCTTTGGATCTCTCGGATAACCGAATAAAATGCACAGCTCACAGTCTTAGGATCTAATTTCTTTAATTGTGATTAAATATTCTGGCTTGCCTCAGCAACACCCCACACACGTAAATAATGAGTGTCTTTCTTCCGGTCCACAATTCATAAGGGTCTTAGGCACTGCTGATTTACTAGGCCACTCTATGATTATGTGTGTATTAGCTTTTAAGTGCTTCCCAATCTACAGCTTCGGTGACAGAGTAGAGTGATTCAGCATACTGCACACCATATCATGAGTGTGCGGTTGCGTCGTTCTGGGCACCCCTTGCTGAGTTCTCCAGGCATGGAATGTGGGCCAATAATCCCATGTTGGCCTTGGAGATACAAGGCAAAGGACAAATTGCCCAAATGGAGCGGTATTTCCGTAGTATCACCACCATGGTCCGATCTCACAATTTTATTTAGCATTATGCTGATTCTCCACTTCAGCTTTAAATATCTTAAATTTCTCCAAGAGTTCGGAACGGTTCGCTTATGGGGTAAATATAACCATAACGGGAATAATCATCTTTAATGAGTTATAAATGAATCAATCCATCCACAAGATGTCACCGGAATGGTCCACAAATATCAGTGTGAAATTATTTCTAGGTGACTTGAGCCCCTGTGGCTCCTTTCTTTATTGTTTATGAATTTTCCCTGTGTAATGCAATCTATGCAATGATCCGCGTCAAAAAGTCAAGGGAAGGATATCTCCTCTTATGAGACGTTCAATTCTCCCCCTGAGAAATATGGCCTAAGCGACATGCCATAATTTCGACGAAGTCTCATTTATCACATTCATTACTTTATCATTGCAGGCATTATAACATTCAGGACCATATCACCAAGAGAAGCAGATAGACTTATCCTCGCACGAGGGACGAAGCCAATCACTTGATTATCTAATAATTAACATATTTCTCTTTGAAAAATGACAGTCATAACCGTTGTCTGTCAACACGCGAACAGGAAATGAGGTTTCTCTTAATTGAGGGAGCAAATAAACATTATTCAGAATGAAATTGTAGCCATAGGGAGTACTAATGTGCTAGGTCTCAACGGCCTTCACTTCGATCTCCGCCCCCCCCCTCCATCAGCTACTCTTAGATTCGCCCCCTTCTACCGCCTGGACAATTAGTCAATCCCGCAATGAGTTACAGCGTGCACAGTGGCACTGAGTCAAACCCACCAGTATTAATGGAGAATTCAGAGTAAATAACTCTAACATTTGATATTTCATCAATAACTCATTTTATATCTTTCTTAGCTAGCCACTCTCGGAAGCGTGACAATCCCTCTGCCAATGTCCATCTTTATGCAAAACTTGCAATATGGACTGCAGTGTAGCAGCCTAAAGCTTGAGACTGAGATGTGGCTTTGCTGAGGCAGTGTGACTCCCTCCAGACTTATGAGGGTGATATGCTCTTTCGGCCACTACCCGAGCTTTGGCCTTGATTTGTTTCCTCTTGCCTTTCGCATAGGATGAGTTTGAGCTGATCTTTAAGTTTCTGCTTTGTCAGCCTTTTTCACTCTTCCTCTCCACTGAGTGGGAGATCAATCTGCTACGGTCCACTTCTCTTTCGAGTATTATAATTAATCGTTGAAGGACCATAGTCAGGACCAAGAGAGTTCAATATGAAATCACTAGAAACCTTCAGACAATTCCATGTCCCATTGGGTCTTTAGTGTTATGTGCCATATGAGTCATCTCAAGATGTGCTTTCACACACCTTTGCCATCATACTGGCTGGTTGATCAGCTTACTTATTAGGTACTTGGCAGGCTCTTAGATGAAGTCTTAAAATTCTCTTTCATGTTTGCCAAGTACGTCTTAACATTCGTTTGGTCCATAATTCCCTCAAATAATTCCTCGAGCTAGTACTCTTGATGTACATGAGAGACATTCTGTTGGACTTTTCCCAAAGGGCTACTTTTTCTTTGAACTCCACTTCGCTATTATCATTAAACTTCCTGACTCATTTCGTCAGTTTCTACATGGGCTCCTCAGGGAGTCCTCTCTTAGTGCTAAGTCATAGATCCAAATGCCAATTCAGTAGCACATCGTTCCTTCCACTCAGCGAAATTTGTTCCATCAAGGGTGTCACAATTTTAAGCTGCCCCAATGCTGAAAATAACCAATGAAAAAAATATTAGTAAAATATTGCATATGATTAATTTGCGTTGGCTCAATTAATCAATGCGATGATAGCGCTCCTTCTAAATTATCCACCGTTGGGCAGAAAAAAATTTAGGAAATATATGGAAGTGACAAAAAAAAGAATAATCTTATGACAATCACCGTGCAGAATAATTTAAGGAAATATATTATTAATTGATTTGACATGAAATTATAATTAACGGGTGGTCAAAAAATAATTGTCACATCATAAATATTCTCTAGCAAAACTTCCCGTTTTCCATTCAGCTAGAATATTTCAGAGTTGCTAGAATAATTTTTCATAATGTCAGCATTTTTAATGGCCAAGAAAGCATATTAAGGGATTTCTGTAAATAACAAATGTAAATAAAACAGTGGGAATTGAATTTAATTTCAAGCGCTCGGGCGCGGCGCGGAGGCCCGGCGCGAGGCGCACAGGCCGGGCGCCGTGCGCGGGGCCCGGCGCCCGAGGCGAGACGTGGCGCTGGGCGCGATCGCGCGGCCCGGTCCCGGCCCGAGGCGAGCGCCGCGGCTCGATGTCGGCCGTTCCGTTTGATCCAGATCGAATGCTCGGTCATCCCCGCATCTGATTTTGTTAGCGCCGTCCGATTCAATCCGACGGCTGATATCATTTTTACCTGGGTCAAACCATCGGCGTCGGCGGCCGAAACCCTACCCTATCCCCGGTCATCCCCTTTCTTTCGCCGTAGTTCTTCCCGACGCGCTGACGAGCAAGCGGCGGCGGTGACAGCGACGGCATGCGACGACGCGCCGACGAGCAGCGCGACGAACGGCCAATGCCCGCTTCCTTTCCCCCTCCGTCCCTAGTCTCCTCCCCGTGCGCTACAGCAACACCGAGGCGAGCCTCGGTCTCGCAGCGGATCCGAGCGCGGCGCGACCGGTCTGGGGCAGCGGGATGGGCTAGCGGCGAGGCAGAGACGGTACTTCCGGCACGGATGCGAGCACAATCGCAGCGAAGACGACAACCGGGTAAAATAATCCCGATTTCAGTGTATTCGCGTTGATTTTGGGGTCTTATTCAAATTAGGATCTCTCTC
>RYFJ01000632.1:0-211970 GCA_003991445.1 Oryza meyeriana var. granulata | reverse complement strand
GCATTACTTGATCGGTAATCGCTGTGAGATATACTCAGATCACAAGAGCCTGAAGTTTATATTCACACAGGCGGATCTGAACCTGAGGGAAAAGGAGATGGCTCGAGTTAATCAAGACTATGACCTAGGCATAAATATTCACCCGGGGAAAGCAACGTTAGTTGCAGAGCGTGAGTCGGAAGCTCTTGCAATAGTCTCTCAAAAGCAATGACAACTGGAGTTGTAAGGAATTTCAACGCCTCAACCTGGAATTGGTGGAGTATGGATTGTGTTGCAGCCGTGAAGCAAGTCGACGGTTGAAAGAAACCAAATTCTTGCAGCCCAAGCTGAAGACAGGAAGTCCAGGAAATTAAGCGCAGCATAGAGAAAGGGGAAAAAACCTCGGAGTACAACATGGGAATGAAAAGGAGTGGTTAGGCGTGGACAGCGATATACATCCCCCAAGATGAAAAGGTCAGAACCTGATTCTGAAAGAAGCCCATGAAACATTATACTCATTCATCCCGGTGAGTGACCAGATGTATCAATTTAAGGAAGGATTTGGTGGGCAACATGAAGCGTGATGTAGCTGAAACGTGGGCTCTTTTGATGTGTGTCAGCGAGTGAAGGTCGAGCACAAGGCTAGGCCGCGACTAGCCATTACAAATCTCGGAATGGAAATGGACGAAGTTGGAATGGATTCTCACTGGTTTGCCAAGGTCACAGCGAGGCAATGATTAATATGGTATGTAGTGATCGGTTGACAAGGAGCACACTTTTATACCGTGAAAACCACGACAAAGAACCAAGCTTAGCTGAATTGTTTTCTCTCGAGATTGTTGCTTGCGATGGTGTGCCAAAAACGGATAGTTTCGACCGAGGTGTGCCCAGTTCATCTCATATTTTTGGAAACGGTTTTTGCCCAGGGGGGGCAAAAAGCAAAGGGAACCAACCTAGGCTTAGCACTGCTTATCACCCCAAACTGGGGACAAACTGAAGGGTGTGAACCAAATTCTAGAGGAACATGTTTAAGAGCGTGTGTGCTGTTCCCATGGCCAAGCTGGGAAAATTGCTTGCCAGTATGCTGAGTTTTCTTACAACAACGGGCTACCAAGCAAGCCTACAAATGTCACCATTTGAGGCTCTCTATGGGAGGAAATGTGGACTGCCTCTAACTGGTCACAGTTGGTGGAGACACGTGTTTGGCCCAGCTTCGATCAATGAAGCGGAAGAGCAAGTTCGTTGATTAGAGGAAAATGAAGGAGGCCCATCAAGACAAAAGAGCTATGCTAACCAAGAGACGTGATGCTGAGTTCAGACCTAATGACTTCTATATCTCAAGTGACGCCGCTCTGAGGTTACCCTACAGGTTTCAAGTCAGGGAAAATTAGCCCACGTACGTTGGACCGATATAGGTTGCTTGCAGATTTAGGAGAAGTGGCCTAAGTTGGACCTGCCACCCGAGCTATCTGAAGTGCACATGTCTTCCATGTATCACAGTTAAAGAAGTGCCTCAGAGTGGCCCACTAGTGCGCGTAGGAAGCATCGAACTAACAACAAGACCTTCACGTACAAAGAGCACCAATCCGCATATAGAGAAGCTGAGCGGGACAAAGGAACAGACAATCAAGATGTGCAAAGTACAGTGGAGTAACCACACAGTGGATGGGCAACTGGGAGCGTGAGACCGTCTTCGAGCGAGTTCCTATTACTTCACCGGCCGGCCCGAATCTCGGGGACGAGATTTCATTTTCAGGGGGTAGGGTTTGTACAGCCCACTTTGACTTGGTGCATAAAACTTTTTTCCATCTGCATGCTCTTCTATCATCTTTCAGCATGAAAAACCAGCCTGCCCGATGTTCTTGGTTTGGAAGCATGCATGCCCTTCGACCATCCTCTGGGATGGAGGTCCGAATGCTCCCCATCGGACCAGGCGTCGATCGGACCTTTCGCCGCGCCCGCGCTCGCCGGCCCGCGCCTCTCTCTAGAGTCCGCGCCCTTTTCTCGTGCCCGGGGACTTGCTCTCTCTTGAGTCCACGCCCTCGCGTCCGACCTGCTTCCGAGCGCGCCCGGACTCTCTCTCCCGACCTCGAGCTCGCGCACGCCGCCTCGTCCCGACCCCGACTTCCCCGCGCCCTCGCTCTCCGACCTCGCGCCCGCCCCTTGCCGCGCCCACGCCTCGCCTGTTTCTCTCTCTCCGAAGTCCGTCCCCTTTCTCGCGAGGCCCGCGCCCGCGCTCCTCTCTCCCGGAGCTCGCGCCCGTGCCCTCTCTCGCGAGCCGCGCCAGTCGCTGGCTTTTTACTCCGCCTATGTTGTCATCGCGCTTCTAGCCGATGCATCAATGTATGGAATACTATCGGGAATCGGCCGGTTTGCTTCTCACTTATACCATCATCGGTTGTATTAATCTGTTATCGGCCCGATTGGTTTCGGTGTCACCCTGAGTACTTAGCGTAATCGTTGAATACGTGATGCTATCGCGTGCCCTGTCCTCCATCGTCCCAAACGAGATCACGCCAGGATCTCTCTCCGCCCGTGCGGCCGGCCAGGTGGGTCCTCTGCGCCCTAGACACGTGAGAGGAGAGCAGAGCCGCCTTGGACCTCGCGAGATACCCCCGACAGTCTCAGCAGCGCCTGCCTGGTCCCATCTGTTGCTCACCGCTTGCCCGCGCGCACGCCATCGCAGACCGTGGAGCAGAGCAGCGCCCCTCCCTCTCCTCTCTTCCCTGCCTGTCTTTTAACCAAGCCTAGCCCTCCTGCCTCCCCAGCTCGCCCTCTTTCTCACTGCCAAGGACCTAAGGATTGCCCTTGGTTCGCTGAGAACGTGAGGTGCGCCACGCGCCGCGAGCACACGCTTTCGTCTAAGAGCTCCGGTGAGTTTACCGTGTCTCAGCGTGTCGCCACGCGTTTCTTGCTCGACCTAACTCGGTTTCGCCCTCGGCAAGCAGGCAGCACCACGCAGCCCTCATCGTCTTTTGGCAACGCCGACGCGGGTGCCGCCGAGACCCTCAGGCCGCTAAATCTGCGCCCTGGTGAGTTAGCGCTGTCCTGGCGGTATTCACCACTTCCATTCATCTTTAACTCGTCACCGTGCTTGACTGCAGCCTCCATCCGAGCAACCCTTTTTGCCGAGCCGATCACCGCCTCAAACATTGCTTCCCTACGCCTGCACTCCTCGTGAGCTTCTGTTCTGCATGTACCTCCTTTTTATTCCTGGAGACATTGTTCTCCCCACGTCCTTGGTTTGGCCTGTCATGCCATTCCTTGCATCCGCCCAAGCATCACCACCGGTGGCCATATGTGTGGATGAGGCTCAATCGGAGCATGGCCGCTTGTGGTAGAGCCCTTCGATTTGCATGCAGGACCCCTAGGCTTCCTCGTGCCCTGATGCGCTAGCCATCACTCGGCATGAGAGGCAGAAGGTAGACAAGCCGTGCATTAGCTTGGCCTTCCACCGAGCACCTTAGGTGCGCTTGTGTTTGAGTGAGTAGCAGCCACCCCATCAGCCCCAAGCCAAGCCAGGTTGGCCTCACTAGCATTAGGAACGGGATAAAAACCACAGTACGCAGCTGCTGCCGTTTCTTGTATTTTGCGGTCATCGTTAACGAGCGAGACGTGTAGTTTGCGCGTACGGAGACATCGTTTTGGACCAAGGCGTCGCGCTACCGAAAGCCTTCCCATAGGTTACCACTTGTAATCCAGTGACTCCTAGGCCCTAGAAACCCTCCACGCCCCAAATGCCTTAGGTTAAAACTTCACGCCCGGTGAGGAAAAAACAAACAATTTCAAAAATTGTATCCTTCGAGTAAGATTCTATACAAAAATTTTCACGTTGTTAGGCCGTTTTAGTGACGTCGTGAGCGTGTGTGACTAATTATCCTAGCGAGTTGGAGAGTATCCACTTTTGGAGTTGTCCTTAGGTTCACAGCAGCACACATGTAGGTTTCGTACCAAAAAATGCCCTAGAACCGAAAACGTCTCAAATAGACCACCCGTTAAGTCGGTAGATGTTTTCAGCCGTTTCTGCTGTTCGGTCGAGCGAAAACGCTGTTTCTCATTATTTTCGATTTTAGGACAGAGCAGACTTCGTTTAGCCGTATCTCCCTCATACAAAACTCGGATTCAAGCGATTCTTTTTCCTAAATTCATCTAAAATCATGCACTTGCATATTCTGCAAAAATATTGTACTTCCAGTACTGTTAAATTTTGCCGTTGTTTCATTGCTTCGTTGGTATTCTCGTAGAACACGACGTCGTTGACCCGGTTGTGGAAGGATCAGAAGAGTTCCAAGAAGTCTAGGAACAAGGCAAGCACCCCCTTGATCAATTGCTCCTATATTTCAAAACTTACAAACTATATTGATTGCAAACTATTATGTTGCATTGCGATGTTTTACTTGAAAATGTGTGGGATTCTTGGGGTAGTTAACCTCTTGTTGCATATGCCCTATCCTTGTTACTTGAGTATCATGAATTCCTTGTCACTTATGTTGCCACTGAAAATTTGGGTTCATGTGGTTGGAAGATGTCAATAGGTATGCTTAGTTTGCTTTTTTTAATCAAGGCTACTTGTTACTTGATTTTGGGATGTTGAGAAAAAGAAGCATTTGCGAAATTATGGAAATGAACAGTGGGTATTCTTCCCCTGTGCTCTTGGTGGAAAACAAAAACTGAAAACAAGCTTTTGGACTTGGCGAGTGGATGTAGTGTTCGGGTGCCTTGTTGTGGTATCGATTAGGTGGTTGTCTCGCCCGGTAGGGTCCACTAAGGACCGATTCTATGGTGTAGCTAGAACCAAGAAGCACAGTGCAAACACATGTGGCTCTGATGGGGAGTTCCTAGCTTAGTCATTGTTGATACCTAGCAATAGACCCGCCGGTGGTAGTTAGTAGGTCATTTTTTGTTGACATTGGATAGTGCGGGGTATGGTTGTTGTCCATAGCTCGAAGGTACCTTGATTATTGTCAAGGGTGACCAGCACATTGTATGAGCCTTGGGGATTTGGGAGCCTCCCAACTCCCTAGGGATGGATCATAAGCGCGGGATATTGCTAGGGTCAACGGTGGAAAGGCTTTGTCATTGATGGTTTGTTTATGAGCCTCCTGTGTGGTAGCTCCATGTTTCCTTGTCATGTGGGTACAGTTGGTACACACTCTCGAGAGTTAAAACTATTCGAATAGCCGTGTCCTCGGTTATGGACGACTTGGGAAATTCTCCACCGTAGTAGTTTTAATTTTTTTTTGGGAACTGTTTTGGGAAGATCTTGGTGCGAACGGGGAGGTTCGCTGGGATGGTTGTGGCAGCGTGTTGCACTGTTGGCTGGCATGGGTAGGGAGCCCATATGGTTGGAAACGCTTGGGGGTTGATGCTTATAACTTGTTTGCGTGCTAGCTTGTTTTACCAAAAAAATTCGTTGCAAAACCGCAATGTTTTCGCTATGTATATTATGATTCATGCAAACTGCAGGACCTGAACCATTTCCTTGTTTACCTTCGCATAGTTATGGAATACCATTGCAAACACTAAAGTCTTGCGGAGTACGTATTTGTACTCACACACGCTTGTGTGACTTCTTTTTTTAGAGATGGTTGAGGAGGACCCGACAATCGGGTAACTTCTATGCAGCGGGTTTTGGAGACGACGACGACGTGCTTACTAGGGCTTACCGGGTTGGTTGCCGTGTGGGCCGGGCAGAGGCATACTTGCTGGTTTTGATGCCTCTATTATCTGTTTCCGCTGTTGAACTCTTTGTTAATTTGCTGTTCTATTTTGGCCGGTCGGGCCTCTATGTAACCGCTAAAGTCTAGACTCTTGTACGACTTATGTTTGGTCCGCTGTGAGCTTGGACCTGTGATGTATGGATTATGATGCCATGTTGAATGTGTGTGCTAGCATTGATCGTGGGACTAGCACGTACACACATAGGGTTCGGGGTCAAACCCCCGGGTCCGACACCTGTTCCGGATGCATTTCTCGCCGGGGCGGTGCTGTCCGGGCTCCACGCCCTACTTCGGGTGTCGCGTTCCTAGGTTTGCACTCGCCTTGGCGAGGCCGCCCTGGTTCGGCTCCTCGGTGTCGGGCCGGGCACAGATTCGGGAATCCGTGCCTCGGCTTCAAATATGTGCCCGGGACCCATGGGGGCCCCGGACTGGAATAAGATTCGATATGTATTGTCAACATGTGCCCGGGCACGAGGCCGGGCAAGGACATGGACCATATCAGGACGGACTTCCCGACCCACACCTTGCCGAGCGACGCGGTCCGGGTACTAGCGCCCTGTTGAAGCTTTCCGGCTCGGGAGCGGGCATCAGACCGTCCGCCTAAGGGTCGGACCGTCCGAGCGCGATGACCGGACCGTCTGCCGCCGGAGGGGACGGACCGTCCGAATCGCCTCGGCGCGCTTGCCTTTCTACTGGTTCTGCCGGGACTCGAGTTCAGCTCCCTCAGGCCAGGCCTTGAGAGGAGCGAGCTCTCCGTGACCGGACCGGGGGGAACATGCACCCGGGAGCCAGGGTTCGACCGGGGGCTAGATACGCGCGCCGGGAGCTAAGCTCCGACCGGGGCTGAGTACGCTCCCGGGAGCCAAGGGCTCGGACCGGGGCTAAGTACGCGCCCGGGAGCCAAGCTTCGACCGGGGCTATTTACGCACCCCGGAGCTAAGCTCCGACCGGGGCTAAGGACGCGCCCGGGAGCCAAGCTCCGACCGGGGCTATTTATGAGCCCGGGAGCCAGGGGCTCGACCGCACGGGCTCAGGTCTCTTGAGAGGAAGCGAGCTCGGGCCCGCTATTGCTCCTGCCGGGACTTCTTGACGCGCTCGGCCAACTTGTGGACGGCGCGACACTCCACGAGTCGTGCGAACCGTCTCGTGGACGGCGCACCACCTCCGGGCCTCGACCGGCTCGACGGCGCTCGGCCAAACGCTGGACGGCACGACATCCGTGATGTCGTGCCGGTCCGTGTCGTGGAAGGCGCACCACCCCGCAGGCTGCGGCCGGCTTGAGGCGCTCGGCCATGCCCTGGACGGCGCGGCACTCCGTGATGTCGTGCCGTCAACGTCCGTGTTGTGGTAGGCGCACCATCCCGAACCAAGGCCGGCTCGGCACGCTCGGGTGAGCATTGGACGGCGTGGCACTCCGCGATGTCGTGCCAGCTCGTCTTGGTGGAGGCGGCAACCACTTCTGGGTTGTCGCCGGCGTGGCGGCGCGCGTGCGCCTTTCGCCGCTTGCCGCGACCATCGCCTCCGCGGCATCATAGCTCCGGGGGCTGCCCGCAGCCGCCAAGGCGTAGCTCTCGGCTGCCGCCTTGGCGTCTGTGCCTCCTCCTGTTCCTCGTAGGCGGAACGTGAGAGCCTGCCGTCCTCTCTAGGGCCCCTGTCGGGGGCCACGTTGCCCGCGGGTGTAGCCGCCGGACCCCTCGCCGTATTGTCTCGACGATGATGGTGGCCTGCCTGCCATGGAGCGCAGTCGATGTTGGAGGCGCCGGCGTAACACCTGAAAAGGAAACTCCCCCTACCTGGCGCGCCAGCCGTCGGAGGATAAAACCTCGACGGCGGGAAGTCGGGAGACCCCCCTTTTGAGATTCGACCAGGGGAGTAGTTCTCAGGCGAAGCCGGCGTCAGAGTGCAGAAGACGGATACGCGAAGAAGATGTAGACGGAGCTGCGGGGTTCGGACCGTCCGAAGCGGGTCCGGACCGTCCGAACCGTAGGGAAGCAGAAGGGTCCGGACCGTCCGAGGCGGGTCCGGACCGTCCGAAGCGTGGTGGTCGCAAGGGGCGTCCGGGAAGACGATCAATAGTTGCGCACAGAGGAGGCAAGAGGATTTATACAGGTTCGGGCCGCCGGAGCGTAATACCCTACTCCTGTGTGTATTCTATGTGGGGGTGAATGTATTTACTGTGTTACAAGGAGAATCGAACCCTGGAGGAAGAGGGCCCGGGCTCAAGGAAGAAGAAGACCCGGGCTCCTTGAGTTCGTCTCCCCTCTCGTCCCCGGTTCCAAATGTGGCATGGATCCTCCTTTATAGGCGAGGGGAGTCCACAGTGCCGGTCATACGTGGTGAGAGAGAGATATGCTACATCTTGTCGTGCCAGTCGGCGCCCGCCTGCTGCGCCGCGCCTGGAGGAGCGTCTAGTCGCCGCCTGCTCGGCGGCTGCAGGCGGCTAGAGCTGGTCTGCTGTCGCCTTGTCGGGTCTGCTCGTCTTGTCGCCCAACTGCTGCAGGCGGCTGTCCCCTGGATATGCTGTCGGGAGACAAGCGGGAGGCGCCCTGTCACTTCACCATTAATGCAGGTATATTTGGGGAGTTGGTCCGCCGAGCTCCTCAAGTGAATCGGTATCGGCCGTCAGCAGTCGGCTCGGCATCGGCCTGGGGCCCGGTCATCGGCACCCGGGGCCGGGGGATTGGCGCCCGGGACCGGGGCACCGGTGCCCGGGCCCGGGAGCGAAGAGAAGGCGCCCCGGGGACGTGCCCGGGGCCGCTGGAGACAGCGCCCCGGGGACGAGCTCGGGGCCGATGGCTACGGCGCCCCGGGGACGAACCCGGGGCCGATGGCATTGACGCCCCAGGGAACCGACGTGGCCGGTGACCCACGCGTCCCCAGGGCATGTGGGACCCCCTGTCCCATTTCGCCGACACTATGTGATCGGAGAAAGTTCGTGACAGTCGATATTCAACGATGCTGATGGTGTATGCATGCGGATGTGGATTTTGAGTTGGCTCCGCGTTTTGAAAATGGTATATTAAGATTTGTCACGTACTCCATCCGTCGTGAAATATAGCTATTTTTAGTATTTAAATTTTGTCTTATAGCTATATTTTTCATCTACTCCCACACCTCAAACAATTACAAGCATCTCTTGTTTAATTTTGTTTATCTACTTTCTCATCTTAGCCAATCACAAATATTTCTTATTTTATTTTACACTTCTCTTTAATACTCATGCCCAAATCTAAAAGTGCATATATTTTGAGATGGATAGAGTAGAAATGATAATAATACTACGTCCTTCAAAAAAATGTTTTTATATCACTATAATGTACTCTTGATTTTTTTGCATGAAAATGGTATCCGTAGATTAATCTTGAAAAATGCTTTCAAAATATCAGAATTTTATTGGGTTTATAAGTATATTGCATATATGTGCCCAATGTTACATTTTGGAGATCATTGGTTTTCCACATTTACATTTTTTTAATTATTAATGGGCCTAAAGCCTATAAGGAGAATAATTCCTAAGAAAATCTCAAAAACCCACCTCATAGAAAATATGCATGTGAACTTTAGTATCACCTTACTTATTGTAGAAAAGGGGACCACCTTAAAAGGGTGAGTGCTCTACTAGCCACTCGAGCAATATGTGTGAGAGAGAACTAGATGAATTCTCACATGCATGCGCTCGCCTCGCCGGGCCGGGCTTGAGCTCGAGGCTAGGCTGGAGGCACGCACACGTGACATGCATGTGAATGGTCCGCCAAAATTAGCTCCTCATATTTGCGCATACGTGGCTTTCTTTTACAGTTTTATTTTGCTGTATCCAACGGATATTTCGGTGTTTGTTTTTACGCGACTTATCTGGTTCGGTTACAAATTATGGAAGACGTCCTAATCACACGTACTATTAATATCAAACCAATACCTTCACGCGTCAACTTTTGTCTTTAATAACTTCAGTACTCATTCATGCTTATTGGCAATAATATGTTTCATCATAAGAATACCGTGAAATCTATACATATTAAGAAAGTCCATAACTTTTATCTCCTCCACTCTCATAGTTGCTACCACAGAATCAAGAAAGGAATCATTCATCACCATAGTACTCCTACCTTCCTGCCTGCTTAAAAGGAATCCTCACTATACCAACAACAACTTAGAAAGTTCTGAAATAGGAGTGCCATATAAGCAAACACTTTGATTACTCCAAGCGCATATGTCACATGTCAAGATTAAGCATTAGTAACTCTTTCCATATTAGCTACCTTGAAGCGCTTTGGTCTAACGGCTGCTTTCTTTGCCACTTTCTTTAAGGGGCCAATAAACACAGAAAGAACTGACTAATACATAAAGGTTATGTCTATTGATTGAGATACCCGTCTCATTGGCAACACTGATCCTAGTATATTCATAATGTTAAGGCTATAAGTATTCCCCTACTACTCGAGCAACTAAACATACGCTAAACTAATGGCATGGCAGGAAAGTATCCCAAGTGGATTGACTACTCCAGTTTTATAGCTTGTGGAAAAAGATCACTTACTCTCTTCGGCCCTCCTCTGAGATTTTTTTTATACTTTTATAACATCTCCAAGATGTCCAAAAATTAATCCCCAAAAATCTTAGATTGGGATTCTCCTAAAAAATTTTGGACTCAAAAAGATTTACTATCTCCAAGGGAGACCCAAGAATTAGATCCTAAAAATTGGTTTATTAGCCATGTAGGACAGATGGGCCCAACGTTTGCTTGTGATCGTTTTCTTTTGACGATACCATGCCCTCGTGCGAACACCGATTGAGCACTGCTCCTTGGCACCAAAGAACACGTCGCTGGCCATAGTGTCCTCGGCGGAAGACTTTGCCGTTAACCTGTGGAGAAACAGAAGGCCCTGTCGATCCCCTAGCCGAACGTGTCATCAATCACGGTCGGTGGGAAGGCATATCGATAAATGCTTGCGATGACGTGTGGATCAAGCAACTGCAGTAGGTGGTGTAAAAAAATTGACGTGGCAGAAGACGTCGGGAGGAAGAAAAGGCATGAGCGGAGAATTCTTGACGTGTGAGCGGTGGAATTTTTCCATGGGAGCAGTGATTGGGGATGTCAATAGGTTCCCTGGATCTGGCTCACTTTTGGGCTAGGATTAGGCATGGGGATTTTTGGGATAGGTCTAGATATCTGTTGGAGGACTTTTTTTTAACTTAAATCCTAAAATTTAACTTTTGGGAACCTCTTTGGGTCTCCCTTGGAGATGCTCGCAGTTACAATCACTGAGAACTAAAGTTTAGAGACAAAATTCCCACTGTATCCTAACCTAACCAAAAACCTAACATGCACGTTGGCTAATCGAGAGGTAGTAGCTAATTCATCACTAATTTTGTTCTCACGATGCGCCCTTTGGAGATTGTGTGGACAGCCACATATACATTCATGACTAATCTTGTTTTTCATCGATACATAGACTCAATTACTTTCCTCAGTGAATGCTCACAACCACAGTAGTTTGCATGGGCACAAAATAGTGTGGACTTCTAATGTGCTAACATGTTGTCCTTATGGCTATATTTTGGATGCCATTGATTGCAAATTTAGGGGTAGTCTGTTTGGTACGCTATTTTGTCGAACCTTTTATGTTAAAGCGTCACATGCCATAATATTTGTGGCTAACAGATTATTTGCACAACTTAGGCAAAATATGACAAAAGATTATGCCAAAGGGAAGTGACACTATATTTTGGATGTGATTGATTGCAAATTTAGGGACAGTCTATTTGCTACGCTATTTTGTCAAACCTTTTATGTTAAAGTGTGGCATGCCGTAATATCTGTGGCTAACAGATTATTGGCACAACTTAGGCAAAATAGATAAAAGATTATGCCTATGACTAGGTTAATAAGGTTTTTTAGCCAAAAATGTGATAGCAAGCCAAAGTTAAACTAAGTTGTCAAACCTCCTTTCTAAATATATACAAAAAATGGTTACTAACTAAACACCCTAAATGAATTTTCAGGACACCGTGAATATTATACTGTCAGGCACTCCAACGCACGTCACTGCGGTATCTAGGTAGATGGGATCCATACACGCATAATAGCCACCTACCCTCACGCGTACATGAACACGTTTGAATGCCTTTTAGTATAACACTCGCAATGCCGGGAATGGAATACAGGAGACAATTATCGGAATAGCATACCAGCCCACAACTGCGGTATGCTCGTCAACCACTCGATGATGGCGACCAGGAAACAAGATACCACAGGGAACTCAATCTACGGTCGCTATTTAGCCACTATCTCAACTGTTCCAAACCCTTACTGATACATAGTTAGCTCCTAGGAAAAATGCTAACTATGTACTTTCATTTCAAACCTATGGTATCTAAAACAAGGCATAAGAACAATGCAATTAAATAGACACATAAGCAATGCGAACTGGCTAAATAATTAGAGGTTCATCAAAAGCATGTCTACCCTACCACAGACAAACCGACTATAGGCCCCTAATAGAACCATCCTAAAGAAGCAACGGATCTTACAACACTCAACCTACAACAAAGGTAAACAACAGCATAACGAGCAAGAGTCAGTATATTACCGAAATAATGTGCTGGCAAGACCAATCCTACAACACTACATGCAAACTCTAAGTCAAGGAAGGCTATTTATGGTCTCTTTTCAACATAAAGCAAATTTTATTTCACAAGCACTTTGCAACGGTATTTAATAAACAGTAAAAACATGTAAATTGAATAAGAAATGTGATCAACATAATTATATCATGCTTGCTGCCCTCCATGGCAACAAGCTACCATTTGCATCATCATAAGCACATACATATCAAAAATCACTCAATCTGTATCCCAATTTCATAAACATATTTATAAAACATAAATCTATACTCATGACACATCACTATACCGCTCATGACCGTGAGCACGGCTAATCGATTAGTTTTGACTATGTAGAATTTATACAGCTTTACCCACATGATATAAACACTCTAGTTTGTCTTGTGCTCGCGAAGCACTACCACACTCTGCATGTTGAGTACGGTCTAGAGGTCACAACGAAGCCATTACATTGTTTATTTGCCTAACCTTGCATGAGCACGATGAGCGAAAATCCACACTAAATCCAGATCCTTAATGCTGTCACGGTGGTTAGCCATACATCGTGACACCGTGGAGAAACAACCCACGTGGCACTCACCGTTGTATTGGATATGCTCAAACCCCATGCGGTAAGTGGCGAAACAACCCACTCATAGAACACATACGAGGACGATTCCAAACCGATCATATAAACCATCGCCAAGACTAGTTTATACTACAACAACCTCCTGAATACAAGGTTAGACAAATATACAACTTAATAGGCTAAGGCCATCCCATACTAGCACATGTGGTTGTACGGTAAACAATAAAGGGTGATGTAGATTTCGGTTCTTAAAATTGACTTAGTCGAACACTCCCCTATCGACATGCAACTACAACCATATACACGTCACTTACTGCTCAAGTATGAAATCACATTTTTCATCATTTTAGTTCACAATTACACGGACAAATCACCTCTATCCAGAAGTTATAAAATTCCCAAATTTTCATTTATAAAGTTATCACAATCTCTATTTGCATATTTCTAGGCATGGGTAAGCAATTTGCATCAATATAAGCATGTATAATCCCAAATGAGCACAAATAAAGTACTCTACCCAAGTCTAAGGTTACAATCAATAAGGATCACAAGTTTTCATGGTTGATTATGCAACAAATAGGTTATAACTACCAACTTCCACATTTAAAATATCTATAGTTGCAAGTACGTATGAAGTTTTGCAAACAACACATTTCATTCCTCAAAACATAGAATTCAATTTGTTCAAAGGAAGAGGGGAGGTCACTTGCCTTACTCTTGGATACCCTGTGCAACAATTATTCCATTCCTTCACCGATTTCAAATCCGTTCTCTAGAAAGAATTTAACATACGATCAAATAAATAACAAATAATGCGAAAAATTCAAAATGTTCTAATATGCATGAGGTTTACACAGTGGTTAGGTACTGACCTAAAGTGAATTTAGGTGAAAGAATATCTATTTTATCACTTTGCATTTGTGAGTTATGAATTTTACAATTTCTATGCTAGAATACGTTATTTATTCCTTAGGCAAGTTTTAAGAATATTTTTAAGAGGTAGTTTTGTCAAATTCCTCTTTATAGAATTAAAGAGTACTATTTTTAATGAGTTATGGTGAAAGAAATTTTAATTTAGCATTTGAGAGATATTGTACTTAGAACTTTTATACGCGAATACGTCTAACAACGAAATAATATTAAATATCCAAATTAATCTAATGTGTGTGGAACCTATGCAGTGGGGTTGGTACTGATTTTATATGAACCATGGTGAAGGATTTTCTATTTTATCTTCTTCTATTTAGGAGATACAAATTTGACAAGTTCTAGACATGTATACTGTATTTATACATGTATTTTAATATACATGTGTTTTGTGACCAAGTTCGATGAACTCTAACCCTAAAGGGTTAAAGAGAAATGTTTTGTGAACCTACTGCCATTTTGTTCATCTCATTTGGAGTTAAGATAAATTTTCTATGATTTCTAGAAGTTCTCATACATTTTATATCCTAAATAAAATATTTATCCATTGCACAAATCATAGAGGTGTTTTATGTACTAGTTTTGGTCAAAACTTTGTTACACAATTAAAGAGAATATATTTGTGAATTTTAGCAAGATTTGGATCATTTAAATTGGAGCTAAACTAATCTTCTACGAAATTTAGAATTTTTATACTAATGGTGGGCATTTGTTAATTATATAAATTTTGGAGATGTTTTCTGTACTACTTTTGTTAAATTTTTCCTTATGATATTAAAGAGCAAAATTTTATGAATCTAACAAAATTTTGATTCATCCAATTTGGAGCTAAAATGAATTAGTTATGAATTTCTGAAATTTATGCATTTTTAAGTTGAATAATTAATGCAATAAACATTTTCATTAGTTTTCCAGATTTTAATATGAGGGGTCCATGTAAGTGAGAGCAAATATGCAAAAAGTCCCCTTGGATTTCTAGAAATACAACCCGCAGTCCCTAGGCACGTGTGGAGAGTAATTTCATTAATAGTGCTCAAATTTTTATATAATTACAGCCAAGTCCTTGGGTCCACATGTAAGCCTGAGTATTCTTTCAGTTTAGACCCTAAAAGTTTTAAACTCTCACTAAGCATAGTCCTACGTGCTAAACACCGAGGGCCCACTTGTCATAAGAGACAACGGCGAGGCTGGAGAATAGCATGACGGACGACGAGTTTCTCAACGGCGCAGGCGGCGAACGGCGGCGAATCACGTCGAGTGGTCAAAAGCAAAAAACATAGAAGGGCGAGAGGCAAACCCAATGTTACGCCCAGAAATTCACCAGAATTTCCAAAGCTAATTTGTGCAATAAATCCTCGTCCAGGAATCAGCCGAGGTACACAAATTGACAATTTGATAAACATAACCAAAACGAAATAACGATAAATACTTACAACAGAGGCACTTAGTCCTCACACAGAAGAAAACAGCAGCGGAATGGCAACTAGCGTAGCTTCAGCTCCAAGCCACAGGCAGCTCAACTGGGGTATAAGCCAAACACCATCTTCTCCTCCACGCAAAACTTCACTCTAAAGATTTGCAATAATGCAAGACTGAGTACCACCCACCGTACTCAACAAGCCACACTAGGGAATGCAATGTAATGCAACAGGATACCAAAGGAAAGGCATAATATGGCTTATTTGCATAAAACCGCATTTAAAACATTTGCATTTAAAATCATTGAAAACAGTATAGTTTAGTTATTAATCAGTATTGAATCAACCACTGAACAACGCTCCAACGCAGTTCAGGCCCAAACCATAACTCTCCAAACAGGAGCTATCAATATTTCATCAATTATCATCATTATTAAATAGTGTGGGACTAATCACAGAAACATTGCTAGGCCGCTCATTAACCGCGAGCACGGCTATTCGAATAGTTTTACTCTGGCCAGAGATGTACCAATTTACCTACAAGACACAACTCCACAACACATCACTGTGCGCCTTAATACCACCACGGTACCTTGGAAAGGAATTGTGATAAGATCCTCTATGTAACCCGCACAACAAGGGAGCCACCCGCTGGACCACCAGTTTTCGGCAGGAGCTGATCAGGCCCCCAACAGGGAAACGATCCAACGCCCAAGACATGGACTTATTGACGCAGCCATGGTGGTCTTATTGACACAGCCACAACACACCATGGTGGACCCCGGTTGAACGTACTACACATTGGATCCTACCATTACCCATGCTGGCTTGTGGTTAGCACGAGTATTGCTTCGCAACAAGTAGTCCGCGAGCCGGTCCTTAATTGTCATGAGCACCGCTAGCAACATTCCAACCATGGTGCTCACAACCCACCCTCAGGCAAGTTTTAATTGTCACATTTAATTAATCAACCACGACTCACGGTCGGGAAATTGTAGCCATTAATCATTAATTAATCAGAATGAATAGTTTCCTACATATAATGACACTATAGTTTCTAAGCATGGCTAAGCAAATCCTAAATAATCTAGCCAGATAAATAATTAAATATCTAGCTAGTCAATATTATTACCCAAGGTATCAAGGTATAGATATCAACATCAAAATGGCCATAATAGTCAAGAATCATAGGATAATAAATTAATACCCATATAATGACATTCAAAAGCATTTCATGCAATAACTTTAAAATAAAATACTTTTCGCAAATGGGATCAACATGCTCAAGGAAATTGTCGTCTGACTTGCCTTGCAATCGCAAAAGTCTTCAAATGATCTTCCGAACTCTTCCGCAGACTTCGCAATCTTCCGAAACGACGATTGTACGCAACTACACGTAAAACGATAATAATCCTAAGAAACTCCAAATAAACAATACATAAAAATACATAAACAAGTAGATTATAATTTTAGATAAATTTAGGAAGAACGGGTCGAATCGGAGTTCGGATAGAAAAGATATGGCTTTCGGAATATTGAATTTGGAATAAATCCAAAAAGAATTGGAAAAGAATATTCTCGAGAATATTCTCTAGATGTTCGGATTAAAACTAATTATTTTGGATAAATGCTGAGATATGGGATCCATGATCAGTGACCAGGCGTATGGTGGACTTGGTTCATGGATTTAGAAATAGGAGGGATGAATGGAATGTTGAGGTGGATAACATGTGGCCGAAGGGGATGAGGTGGCAACCGAAGTGGCAGCTGAGGTGGCTAGGGCTGACATGGCTTTGACCGATTAAAAGGGTTAGACGGCCAAGGTGGCTCGGATCGACTTCGGATTATCGGACGATTGAGATTTATTGGGGCACTGTGCCTCGGGTCCCCTAGTCATGCACTGGGAGAAACACCGGGCCCAGAGGTCACAAAGGAGAATACTGCTGAGGATGTCCGACGATGTGATGACGATGTCCCGTGGCATACAGAGGCAACAAGGGAGACTGACCGGGGACGGCGTGGCCAAGACGAGCCGGAGGGACACCGCGATGGCAACGGACTTCGGGCTCACCGACGGCACTGAATCACAAAGACGGCGATGACGGCTCGTCGGCCGGGACGACGGCAGATGGGGAGTAGAGCAGGGATGGGATGAGGTGGCGTAGCGATGGTGGCGCTGCAGGCAACAGCAGGAATGGCGACGGCAGGCGACGACATCGGGTGGCGGAAAAGATGGCCTGAAGGCGGTGCGGCAGACCGGCGACGGAGCAGCGACCCGGGCAACGCGACGGCGGATGGCTAGGAGGGAGCGGGCGACGGCCGGCACAACGACAGCGAGGGACGTAGCGGTGCTTGGCGAAAAACGACGAGGAGCAGGAGGCAGAGGCGACGAGGGGAGGCGCCGTTGGGGCAGCACGGCCGGAGAGGAGTCTTAGATGCCGGCGACGACGAAGCAAAGGTGGGTGCGGCAAGATGGCCTTGCCGCTGGCGCGGCGACCAACCGGCGGCACACAGCAAGCAGACGAGGACACGACGGGTGTCGCTGTAAACGGCGGTGACGATGCCGGGCGGGGAGCAGAAGCGGTGCGAGGCAGACGGCGACGACGAACAAGAGGCAGAGGAGGATGGGCGACGATGCCGATTGGAAAAGAGCGATGGCAGCGATGAATCAAAGAAGGACGGCTTCGGTCCGAATGCTCACCGGCGACGGGAGGAGGCGGTGTCCTAGGCAGCCGGTGGGCGGCAGAGACGAAGACGGCGACGGCAAGTCTGGAGTTCACCAGCGGCGGGGATCGAAGACGACGACGACGGCGACAACAGGCAGAGGAGGAGGGAGGCGGCTACGAGGATGCTCACCGTGAAGAGACGACGGCGATGACGGCTTGGGGCCTCCCAGCGACGGCCGGCGTCGGAGGGGACAGCGACGGTGGCAGATAAGAAACAGGGACGGCTCCGCAGGCGACGGCGCTAGGAGCGGAAGAGGCAGCGGCTCCGGCGGAGGCAGCAGAGGCAGGGCAACGACGGCTGGGAGCAGCGCAGGGCGCCAGCGCGGCGGCAGGTGTAGACGGCGGCGCGGCACGACGGGGTGGCGGCGGCGCTCTGCCTAGGGGCAGCGGCAGCCTGGCGGCGTGGAGAGGAGCAGAGCCGGCTAGGGCACAGGGCTGGCGGCGGTACATATATAGGGGCGGCAGCGGGTTCGGTGGTGGCCGTTGCGGGGCGGAGGCGCAGGCGCTGGCCTGGGCCGGGCGGCGGCGGTGGCGCGCGCAGCGGGCCGGGGCTAGGGTGGCCTGGGCCAAGAGGGAGGCAGGCATCGAGGCCTGAGCCGAGGAGCTCGGCCAGGGGAGCTCGGCCTTCGGCCAGCCATGGCCTCCAGCGGCAGATGCAGAGAGAGAGAGCAAAAGAACAAAGGGGGAGATAAACAGGAGGGAGAGAGAGGACCAGGAAAAAAAGAGAAAAGAAAGGAGAGAATTTGGAAAATTGGAATTTATAGATTCGAGGAATATTTCCGAATCAAAAATTGTAGAAATATTCGGGACATTGGAATTATCTGGGTACGAGGATATATATATATATATATATATATATATATATATATATATATATATATATATACACACGTATATATATATTGGGGATTGAAGGGTATTTGGACGAATTTAGAAAACAAAAGTATATTTATTAGGGTCCAAGAAACAGAATATTTTGTGGGATTCCGAGAATGGAGAATATTTTCCCGATGGAAATTTGGGGAGTAGAATATCGGGATATTCGAGGAATATTTGAGGAAACAAATATCGAATTATCCATCAGGTTGGGAACTAGAGGAGATTTTCCAGGAGCTGGGAAATGGCATATTCCGAATAAAATATTTTGGGATTAGGGCATTGACAGGGGTGTTTTATTAGGACTGGAATTTGGAGAAATCTCAGACAATTGGGGATTTGGATTTATTTTGACAGAAAAGGAGTTTAAAGAAATATCTGGGATTTATCTCAAAGGGAAATATAGATATTTCAAATACAAAGGATCTCGGATTGGGAGTCCAAAAGAGTTCTAGAGTTTCAAAAATGAATAAATCCGGTAACCCCGAATTTAGGTTTTCGAGGTGACTTTAAGGTTCTAGGAACGACACAAAACCCTAGAAGAAAAAGAGTCAGAGTTCACGATGAACGGGGAGACTTTAAAGGACTGAATCAGAAACGACCCGAACAGGGGAAAAGAAAAGGAATTTATTTATATTTATTTACTTACTTTAGTGATCTTTATAGCATTAAAATTAATTCTGTAGCTCCGAAAAATCCAAGAAAATTTCAGAGAGTTTATTAAATCACGGGGAATTTACTAGAAGTAAATACCACCATGAAACACAAAGAATTTATTAATATAAATACTCAAACACTTAAAATACTCCGACAAAACCCCTGGAATATAAAAGCATCCAAGTATTTATTTAAGGATTTAAACTTGGGATTTTTAATATTAGAAATTTCAAAATTTTATTCAAACTCTTTTCTCAAACAAAGATTTTCTAGTGTATTCTTGTATTTCCATTTACCCGCGATAATTTTTAATTAAGACGATTTTCAGGGCGTTACACCCAACGACGGTCGACTTGGTCTCTGAGGTGGCCAAAATCATCGCCGGCGGCGATGCGAGCGGCTTCAACTCAATTCAAAGCAATGCATGCATGCGCTTCCACAGGGCTTTAGGAGTCTCACCGAAGGTCGCGCGGGGTCCGGCGAGGTCTTGTTAGCGGGGGCAGTATCAACGACAACTCGGCGGCGGCGAAAACCTATGGGTTCCTAGCAGGGGCTTGCTTCGCTTGATGTGTTGCCAGGAAAATGTGAGCTCTGTTGCTGCTAGCCCCTAGCGTGACCCCACGATGTTTCGAATGTTGGCAGGAAGCAACGAACGGAGCACGTCTTCAGGGCGCGAAGCACGGCAGGCATGGCAGCAGCGAGTGGAGACCGCGTCGATCGGATCGCAGCGGAAGCGTGGTGTGAGCGAGTGGTTTTCATGCGGATCGTGGGATTGCACGACTCCTTTTCATTTTTCTATAAGTAGCTCTGCATTGTAAGTTCTAAATGATAGAAGAAGAAAATCCTGAAAACTACCCCAAACTCCTCTGTTCTTCTCTGTTTTACAACTGTCGCTCGTGTGCCGAATTTGCTACAGGAAACGCGCAGCTAGCGCAGAAGTGATCGCAGGGCGTGTGATTCTGATCCTGTTTTGCCAACAAGCTCTGGGTTGGTGAGGTCTTGGAGAAGCTACATGCACAATGAATCAACGATGTTAACAGTGGCCGTGCTTGGGGAAGAAGAAGTCAATCTGGCGGCTCAGGGCTCCTTGGCTTTGGGTGCTCGAGCTATAGGATCGGCATGGGGTGGCGACGAAGCTGGCCAAACAGCTCGGCTGGACTTCTACCGTGTCACCAGAACGCGGGCTAGGGTCGATGGCGGTCGCTGGAGCCGAGAGCGAGCACGATTGTGACGTCGTGCCTTCAACCTACACGACAAGGGAGGCGAGGCACCGGAATGGGTTAGGCATAGGGAGAGGATCATGTTCCCGAGCTTGAGCTGCAGCGAAGCTCACCCTAGAATCGGCGGCGGTGGTCGAGATCTCGCCGGCGCCGAACAAGGCGCCTCTGTTCCCGGCGTTTCCGAGGTAGGTTTTCTCGGTTTCACCATGGAATAGGACAAGGGTGAGAGAGGGGAAAGGATGGCGAGGTTCGGGCTTAAATGGTGGAGTTCTCCTCGGCGGTGGATAGCGAGGTGGCGACCGGTGGCGTCGACACGTGGAGGGAGTTGTGGCTGAGTCTCAGGGCATGGGAGCTGAGCTGGGGCGTGTCCCATGGCTGATAGGTGGGTCTAGGGGTCTGTGGGGCCCACTTGGTAGTGTAAGGGTGAAGAGAACCTCCTAGAAGCTAAGTTTGAGAACTGTGCTAGCTAGCTGTTTTGAATTGACGATTTCAACACTTTACAAAGGGTTCCTAGGGTTGCCAAATTTACTGTGAGTATTTGAGTGTGTGACATACTGAAAGGTTTTTGTTTGGTGAAGGTGAGAAGTAGGTAATCTATTTTAACTATTTTCTAGAGTTGTGCCGATTCGAGAAATTTTGTTGAGGTACTTCTTGAAGTGATAAAATCAAGCAAAATTTATAGTAGACTAAATGTGTGTAGTATTTATGAGAAGTTTTCCATGGTTTTATGTTGAACCAATTATTTTAGAAATTCTTTAGCCTAATCAAATGCATATGCACCCTATTATGGAAATGTATTTTAAGAGCCAAAAACAATAAAAAAAATGCACATGGAATGACGATGACTTTACTTATTGTCACATTTCATTTCATGACTTTTATTTATACACTTTTGGGTGTGTTGCTCTTCCTATTTTCGTGGACCAATTATTAAAATTTCTTTGCAAGAAATCCTAAGGCATTTTAACTCAATCTACAATGCTCATGCATAATTGGATGAATTGTTGCCACTTTCGTTTGACCCAAAAGATTTCAGCGATTTGTATCATGGGATCCTGAACCGTGTTTTGTATTCTTTTATATTTTCATATTTTGATCCCGGGTGTTTTTTTAGCTTGAAAATTTAACTATGAAAAATTTTAACGTACCCTATTTGATTTAGCAGTAGTTAATTTATCTTATGTTTCGATTCCATGCAAAAAAACCATAAGATTTTACCTTTACAGGCTGTTTTACTAATTTATTACGGTGGAATTTCGAAATGGTGTGTTACATGAATGGATAACTGTCTACACTATTTGTTTACTTGATATTTTTTTTAGCCTTCGTGATATCATTTTGACCTGTACTTTTCATGACTTACATTACTCCCTCTATTCCCAAATACTCGGCACTCTTGATCATCATTATTTTCGCTTTGGCCACTAATAATTTTAAACAGTTTAACCATGATGAACAAAAGATTAATGCTTGTTTAGAATACAACACACTTTGACAACATGGTATCTTTCTAAGCATTTATCAAATTTTGCAAAAAAAAAAAATGAATGATCAAAGTTGAAATGTGAATAGTGTGTAGTGACAAGTATTTAGGAAGGAAGGGAGTAATATATAGTTATAAACTTATATTATTATATTATTATAGAAGCATTTATAACGGCAAATCAATTAGTGTAGTTTTCACCACTGGCAAAGTATAAATTCATGAATCTTGCAAATCCTATTGAGGTACACTCACATATGTGACATTAGGATTTGGACTTCAACAGTTAAAGTCATACGCACGTAACTCTTAACACCACAAATAGTTTTTTGTTCACATTGAAAGTAACATATAAATAGATAAAAAGAATACCAAATTGTATACTCAGCAGCCGTGTTTGTGCTGGTTAGCCACTCTCAGTATGCATATTGTAACCGAGAGAAAGGGGAGGTAACGATCACACACACCAACCGACGACTTACAAGCCATGCAAAATGTCAGTCAATGCAAGAAATTTCCACTGTTTTTCCTGTAAATCTGATCATCAACATTTTACTTGTTGGGGCAAATGGTACTCTAGAAGTTTTACTATCGTGGCATCCAAAGAAAATGACGTTTTCCGCGTTGACTAGCCGATCAACCCATCCATTAATTTCAAGCCAGTGACCAGTAGCTTTGGCAAGTCCATGGAGTCCATGCACAAGCTGGATAATATGCCCTCTCGTCGTATCTTGTTGTACTGTAGTACTAGCAGAGAACTTTGAAAATCCTAATTTTCTCGAGCACAGTACTAATAGCTTAATTAATTTCTACATGTACAAATCTACATTAGTTTCACCACACATAGAAATACAAGCATGTTAACCCAAAGGTTACCCACTTAAATAATCTATAAAGGGTATACAAGCCAACCCATCTACATCCCTAACTACTAAAATATCTCTACTATTATAAAAAATAGAGCTGTCTTTCTTCTTCCCCAACCACCATACTTGCCTAAGTAAAAAAACCAACCACCCAACCCAAAAAGACCCAAATCACTCTCTAAAAAATCTCTCCATCCAAAAGAACCGGCTCCCATAAATAAACCCCTAAAAACCGTCAGATCCCATGTGCTCCATCTAAAAACCGGATTCCCATAAATAAACCTCATAAAACCACTGTTGGATCCCATGCGCTCCATCCAAAAAACCGGATACCCATAAATAAACCCCGTAAAACCATTGTCAGATCCCGTTGCAATACACAAACGTAGCACTAGCAAGATAAAAACATATACTCCCTTCACTCTATATTATAAGTTGTTTTGGGTTTGTCCTAAATCGGACTTTTTAAATTTGATCAAGTTTATATAAAAATGTAGCAGCAATTCTAACACAAAACAAATATAATATAAAAATATATTCAATGTTTGAATTAATGAAAACTAATTTGGTATTCTAGATGTTCATACGTTTTTCTAACCTCTTACAATATGTAACAACGAGAGTAGGAGCAATTGCCACTTGGGTGTGTTTGGCAACTTGTTGGCGAGATTAGTATGGGAATTTGATTTTTAGTCCCAATCTCTTGTTTGGCAAAGGTGATGAGAATTGGCAGGGAGTTTCAGTGGAGACTAGATCTTAAAGTGAAAATGGATGGTTGATATTTGTCTAGGCAAAATAGAAGGGGGATTTCCTCCCAATTCCCACCCCCTACCTAGGTATTAAAAAGTAGGGAGTTCCTCCCTCAGAGCATCACCAACAGCTACCTTATAATGTTCCCAATCCTAGATTTTTAGATTTTTTTTTAACAAAAAAGTAGCTCCAACAGATGCCCAATATAGGAATCCTAAAATGGGAAACCCCAAACCCAAATTTTTTGCTCTCCACAAGTAGGCGCCGACGCTCGCTCCCAATCACCCTTGCGTGCGCACTCGTGACAACTTCCCATGCCCCAACAAAAATGTCCCCACTTGCTGCTGCTCTGTCACAAGGTTGTCTGCTGCCGCCTCGAGCTGCCCCGCCGCCATCCTCTTCTCCCCAGCAGCCGACCGGAAAGTTCCCCCCAGCTCCCCCACCGCCTCGGTTCATGCCGCCTCTAGGTCGAGGGTTTCTAGCACAGGCACTGGTGTGGGGCGCCATCTCTGCGGCCTCTAGAATCCTCCACGCAGGTGGTTAGACAGGCACCGTCTCTCCCCTAATCTCAACCGCTGCCATGATTCGTCCCTCCCACCCGACACGCCCCGCAGCTGCACTTGCACATTGTGGACGCCCCCGCCCTGGCACCACCTACAGTGATACCAAAGAGGAAGCGCCACAGGAGATTGGCGTGAACCAACTCCCACGGAACCGCGATGCCGGTACCAGTCCCAAGAAACCTTGCTGGTACCCACGGTCAATGGAGATGTACCACAGCAATTAGCTATATATATATATATATATATTATATACTATACCTTTATAAGTTGCCACTTCGGGCAAGCCCTAAGCAGCAACCTACAAACAGAACAACAGCAGCGGAACGACAGCGCAGCGAGAACCCAAACCACAAGCAACGGCTTGGAATAGGAAAGAAACCCTAATCTTCACTTTAACTTCACTCTTCCTGAATGAGGGGAGAAAAGAAATAGATTGAGTACTTACGTACTCAGCAAGTCACAGAAAACATGAATTATGCAGGCCATCAAAGATAGGCTGGGGTTTATTTCGCAAACCTTTTCATTTGAAAATATTTTCGAAAACCTAAGTGTGAGTTGTCTCAATGTGACTGGAAGGAGGCTCTCGCCTCGATCCTATCCGCAAATTGCTTTTCAACAATTCAAGCGGACGAATCAAATTTTAATTGATTTTAGGTATTCTTATACCGCCTGTAAGATCGTGATAGCGGTTCAGTGGGTCTGTCCTCAAGCAGCTTTCCACTGTATCTTCATCTATCACTTTATTTTCAGTTTCGTCCACTCCAGGACATAACCTCATTTTTCCTCTCACTTTAGTCCTATCCAGGACATCACCTCATGTCATAACTCATCTCAGTGGCTCTTCAAGCCATCCTTAATCTCAACTCAAAACATACACCGCTTTCACTCGGGAAGCCTAAACTATGATGTCATTCGACATCCCGGGTCACACAGTCCCGTTTCAGACCACTCAGGTCATCCATCAGCCACTGAGGCCGATTCTGGTAACGATTTCCATACCACAAATCACTTTTGCAAAGCATTGGCAAACAAAACTACACTAGAGGAATCACCTCACATTCGTCCATAACCATGGGCACAGCTGTTCGAACAGTTTGTAGACCTTTACAAAGGGTGTACGTTTTTCCCACACGATGCGAGCTTACTCCCACACTGGCCAAGCGGGGAGGTTCGCGACAAGGCCTTTCTAGAGCCTTCCTAGGATAGCACGTTGTCCTATAAATGAGTTCTCTCAACCAAGTACCAGGAACTCATTTCCTGTACTCAGGGACGGGGATATATCGCCCTCTTGGCACTCAACCGCTCCCACATTTATTAGCAACCAAAACCATCCTAGGAACACTAGTTACTCACTAGGGGTGTCCCATTTCACCCGTGTGATCTCACTGTGAGATGCTCAGTGCAATTCCTTAAAGAAACGGTCCTTATATGCGGATACGAAGTGCCACCACACAGGCGATCACTTTGCACTGCGGATTTTCGCAATTAATTCTGTGGGTGCCATGGGCCCCGGGTACCTCATGACAAGCATATGGGCCACTCGGACAGAGGATGGGCCTAGTCTTGTAATTAGAGATATGGCTAGATTCGGCAGACTTCGCCTTGTATAGAAAGGAATATACAGTCCTAGTCGGGTGCGTTATATCTCTAAGGGGAGATCTCCTAGTCGTAATCCAATGGGGACTCCTACCTTGTAACCCTGTCCCCCAGTATATAAGGGGAGGCAGGGCGCCCCATGAGGGCAGAAGAGCACTCATAAGCTCAGGTGCACACAAGTTCATCAGAACCACCACCGTATATCCTCAGAGGAATACATATAAACTGGACGTAGGGTATTACCTCACATTGAGGGCCTGAACCAGTATAAAATCTCTCTGTGTTCCTTTGCAATCCACCGAGTTTACATCCGCCGACTAGCCCCATATATTTATTGCCGGTGTAAAACATCGACAGTTGGCGCGCCAGGTAGGGGTTCGGCGCGATCTACATCTACAAGCTCGATGGATCCAGCAACCAAAGTCGACGGCGGCGAACTCTCCCCCGGAGATACAATCGCATTCAGAAGCTTCGACGTCATCGCCGACCAGATCGGCAATCTCACCTAGGCCGACATGGACCCGATCCAACCGGCCGAGGAACCAGCCGACTCCGCGCCAGTCGGCCCACACGACGCTGCGGCAATCTTCGACGACATGCCGCGGCGATCTCCTATACGCCCGAGCCCAGGGACAACTCTTCCTTTCAGTGTTCGACTCGGACTCGGTTTCGAGCCGGCCGAGATCGGGCCGAGAAGGGAAGAGATCGTCAATTTCCCGTTCGGACTCGACGACGCCGCGGATATCTACAACCTACGTCCGACGCGGCAAACCCGATCCCTTGGAGTTCGACTCGGATACGGCCCCGAGCCGCTCGAGATCGGATCTAGGGAGGTCGGAGTGGTAATCACCCCCATCAACTATTCCGACTACGACTCTCAGTCGGACTCCGACTTCCAGTCGGACTACGACTCTAAGTCGGACAGCAGCTCGGCAAGCTTCTCTCCGCCACGAGAAATCTTCATGGCATCCAAAGGCTCCACTCCTACTCAGGAATCACGCCGACTACACAAACAACAAGAGGAGGAGGCCTGCCGACTGCGAGAACAACTGGAGGAAGAAGCAAGACGCCCGCACGCCCGCAACGACGGCCTACGCAGGGCTAGGCAAACCGCTTAGCAACAAACCCTCTAAACAAAAGTCGGCGACCACGACGTCTTCGTCACGCCACAACAGAACATCGTGGCCGCCGCATCCCTACTGGACACGGTCCAACTTGGGCCTGATCACCAGGCCACCCCGACGATCGCAAGGATAAAAGCCATGCTTACCGCTGCCGCATGTCAGCAGCACCAACAGTCGGGCAACACACTCGTACTGACCAGTCGGTCAACTTCCCCAGCGGCAGTCTCATCCACCTCAAAGCGACATCGAGCGGCCGGCTCTAGTCGGCAGCACGTGGAGTCAAGCCAGACGTCACTCGGCAACCACAACAACCGGCAACGTCGAAGCGACCGTCGGGGCAACCAGGACCTCCGAGACCGACTGCGGCGCGACCTTCAGCAAGACGTTAATGCTCGGCACCGCAAACGAGAAGAAGACGACCAACGCCAGCTGGAAGACGAGAACGAGCATTTCGGCCTCCACTACGGGCGGTTTCGCCGCCGTATTCGGGGTCGGAGTCCTCATGAAGACGAAGGCATACCGGCCTTCACCCAGGAACTACGACAGGTCGACTGGCCAGTCGGCTTTAAGCCTACAGGCATCAACAAATACGATGGCAAGACCAATCCCGAGTCCTGGCTCACGGTCTACACTCTGGCGATCCGAGCAGCTGGGGGAAATCACAAAGTCATGGCTAACTACCTCCCAGTCGCTCTAGCCGACTCAGCGAGGACATGGCTAACAGGACTTCCCAAGCAATCAATCGGCTCCTGGGGAGAACTCCGGGAACGCTTCATCGCCAACTTCCAGGGAACGTACGAGAGGCCATCTTCCGAGCACGACTTATATCAGTTGCATCAAAGGAAGAACGAGTCTCTTCGTGACTTCATCAAGAGGTTTTCTGAGAAGAGGAACTCAATCCCGAAGATCAAGGACGAGGTCGTCATCGCCGCCTTTCGAAAAGGAGTCAAAGACACCTCGTTCATCGACAAATTCACGCGGAAGCCTCCCAACTCTGTCAAGGCCCTATTCGACATGGCAAACAAGTACGCCGACTCGGCCCACGCTGTTGCCGAGGCCCTCGATGACAACAAGTCACCCTGACAGAAGAAGCGGGACGACACCGACGACGCGGTCCCGACTAAAGCTGGGAATCGCAAACGCAAGTCAGACGGCTCTATTGTGGCAGTCGGTCACAATCGTCTTCGACTTTCAACAACTGAAGATTATCAGGACAACAAGTGACATGCTCGGGGGCTCACAAGCTCAAACACGAGGATGGCATCCCCACTCCCAAATACCGAACAGCTAAGTCGCTTTCTGATAAACATCTCCTCACTCGGCCTTGCTAGTGCCACAGCCGCTTACACCTAATAGGTGTACAAGCTGCGCATTTACTTTTTTCTGTTTTTGCTCTTAAATGATTACAAAAGTACTCGAGTAGCATAAATCTCGATCCATGAAACTCTGCTCCATGTAAGACGAACTCAAGTCACCCAAAACGCGTGCCTGGGAAAGAGCCATGAGCCAACTCCCGACGCTAGGGGGCTATGACTAGTCGGGCAGAGTGCTTAAACGTAAGGGGTCAACTACTCGAGGAAATTAATATCAAAAAGAGGAAGAACACGTATTTACATACATTGTAAAATACATTTAATTCGGATGATTGTTTTCATCATCAGATGCTACTCATCCGATATCTTTATATTGCAGGCCCAGCTCCGGATACGCGTGACAGGAACTCAGGGCTGCGAGCCCATCTCCTACGCTCGGGGGCTGGACAAGTCTGCCAAAATACACTCGGGATGCTCCATGAGGGCTACTTACCGAGTACTTGCGCCAGCCGGGACGTCATCTTCCTCGGCTACGCTCCATGTGAGCTGACAACCGACTTCCGGCACTAGTCGGGGGTCGTATATCACTCGGTCAGGTTGGGTACACCCCATGAGGGTCGCTAGCCAAATCCTATGCTAATGCAATGTTCGGGTGCCTGGCTTGGCTATAACTCTGTTGGATAGGGTACGCCCCATGAGGGTCGCCAGCCGAATCCTATGCTAATGATAGGTTCGGGTACCTTATCCGGCTTTACCGAAGTCAGAGAAGACCTATGTCGTCAAAGCACATCCGGAGTTCCCATGCACCGCGTCACACCTGGGGAGAGCGAGTAGATTCTGCAATATACCTACTCAGGCGTCTGTGGCAACCAAGATGCATCCGGAGCATAAGTCGGAAAGACTTGCAGACGAGGATTCCTCTGGCTGATTGCGGTTACCAACGCCACCATAGTCATCCTGACATGCGATGGATGCTACTTCTATAGAGCTATGCTGGGTAGGTTGGTTCAGGCCGGCTTACTTGGTAATAGCCACCAAGACATGAGTTCCTACAGTAGCATGCTCCATGTGGGCCGCCCGCAGGCTGAGTTGAAATTATAGTGCTGGTGCTACCCACAGGAACCGATGAGGTAAACAGATATGCTTCATGAGAGCCTTATTGCTAAACATATATGTTTGGGTATCTGTCTTATCCACCAGGTCTCGAGGATACATCCTTACAAGGATCACAAGCTGGTCTTCATTAAAATTGGAGATGCAGGTATCTCTCTCGAGTACACCTAACCACGTAATGGATTTATTTTTCATACAGTGGTACTCGGCCTACATGCGTGGCCACCAGTTGCCATGAGCAGCATTATTCCCGCTGACATGACGCGGATGAGTCTAACTTTCGAGTAGTACACTACTCGGGAGAGACTATAAAATTCTCATTCCCGCTGACATGATGCGGATGAGTCTAACTTTCGAGTAGTACACTACTCGGGAGAGACTATAAAATTCTCATTCCCGCTGACATGACGCGGATGAGTCTAACTTTCGAGTAGTACACTACTCGGGAGAGACTATAAAATTCACATTCCCGCTGACATGACGCGGATGAGTCTAACTTTCGAGTAGTACACTACTCGGGAGAGACTATAAAATTCTCATTCCCGGCTGACATGATGCCGACGAGTCGAATTTTCGAGTAGTACACTACTCGGGAAAGACTATAAACATTCTTCCAGCTGACGAGCTGAAGAGTCTAACTTCCGAATGGGACGCCACTCGGGAAAGACTATAAACACCTTTTCCAGCTGACATGAAGCTGACGAGTCTAATTTTCGAGTAGTATATTACTCGGGAAAGACTATAAACACCCCCTTTCCAGCTGACATGACGCTGAAGAGTCCCATATACGAGTAGCATCCTACTCGGCAAGACTATAAACACACATTCCGACTGACATGAAGTCGAAGAGTCCTATATACGAGTAGTTCCCTACTCGGCAAGACTATAAATCATATTCCGGTTGACATGATACCGAAGAGTCTCATGTACCAGTAGTAATCTACTCGGGAAAGACTACAAGGTTAAAGATCTTTTGACTTCATGTTTAATTGTTTTCACAATTAAGCACAAAGTCGGGGGCTACACCTAATAGGTGCGCCTATTCGGCGCACACTATTCCAACATCTACATCGAGCCCTTCATAGCCTCGCTGCCAGCTGACATGAAGCAGGACTCGGGAGAAGCAGCACTCAGACAAGGAGTACTCGGGAGCAACGCACTCGGGCGATCTTCACCGTGGAGGACGAGCACTCGGCATCAGCTGTGACTCAACTATGAAGGTCTCGGGGGCTACTGTGGGTGCCATGGGCCCCGGGTACCTCATGACAAGCATATGGGCCACTCGGACAGAGGATGGGCCTAGTCTTGTAATTAGAGATATGGCTAGATTCGGCAGACTTCGCCTTGTATAGAAAGGAATATACAGTCCTAGTCGGGTGCGTTATATCTCTAAGGGGAGATCTCCTAGTCGTAATCCGATGGGGACTCCTACCTTGTAACCCTGTCCCCCAGTATATAAGGGGAGGCAGGGCGCCCCATGAGGGCAGAAGAGCACTCATAAGCTCAGGTGCACACAAGTTCATCAGAACCACCACCGTATATCCTCAGAGGAATACATATAAACTGGACGTAGGGTATTACCTCACATTGAGGGCCTGAACCAGTATAAAATCTCTCTGTGTTCCTTTGCAATCCACCGAGTTTACATCCGCCGACTAGCCCCATATATTTATTGCCGGTGTAAAACATCGACAAATTCTGTTTCGCAATTTCACCGACATCGCATGTCGGGTTTTTAAACCTTTGGAAACCCTATTTTCCCAAATCGACAAACAATAGTGATATGGGTGGAACCATTAGAATCCATGCTCAGAGAGCACGATCACCGAGGTACCATGGAGTGGAGCGACAAGGAATAGGGTAACAATAACCTACAGGGTTTTATACAACTACTAGTAGGTCCGTCGGTTCGTCATGCAAACTGAGGCCGATCAATTTAACGTGCACACTAACCATGCAATTTTGCAAACAAAACATTTTAAATTTAGGAGCAATATGGTCAAAGAGTGACTTGCCTCGGTCTTCGTCTTCAAACTTCGCGAGAATCCGACGTCCGATGATCTCCGAAGCGTCGACTACGTGCGAAATGAGAGAAAAATACACAAAACCCTAGAAATAATATACTGTTATTAATAACTAATAGTGCCAATGTGTAGATCTCATTTTTAGAAAAATTTTGAGAGTTGAATGGGCTCAAACGGAGTTACGGTTTAAAAGATATGGATTTTAAAAGTTTTTGGGATTTTGTGGAAAAAGAAATGAATTATTTGAATTGTGGGAAAAAGAATTATTTTGAGGAATAGGGGCTGACAGGTGGGGCCCTCAGGTTAGGAGAGAGGGAGAAGTACTGTGGCTGACATGTGGGGCCAGTTGAATAGTAGAGAGAGGACAGAGAGACAGACAAGTGGGGCCGGCTTGTCACGAGAGAGAGAGAAGGGACAGAGGCTAGCATGTGGGGCCGATCTATCAACACTAGAGGAAGAGAGCGGAGAGGCTAGCGTGTGGGCCCGGCGTGTCAGTGCATGTAGGGGAGTACAGAAGCGCCGACAGGTGGGGCCGGTTTGTCGGCGACTGAGGAGGAGTCCAAGGTGTCTGGTGGGTGGCCCGCGCCGGCTAACGTGGCACCCACGCGGCACTGCCACGTCGGCTGGTCCGACGGGGTTGACACGGCGGGGGATCGATGGCCGACTATTGCCGGAGTCGATCTCGCCGGCAGCGGCGAACCACGGCGAGCGGCCGACGGCTACGGGGAGCGGAGGGGACAAGGAAGCTAGTGAACGGCTTGGATTGGCATAGCGGGCACCAAAAGATGGTCGGCGGCGGACGTCCCGAACCAGCGGTGGCGGCGGAGGGAAGAGATCGTAGCCGGCGACCATTTGAACGGTGGAAGGCTTAGGATTGGGTGGTTTGGGTGTGGTGTTTCGCGAGGAAGGGAAAGAAGGGAGTTAATCGTGTTTTACCTCTATCAACGGTGAGAACCAGAGCGGCGGCGATGGCGGACGGCGGCGGCGGAAATTGGGCTTTTTTGATTTGAGGGCTAATTGGCGGCGAGGAAAGGCAAAGAAGGTTCGTGGTGACTCAAGGAACTCAGTGGTGGCGGTGGCTTGGTCTGCGTTGGTCGGAATCGACGGCGGCTGCTCGGGTCAGTAGGCGGCGGAGAGAGACTCTCAGCGGTAGGCTAGCTCGGGTGCTTGTCTTGGTGATCGGAATGGGGGGAAATGTTGCCCTATATATAGCGGAGCTCGGGTGCTAACTGACGGCGGACAAAGGCGGTGGCGCAGGGGATAAGCTCGAGCTCGGTGATGCGACACAACAATGGCGCCGATCACTGTGGCACGCGTCATCGACTGCCGAGAGGAGAAATGGAAAGAGGAGATGATGGCGAGGCGACGGGACAGAGGGCTCACACGTGCGGTTTGACTTCGAGGGCTTGCGGAGGAGAAAAGCTGCAACGGCCATGGCGTTGGTGACGTCGTGCGTACAGGATGGGATGGTGGAGCGGGTTTTCTTGTCGAGACGGGACGACGAGGGTTGACAAAGCCGCTCCGCGCGATTTATGGCGGAGACCGGCCGGTATGGGCAGGCACAAGAAGAGAACAAAGAGAGAACTCGAGAGAGATCGAGAGAAGAGAGAGAAAAGGGCGAGCGGCGGGAGGAAGACGATGACACTGCTGTCGTCGGCTGACAGGTGGGACCGGGCGATAGTGCGCATCGCAGCCGTCCACGTGCGTCCATCGGGCGGCTGGAAGAGAAAGCGGGATGGAGCAGCTGACGCGCGGGGCCCGCAAGGATTTAATTCCCGGGCGCATGCTCGGTTGGGCCGAGTGGGCCGTGCAGCGAGCAAACAGGAGCAGACTGAGAAAGGAAGGAGGCAGCCCAAGCTACACAGTGCTCTTTAATCTTTTTCCAGAGATTGTTTGAATTGATTTTTGGAGGATTTGAATTTTGGAAATTGATTTGAATGGGGTTTTAAATTTTTGCAAAAATTTGGGGGACTTTGTAGAGGCTCTAAGGCTGACTTGGAGAATTTTTAGAGGGATTTATGCGGTTTGGATGTGAGCATATATATATTGATATTTGGATGATATTTGGGAAAAGAAAAGGAGGAGATTCAAGAGGGGGTTTGATTTAAAATTGGGACTTGATTCTCAAGGATATTTTGGGAATTTTTTGCGATGGTTTAGAATTTGAGGACCTCGAGAGAATTTTAGAATTTAATTTAATTCAATTCTTGGGATTTGAGGGTTTTAGAAATATATAAATTGGCAAATTTTGGGAAGGGAGTTCTCGATGGAATTCTGAATTTTTGGAGGGGCAAAAACAAGAAGATTTTTAATGAAAGGCTTCAAAGGCGACTTTCATAGGGTTTTTATTGGAGAGCTTCAAATTGCAAAATTTGAACCCGAGTACAGAGAATTTTTGGGAGGTATTTGATTTTGAATTTTCCGAGAAACTTTATAGAGAGACAGTCGAATTGCAAAATTCGAGTCTCGGAATCTGAAGAGGGTTTGGGACCAAGGTTTTTAGGGTTTCAAGAAGGTTTAGACTGAGATCTACGGCACTAATCCTTAAGCACACACAAAAATCCAAAAATTTTTGAAATTAGGGTTTTTACTAAAATAGTTTTTAATGGCCCGGAAACCGGGGCGTTACACACATCGTGTCGGCTTGGCCCCTTCCCGTCCTGGCCACCCGCCGTTCTCCGGAGACATGAAGGCGACAGCGGCCCGAAGTGAGTACACGGTGACCATCGGAGACAGCCAGACGGTGGCTCCCATTGATGACGACATGGCCGACATCAATTTGCAAAAGGATTGGTCGCTTGGTGATGAAGAGGAATTCCAACGTCAAAGCAATTTAGGTGTGCCTGTCGTCGATTCTTTCAACAGCCAAGTTGATTGATCCCAAACTATTGTTTCTCTTCTCGATTAACAGTAGAAGTATGTATTATATCGACATAACAGTGAGGTAATCATGTTAATCGAAATCGGCGTAACCGTAGAAGTATGTATTATATCTGCATATGAGATTCTACCGCAATTGTGTGTATTAAAGGACTTTTGGAATGGATTGAAAATAGATTCTACTGCAATTATACTACCATGGAAAAATACAGGCTATATGTTATACTACAATTATACTGAAATAGGATATATGTTTATTTTTGCTTGAATGATGATGAGTCACCAGTCAAAAATGTAAGATTTTTGCTAGAGTACTGAAATGCTGAATTTTTGCTAGAATGATGATGAGTCACCAGTCAAATGTTATATGTGGCTGTGTCATATGAGATTGAAGCTTGTCCATGGATTAGGTTAACATCTTGAGAGAACACCTATCACCCAAAAAGATTAGCTTAACATGATCTTTGAAACTATTTGTACTGCAACATGCTCTTTTTGCATTCCTTATTTCTGAAAGTAGATTTCTGAAACTGCAAGTAAGGAAGTGTAATTAACATTCAATTGGACTATAGTAGATTTCAGAAATAAGGAATTGTATTTTGGCAAAACTGTTTCTACTGCAACATACTTTAGTAACCATTCACTTTTCACTTTTCTGAACAAGCATTCACTGGTTGCAAACATATTATTCAGTAACCATTGACATGCTAAATAGTAAATGCTACTATACATGCAGTAGATTCACTATACATGCATACAGATGCATGAAATTGCACTTAACTGCTACAAAAGGCTTAGATCTAGAAATATTATTTTTTGTAAGTGAAAACAGACCAGATAGATGGTAGAAATATTATTATTCTTCTCTGAATTGGTCCAACAATTCTTTTTTTGGACCAATGTGTTTATTGATGTTCCATGGACAGGAAGTATGGATGGATGGGGATATTATACAAACTTGATCTCTGAGAGCATCAATAATTTTGATTAGAGTGATATGGGTAGCCAACCCAAGGAACAACAGGCACCAGATGTCGAGGTTAATACATTTGTTAGACCAAACCAAAAAAGAACCAAGAATTTTAGTGACGATGAGGACAGCCTGTTGGTGTCGGCATGGATAAATGTTAGTTTGGATGCAGTTCAAGAGGCTGAACAATCTCGATCAACATATTGGAACCGAATTTATGACTATTTCCATTCGAACAAGACCATTATTTCGGATCGCTCGCAAAGTTGACCCATGCACCGTTGGTCTGCGATACAAGAGGTTGTCAATAAATTTTGTGGATGCATAAGTTGGATTGAGAATAAAAATCAAAGTGGTGTCACCATTGAGGACAAGGTTAGAATTGATCTCTAAATCATTGTCATTTTGATGTTTGTTAAATGAGGTGGTGGTTCTTTTAAAATATTTTCTTTATTTATTTGCAGCTTTCGGGTGCTAGAAAATTGTACAAGGTCGAATATAAACAAAAGAGGTCATTTATGTACATGCATTGCTACAATCTTTTAAAGAATCAGCCAAGTGGATTGAGAGGCGCATTCAGCTGGCAGCTCCAAAAACTTCAAACAAAAAGCAGAAGATCAATGCCACTTCAAGTCCTGCACTATCTACACCTGCTTGTAATGAAGGTAATAATGGTGATGAGAGCGAGGCTGCTGAACCAGATGCTGCTACAAATGCAATGGTAAGACCGTTGGAGAGGAAGGAGAAAGAAAAGTTGCGCCAGCAATCGAATCGACCATATATCGAATTGTTGGACTATCTATGGGTAAGAAGAAAGAGGCTGATGCAGAGAAGAAGATGAAGAAAGATGAGAGGTATAAACATGCATTCGCACTTGAAGAAAAGAGGATTGCAATGGAGAAAGAAAAATTTGAGTTCAAGAGGATGGTAGAAGAAGAGAGGATTATGAGGGTAGACACTAGTGACATTGACCTCCCTCAGCAAGAATACTACAAGATCATGAAGGATCGTATTCTCACTCGACGTATCTATCTTGGTGATGTTCGAAAGTAGTGTTAGTGCTTAAAAGTTTATTTTATGGCTATTTGTACATTCAGGGATATGTAAGTCGACAATTGTTGAATTTTATTGCTATTTGCTTGTGATGGCTGCTGATTGGTGCTGAATTGCTGTTGATGGCTTCTGATTGTTGCTATTTGCTGATATGTAAGTTGACAATTGCTGCTGATTGTTGCTGATGGCTTCTGATGGATTGCTGCTAATTTTCTTAGTCATTGCTGCTAATTGCTGTTGTTTGCTGCTGATTGCTGATTACTGCTGAAAATTGCTGTTGTTTGCTGCTGATTGCTGCTGAAAACTGGTGAAAACTGCTAAGAATTACTGCTGATTGCTGCTGAAAGGTGTTGAAAACTGCTGCAAATTGCAGCTGAAAATTGCTGCAAATTATGCCTGACCACGGAGGATCAAAAGAGACAATTACTGCATGCGTTCAATTATAAATCTGAAACAAATGGAGGCCAGGACTGGATCTATGTATGGAGTAGTACAAAAAAATTAGCATTCCTGTGTGCATGTCTGCCTGAATCTGCAGCTAAACTACATGTGTCGCCGCTAACCAGTGTAGTTAACTAATTTAATCTCTAGATATATTCAGTGTGTGCTTGCAAGCTGCTAAGAATTCAGAATTCAGACCACAAAATTCAGAATCCAGAGTCACTATGAAAATTCAGAATCCTGAAAACATTGACCAGAAATTCAGAGTATAGAGGGTCTATGAAAATTGCTACTGAAAATTTATCACAGTAACTCAGGGGATAAATTGATTTATTCCAAATTTCACAAGCTATATATTAAGTGCTGCATTTCTGATAAAATTGGAAATAAAAGAACTTTATTTCATACTGTTTAAACTAATACAATTTTGTGAAGTACTAAATGTCTACACTAGACCCAACAAAATAAACTAAAAATTATTTAAATTAATAACAATATCTGAAATAAACTGATAGTTAATATTGGTCTCCATGACGTTGCCACAGGTGTTCCACGAGGTCATCTTGAAGTTGCGAGTGAATTGCCTTGTCTTTTATTTTCCTGTAATTTTCAATGAACTCATTAAAGTCATGAGTATGTTCATTGGAACCTGCCACCTGTTCTCCCATCTCGTCGTAATTTAAATCATAGTGAGTATCCCGCTCATCCTCAACAATCATATTGTGCATGATTATACAAGCTCTCATTATTTGTCCGAGTGTATTTGGATCCCAAAAACTAGCAGTCCCACGAATAATAGCAAACCGAGTCTGTATAACCCCAAATGTTTGTTCAACGTCCTTCCTAACGGTTTCTGTACTTTGGCAAAATATTTTCTCTTATTTCCTTATGACATCTGAATTGTCTTGACAAGTGTTGTCCATGAAGGATAAATACCTTCTGCAAGGTAATACTCCATAGTATAGTTGTGCTCGTTGATGCTATAATTGACTTTAGGAGCCTCACCTTCAGCTAGCTTTGCAAACAGCAGTGACCGTTGAAGTACATTTATATCATTGTGAAACCCAGGTAAACTAAAGAAAGCATGCCAAATCCATCGGTCGTATGAGGCAACAGCTTCTAAAACTATGGTAGGCTCCCGTTCCTTCCCACTGTACATACCTTGGCATGCAGCAGGAGAGTTCTTCCACTTCGAATGCATACAATCTAGAGACCCCAGCATTCCTGGAAATCCTCTTTCTTCCCTCACTGCAAGTAATCTATCTATGTCATTCTCGTTTGGTGTCCTCAAATATTCCTCTCCAAAAACTTCGTCTATAACTTTGACATACCTTTTTAGACTCTCTATAGTAGTACTTTCTTCAATACAAACATATTCATCTACCGCATCTGCTACTATTCCATAACACAACATTCGGGATTCCGCTGTAATCTTTTGCAAACCTGATTATCCAAGTGTGTCGGCTGCATTTCTTTTTTACATAAAATAATCATCATGTGCTTCTATGGCATGCATTATGCGCGAAAAAAGAGGCAGTCTCATTCTAAACCTGCATATGTACTAACAATAATGAATCATTCGTGAAAAACTACTAGAAAAGGAGACAAAAGGCATCTAAATATAACAAATCTGCGCCTAAATAAAACAGGCCCATACGTAGGTTCCTCTAAGAAGTAGCCATTGTATAGTCTCCAATGGCAATTCAACCTGTCCCGGTCAAGTACTTGGTACCCCAACACAGACTCGCCATGCCTCGGTTCATGATCATCCATGTATTGTTTGTGTACTAGTTATACCGCCGAAAAAATAAATTCTTCATCGTCATCCGATGAAGACTCATCATGCAATAGCATTTAGATGAGATTGCTACAGCGAGTCATCTCTATATATCCTTTTTTTTGGATGAGAGCAAAAGAAGAAGGAACAAAGGTGAGAGGAGAGGCGGCCAAGGTAGGGGAGGGAAGTGGTGGGAGTGCAGCACCGGGGAGGGGGTGTGGGGGATCGGCGCCTTGGGGGGGGGGGGGGGGGGGGGAGGAGGCGAAGAACGACGTAGGGGACGTGGATGATGATGTAGGGGAGGGGAAAGAAACGACTTTTATTGGTAGTTTAAGAGGTGGCCCACTCTTTTGTTTTAGGGAGTTATGTTTAGGCTGTCTGTTGGAGAGTTTTTTTTAAAATCCTAAATGCTCATTAGAGAGTTCTAAAAAGAGATTTTGGGATTGGAATTTATGGGAACTCTTGATGATGCTCTCAATTCTCCATCTCCATCCCACTAAAACTTCCATGTTCTCTAACCAAACAAAAACATAAACAACCTCGTCCCTCCAAACTCCCAATCCCTTAAAAAAACTTTCCCCACTAAACGCACCCTTGCCTAGCTTCTTCTTGATTAATTTAGACGGTTAGATTTTTGTGCACAATCAAATTGGAACACAACAAAAAATATGAGACAATCCCCTTCTTATCCATGAGGTTTGCAGAAGGAAGAAGGACAAACCGCCGGGGGCTTAATATTTTGCCCCCTTTTAGTTCGTCTAGTAAAGGCCATAAATTGGGTTCTGTTCTTTCCATAATTCGAATTTTCCTTTGAAACGAGCCCAGAATTGAATGGAAAATTGAGAAAGAAATTGAAGACGAGACGTATGGAAAGAAACTTCTTTTGATTTTGATTAGTTGCGGGCCCAGCTAGCTAGCTAATCACACTTGCTCATGTGGTCAAATCACAAGCTCACACTTCACATCACCAAGCTCCTCACTGTTCTCACTACAAATAGCCATGGCGAGCACGCGCCCTCGTATGCATGGTGGCAAGCGTCCCAGGAGGAGGAGGAGGAAGAAGAAGAGGCAGAGCACGAGCGCCATGGCGTTCGGAGGCCAGCTGGCGGCGACGATGCGGTTCGGGACGCACGTGGTGCGGGGGCGGTGGTTCATGTTCTTCGCGTCGATCCTGATCATGGCGGCTGCGGGCGGCACGTACATCTTCGGCATCTACTCCAAGGCGATCAAGACGTCGCTGGGCTACGACCAGCAGACGCTCAACACGCTCAGCTTCTTCAAGGACGTCGGCGCCAACGTCGGCATCCTCCCGGGCCTCATCAACGAGGTCACGCCGCCGTGGGTCGTGCTCGCCTGCGGCGCCGGGATGAACCTCGTCGGCTACCTCATGATCTACCTCGCCGTGTCGGGGCGCGTCGCCAGGCCGCCCGTGTGGCTCATGTGCTTCTACATCGCCGTCGGCGCCAACTCCCAGTCGTTCGCCAACACCGGCGCGCTCGTCACCGCCGTCAAGAACTTCCCGGAGGACCGCGGCGTCGTGCTGGGTCTACTAAAGGGGTTCGTCGGCCTCAGCGGCGCCATCTTCACGCAGCTCTACCGCGCCATCTACGGCGTCGAGGACGACGGCGCGTCGCTGGTGCTGCTCATGGCGTGGCTCCCCGCCGCCATATCGCTGCTCTTCATCCCGACCATCCGCATCATGCCGAGGGACTCCGCCGTCGCCGGAGCAGGCCCGGACGCGCGGAGGCGGGAGCGCAAGGCCTTCTTCTACTTCCTCTACGCCTCCATCGTCCTCGCCGTCTACCTCCTCGTCATGAACGTCGTCGAACTGGAGGTGCTCGGCTTCCCCAAGCCCGCCTACTACGTCACCGCCACCGTCCTCCTCCTCCTCATCTTCTTCCCCCTCGTCATCGTCGTCAAGCAAGAACTCAACACCTACCTCCACCGGCCGCCGACGACGACCTCCACCGTGTCAGTCATCACCGTCGTCGACGAGAAGAAAGAGAAACCAGCTACAGAGGACGACGACAAGGCGGCGGCGCCATCGCCGACATGCCTGCAGGACGTGTTCAGGCCGCCACCGAGGGGGGAGGACTACACGATCCTGCAGGCGCTGTTCAGCGTGGACATGCTGGTTCTGTTCGTCGCCACCATCTGTGGCATCGGCGGCACGCTGACGGCGATCGACAACATGGGCCAGATCGGGCAGTCGCTGGGCTACCCGCAGCGGAGCATCACCACGTTCGTCTCCCTCGTCAGCATCTGGAACTACGCCGGCCGCGTGGTCGCCGGCTTCGCCTCGGAGTACGTGCTCGCCCGGTACAAGGTGCCCCGGCCGCTGGCGCTTACGGTGGTGCTCCTCCTCGCCTGCGCCGGCCACCTCCTCATCGCGCTCGGCGTCAGCAACGGCCTGTACGCGGCGTCGGTGATCCTCGGCTTCTGCTTCGGCGCGCAGTGGCCGCTGCTGTTCGCCATCATCTCCGAGGTGTTCGGGCTCAAGTACTACTCGACGCTCTACAACTTCGGCGCGGTGGCGAGCCCCGTCGGCTCTTACATCCTCAACGTGCGGATCGCCGGCCACCTCTACGACCGGGAGGGGGAGCGGCAGCTGGCCGCCGGCGCGGCAAGGAGGGGCAGGGACCTGACGTGCGTCGGGGTGCGGTGCTTCAGGGTCTCGTTCCTGATCATCGCCGCCGTCACGCTGCTCGGCGCCGCCGTGTCGCTTCTGCTCGCGTGGAGGACGAGGAAGTTCTACCGCGGCGACCTCTACGGCAAGTTCAGGGAGGTCGCCATGGCAGCAGAGGGAGGAGCGCAGCAGGCCAAGGCCGACGAAGCCAGCGGGAGTAGCGTCGGCGGCGACAAGGACGGTGGCGGCGCCGGCGAGGCCCGCGGCGTGAATGGCACCAAGGTTTGAGTGGTAGGTGTGGCGCGCGCGCGCCGTCGAGCGGCCGTGTCGTCGTAGTCGTAGCGTGTCGCAACGTGCACGTACAGGTGTGCGTCGTCGTCAAACGGGCACGGATGGGCTCACGTGACCATGCATGTACGTGTTGTTACGCGCAACTCAACAGTGCACGCCCCCGCTCTTTCTCCTGACCGCTTGATTCGTCCGAGAAGAATAAGCCCAGGCAAAAGCGTATTCAAATGGGGCCTAAATCAGAAGATCTGCTTCTAGAGAACAGTGCTGATCCGAATGGCCTTACTCCGCATGCTTTCCACTGGTGCTTTGAGAATTTTTTTTATTTTTATATTTATTTAATAAAATATTTACAAAACTACATTTTCATTTCAAAAATTTACAAAAATATACTCCCGCCGCTCTCTGGAAGGGCGGTATCTCTGAAATCGCCCTCCCAGAGGGCGATATGATGACGTGGCTGACGGCCGTTGGCCGGCGGCCCACGGCCGTCAGCCATTTTGCAGGCGGCCCCTCGGCCACACAAAAACCGCCCTCTGAGAGGGCGGCAAGGGGATCGCTTGTAAAAAATCCGGCCGGGGGACTGGATTTTTACAAGTGGCCCCCTTGCCGCCCTCTCAGAGGGCGGTTTTTGTGTGGCTGAGGGCCGCTTGTTAAATAGCCGTGTCACAGTATATAGTCCGGACCGTCCGGATAGGATTCGGACGGTCCGGACTGTATAAATTGTTGTAACACGCGCTACGTACCTTAAAACAGTCATAACTTTTGCATATGGTCTCGGAATTGGGCAAATAAGTACTTTGCGGACATCTACAAAAAATTTTACATCCGCTTCTCCCCCACTTCGTCGGGTTTGTCCGAAAAATTTTTGCAAAATTCGGCCAGGAAGATTGAGTTTTCGAGGTCCGAAGTTTCAGCACGCTTTTTAAAGCACGCTCACAATTTTCTACATGCCACATCTTATATCGGTTTGAGTTGCACCTTCACAAGGTTTTGCTATTTTCGAGTTTCTAGTTGAGAAAAAAATATCAAAAAAAAATAAAGTGGTTATTTTGCAGGCGGCCCCCTGGCTGCCTAAAAACCGCCCTCCCAGAGGGCGGCAAGGGGGCCGCCTGTAAAAATCCGGCCGGAGCGGGAGTATATTTTTGTAAATTTTTGAAATGAAAATGTAGTTTTGTAAATATTTTATTAAATAAATATAAAAATAAAAAAAATTCGTGCTTTGATCAACGCCAAGTTCCATTCTGGCATTGCGGCCGGGAGATGCCAGTTTTAGCTTCGGCAGTAAAGAAAGAAACGAAGAAACTACAAAATTAACTGTAAAATTAAGTTTTATATTTTATTTTTTGCTACAACTCATAAGTGCAAACAATAAGTCCATTAGACATGGGTTATCCCACTAATTTTCTTCTCTCCTAGGCCCTTCTTTGATTCGCACGATAGAAAACACATAGGAATAGAAAAAATATAATAATTGAAGTAGTATATTTCTTCAGTTCTATGGAAATAAAAACACAGGAAAAGATAATAGGAGCTCTTTGATAGTGCAATAGGAAAAAACAAAGAAAAGTTTTTAAAGAGGTCATACCACTTGGTAATTTTCCTATGTAAACGAAGCATAGGAATACAATCCTATAAGAAGTTTCGTTCCATTTTACTATGAATCGAAGGGACATGTAAGAAAAAAAATCCATAGGAATCTGAATCCTATAAAAACCATTTGTCAATCATATTAACCAAAGGGGCCCTTGACAAAAATGCCAAGCGTCCTTCTTCCGAGGCCTAGAAAGTTCCATGTGAATGGGCTGATGGTTCATGAAACCTACGCAGGCTGATATCCAAATGGGCCCTTAAAGAGTACTTAAGATTCTTCACTGGAGGCCTAGTAGGCTTCAAAGACCCGCCCACCGACCGACGTACCCAAGGCCGAGCTTAACAAACCACAAGACGGCCCACAGCCCACTACGCCGAAGGCGACGCGAAGCGACCCGAAAAAGGCAAATAAAACCCTAGCTTCCGATTTCCTCAGCTCGTCTTCGTCTCCGCGGCCTTGCCTTTCTCGCCTGCTCCCCCGAGTACCAACCCAAACCCTAATCATCCGAATCCGCGAGAGCGGAAGCGGAGGCGGACAGAGAGAGAGAGGAAGGGGGCGCAATGGCGGGGAAGGAGGAGGGCCGGATCTTCGTGGGCGGCCTGTCGTTCCACACCGACGAGAGGAAGCTGGCCGACGCGTTCCGCCGCTTCGGCAAGGTCGTCGACGCCCAGGTACCCGCACCGACCATCGATCGCCCGAGCCGTAGCTCCGTGTCACGTATGCCTTCCTTTTTTTTTTCTTATGGATGCCGCTACTGGATCTGGGGAATTTTGTTGAGTATCTTTTTTTTTTGTACCTTTAGCTTTGATTCTAGCGGGCAATTCGAAGGAAGGGCGGTGAGCTTATGTGGTTTAGGGAGAATGTGGGTGTGCTGGTGTTTCTGAATATGATTGACTTGAGATTCATTCATCTCTCCAATTTTTATGTGCTTTTCTGGTTTCCAGGTCTAAAATCTGGGTTAAGACACCATAAATACTAGTTAAATTCGCCACCCGTGTAGTTTGAATGAAGGTAACAAAATTAATTCACTTCTTCGTAAACCAATAGTATTCCCTTTTTTCTTCAAACACACTAAACTTGTTAGCTCCTGATGATGATAATAGAAACATGCTATTTTACTGTCTCATAGGAGGTGAAATTATTTGTACAGCGTATGTTTGTAGGGAGTACTCTTTAGTGATTTGTTTGTGCCTTTGTGGCCTCCTCTGGATTACTCATTGCTCTTGTTTTCTATCTCTTTTTAGTCAAGGTCTAATTGTGATCTTTCTCAGCTACTCGTAGCTTGATGAGGCCAAATGAGCTGGCAAATTTGTGGGTTTGGAATGCACGTCATTCTTTTGATTGTTAAAGGAAGTTTGCAGAGAACTTTTTTTCCTCGAGTGCACTTTGACAAATAACTTGAGGTGGAAGTTGCTTTCCTGAGGGGACGTGTGCTGATATTCGTGCAATTAGATGCCTGAAGTATGTGGCAGTGTGCTTTGTCCCCTGGACTTCATCCATAAACAGTTAACATTTGATTGATCCAACTGTTGGTTGTGCTCTGGCATTTTTCGTTCAGCTTTGTGGTCTGATAGAAGAAACAAGGTTTGCAGTGCTACGTCACAAGGAATACCTGCAGTGGTTCAGTAGCTTTTGTGGCTCTTAGTTGAACCAGGTGATACTGGTATTCTGCTATGCAACACCAGTGCTGTAGTTGTCTGCAGATGGGATTACTTGAGTGGCTTCTCGCTAAGTCTGGACTTGAAAATCAGTTGACCTTTGGCAGTCCACTGTTCTAGCATGAATGCAGATGAACAATCTTTTCTTCTTTCACATTGCCCTGATATTTTTGCTGAAATGATTTAAAAAGGTGTTGTGTGCAGTATTAAATTATCACATTTCTTTTCTAAGGGACCATGTCATACATGCTATTAGTAATATCCATTTACATTATTGTGTTTTCCTTTGACACATGTATCATGTCACTTGCGTTGTCAATTCGGTTAATTGGCACAACTTGTTTGGTTTTCCATTGCTGGTTTGTGAAAACAGTATGAACCTTCTGTTCTACCATCACGTTTTATTTGTTTCTTTTTTACCATTAATGATACAATTGTTACTATAAAATCAACTTGTTTTATTTGTTTCTGTTTTACTCAAGCTGTTTTTCTGCTGTTGGCTGCTAAATATTTCTCTGCATTATTCAATATTCTAGTCACCATCTGTTTTAAGGGATACCATTGTAGCCTATAAACTGTGTGTTTTAGATTTAGTAATATCTTTGATGAGATGAGGTGGAGCTGAAATCCCAGATTTGTTTGTTGGTGCGTTGGACACTTGTGTAGTACTAGTGGGCATTTGAAGGATAACCGCTGGAGCAAATTTTTGATGTTAGCATTTAGCTCGACCAAGCCACACCTTTGATTCACTCTATACATCAGATATTGCCTTCATCTGCTCCATGTGTGGTGTCATAAAATTGCCTCGTGAACATATGTACCAGACAAGCTTGGCAGCACATCAGACACTTTCCACGATGAGCCTGGGAGTATTATTGTTTTGCTGTGAACAGATACCCATCCTTTGTTGTGGAAATTTACTCAAGTTAGTATGGTTTCACCTGCTCAGCTGGTTGATTTGACTGCCAGGAGGTTTCGGCATCTTCGACTTTTAGTTTGTTACAATTGGTTTAGTTGAAATGGGATGTACAGTAGGAATCCAGTCAACAGGTGATGCTTGGACTATTCAGAGAAGTCTACTGAGTAGTGTTAACTGATTTTTCATTGAAAAAGGGGGTAACAGCAAAAAAAATGTCAGCTTGGCTATGATGTGTTACTTTTCTAGGACCGAGAATGGCCAGTTCTTTTATTGCTGTACTGCTTGTCAGTGATACTGAGCTTTACTGTCCTGGGAATATATTCAGTCTCAATGGTAGTTACAGCTACAAGCAGCTGTTGTTACAGAAATTTTGTTCTTTCGGTTGAATAATTGATATCTGGAATAACATTGTTTCAACGCTGTTCCAAGGTAATGAATTTCTGTTGTCCTGTAACCATCCTAAATTTGTCTGTGAAAGATTTTTATTGCTCGGGTAATCTGTTTCACCAACAAGCTTTATTACATAATGTCTTAAATTCTTGAGTTTGTTAGTGATTGCATTTCCTTTTCTGAGTTGTTGGAAAGTGAAGGCATGGTCCTTTATTGCTGGGCTAGGTTGTAGACATTAGGTATTCATAGTTTTTCTTCTTTAACCATAAATCCAGAAATACTCTTACCTCCTTTCTTTTTCATGGAAAAGTACATGTGTTCAATTCCTATCTTTAATGTTGCTGTCTGTGACAACTGCCAACCCTTTTATTAAGTTATGATATACTTCAGTTGTGAATAAAAATGAAATGTGACTTGAAATGTCATATCCTTTTGGTACTGAATTCAGCAAATTATTTACTGGAATTAAAAAATTATCACCCCTTGGTCCCTTGCTGAAGTTGAATGTTTTGGGTTCTTATCCTATGGATACGAGCTTGTTATGCATTACTCTGCTGACTTGATCCTAGTCTTCACTTGGTTTAATTTTTTGCTTGACATTATGTGTATCCCAATATTCATAAGCCTTTCTTATTGTAGATCATGCTGGAGAGACACACCCAACGCCATCGTGGTTTCGGCTTCGTGACATTTGCAGATCCAGAGGCAGTTGACAGCGCTATTAAAGAAATGCACTGTCAAGAGTTAGATGGCAGGACTATTTCAGTGAACAAGGCTGAGCCTAAGATGAATACAGATGACACAAGGTATGAAAGTGGTGGTGGACGAGGAGAGTATCGTGGTGGTAGAGGTGATGGACCACCCCCAGGCAATTGCTTTGAATGTGGCCGTGCTGGTCATTGGGCTCGTGATTGCCCTAATCCTGGTGGGGGTCGTTCCTCACGATTCTCTTCTAAGTTCAGTGGTGGTGGCAGAGGAGACCGTTTTTCTGGATCAGATAGGTTTGGTGACCGTTACATGGATGATCGTTATGATGGTGGTCGTTATGGGTACCGTGAACCTGTTGATGTCAGAGACAGGTATGGTGGAGGCCGTGATCGATATGCCAATGATCGATACCCCTCTGGTGGTGATCGCTATGTCCCAGACAGATATGGAGGTTCAGATCGCTATCAGCCTAGTAGTTATGGCCGGGAACGAGAAAGAAGCTACGAGAGGGATGGAGTGCGTGGCAATGGTGGCTATGATAGGAGTGGCCCAAGGGGGGGTGGAAGCTATGACAGGGATGGCCCAAGGGGTGGTATGACTGGTGGCTATGACAGGGATGGCCCACGTGGTGGTGGTGTTGACCATTACGGTGGTGGAGGACCTGCTCGTTATGATGGAGGAAGTTACAGGGATAGACCTGGTCCGTATGACCGCCCCAGCAGAGGTGGACGCTTTGATGATCGCTTCCAGTGAAGCGTCTTTCACTGAATCAAGTTATGTATTTGCAGTTTTATCGCTTGCAGTCTCGCATGGCTGAATGTTTAGTGAGTGCTCTGGCACATTTATATCTATTCTGTATTAGAACCTCAGGTACTGGCGTCCATGTTTCATTCTGCCAAAGTTTATCTATCAGACTGTTTTCATTCTGAATTGGCTCGCATTGCACTGATGGGTTGCCAGATTGCTTAGTTGCTGAATGCTTTCTGTGGTTGTACATGCCATTATTATTGGTGATTGAGGCTTTCTTCGCAGGTTGCATGGCATCATGGATCTAATATATGCAAGGATTATTACAGAAACAGTGCTAAATTATTCTGTCAAGGCACATTTATGAGAAACCTTAGTATGCTTCATCTACCGTCCAGAAAATGGTCGCCAGAAAGACATGATCATGCTGACATGTGGTTTTATTTGTTTGTTAACAATGGCTGGTGTTGTCATGCGACGTTGTTTCTTCTGTAACATCCGCTTCAACCTTAGAATAGTGAAGCAGCATCACCATTTCCTGTTTTTTCCCTATCATTTCTTATGTAAAAGCTGGTACGAATTATCATCAAATGGATGCCTGATGGGATATACTGACCTTACTCGGTTGCCTCCTGAATTACACGCAGAATTCCGCATCTATATTTTTATTTCTATGGAATATATGATGTAGACGTTAGAGAAATTTTCTTAAAAAAAGGTCTGATAGCTCGTCGTGCAGTTCGTCCAATCCTAGCCAACATGCCTGTCGCTATCTCCGTATCCCTAGTGTGTCTGCATGACACTTATCCAAAAGCTCCCCGTCTCTATCAACTTTCTTCTCTCCAATTGGACTCGGCCAAAATCTTGTCTAACACATAAACTGACATGTGTACCGTGATTTTTATTTGGTATTGTAAGTATAAGCTATACGCAAGTACTATGGTGCCTCACGATACACAAACAAGTTCTCAACACTTTGGCATGGCAGGTTCTGATACCTTTTCTGGATGAATTTAGAAAAGCTTAAATCCATGTTCAAATCCCTGTTCAGATACATTTTTCAGGGTGGATTTAGGAAGCTCAAATCCCTGTTCAAAATCCTAGCTCAACTATTAGATTGGTTATGGATTTGCTGCTCCCAAATGAACCCATAAGGGGCGAATTTACTTACCAACGTTCCATTGTTGTGCTATTACAATATCGCATCCTAAACACGAAAAAAAATTGCTTCATATCATTGCCGTCACATTGAGCCATTTACCCTTGTTACATTTTTCCAACTTGTGTCAAAAGGGAGGAACTATATTCTTTTTTATTTTTCTTTTTAATATGAAAATGAGCTATATTCTTTCTTCCCCTATACTATCATCTCTTGCTAACTGTTTCGCGTGTCCTTTGAAAGAATTGTTTTACCAGTCCAAAGTTCCCATCGAACGGATAATTCAGGCTTCTGCGTGGATTTTCATCAACCAATCATAAAAGCAACACGTTGGTGATCTTTGGAGGAAAATATGTCTACACAACAATCAAAAGAACAATCATATGTTTCCATGAGGATAAATTATCTATTGTATGATCTAGTAGGAGAGACTATATTGAGAGGAGTTGTATCTATGTGGTGTGGAATTAATGGACATTGTATGCCAACATGGAGTGTATTGGGACTGCTATGATTTTCTTAGGCAGCTCTGGTTTTAGCTGCTTGGGTTATTAGCCGCTTAGCCTATAGGACAAGATACTCAATTAACACATAATTAATTAAGTATTAACTACTATAAATTTGAAAAAATAGATTTTTTTTAAAATTTTTTTAAAATTTTTTTAAAAAATTGCACCATTTAATAGCTTAGGAAACATGTCTAGTAGCTATAATTCGAAAAGAACGTGGCCTTAGTTTATGATGCTTATCCTTTTATGTGACTTCCTCTTGTAAATTCTATTTTGATATTTGGGAAGACACAAAATACCAAACTTTGTTGCACACTTGCAGTTAATATAAGTTGTTATGGGCAAAGTCTCTATTCCCCCCTCAATTGTCTAGTGGATGTGGCCATCATGGCTATGGTGCATGAGTGGTTTGTGTTTATTGATGTTATCTATGCAATAAGCATCTTATATAAATATTTTTTATAGATGTATTTGTAGATAACGTTGATCTAGGGCCTATACGATGCAATTGATTGTAGATAAGGGTCACCCCATCTCCCTCCCTTCCCCGCCTCGAGAGCTGATGTGTGCGGTGCCAGTATGTAAATCGTATTGACTTGACAATATTGTGGCAAGACATGTGAGTAGGAGAGGAGGAGATTAAGCCGAGAGGATAAATTTCGTAGCATTAGTGGTAAAGGCTTGATAACTGTCAGTGTATTAAATATGGGATATCCTACAGACATACACATACCCAACAAAGTACAACATACAAGTTCTATACCAAAACAAACTATACATATGAATAGAGTTCGTAGCAGATAAGGAAGGAGTCCCCAATAAAAAAAGAAACACAATCCGAGCTCTACCAGAACTGCGCCTCCCTACTTATACAAGGGGCATTTGAGGGTATAAAAAGATCCCCATGAGGGGAGGAAGATAAGCCAAAAACAAGCTAAGGAGAAATAACAAAAAGCCACATACATCTAATCTCATCTAGTCGACATTAGAGAAACCCAACGACAATTAGCTGTCGATCACTGTACCCCAGCTCTACGCTGACGTATTGGTAGACTAGATTATTGTTTCTTTTCTCATACTTTGTACTCATAAAATTGTTATAGTAAAAAACACTAGCCTCCCGGCCAAACTGAAGTAGGGTTATTATCCATTTCGAGGGCCTAAATAAATATAAAAATCCATGACTTCTTGTATCTTTGTTTACATCTTTATATCAGTCTTACCTTACGTCCTTAAAATATACCAAATATATGTGGATATTGCTGTTGGGTATCAATCCGTTGATAATAATGGCTCGTTTGGTTAATTCCATGAGAGGTGATTGGAGAATAAATCTAGCAGCAATAGGTATTATATTAATCCCCTTCAACTCCCATTCAATCACAAGAGAGGGGTTAACTGAACAAGCCCTGAGGAAGAGCACACTTGAAAAACAAAAACTCACGAATAACTAACTGACATGAATAGTCTTATGAGAGATCCGACAGATCAAAGAATAGCCACGACCTAATTAGCACGTAGCTGGCCATCTAGTAGCTTTTGTTTTTAAAAAAACACCTCATAACTCTTACTATAATACTGGATGTTCGAAGGATGTTTTATTGCAAAATGGAGTTGAGTATAAAAATCTACTAGAGTGTGAAAATATCTGTTTTTTAAAAAGCATTAAAAAAGAAATCTCCTAACAAAACCCAAAGCTGATCAATTCAGTACAAAAAAAAATAAATTTTCCACTCAATCCAGCCACAAGTCTAAAAGAAACAAAAAGATCAAATAACCCCCAAAATACAACGTACAGTAAACACGTCCCTCCTAAAAAAATACAAAACAAATACATGCCGAAAATAAATCCGAAAATCCGCCCGTGCTCCTCTCCCTTTCCTTCCTCTTCCCCCTCCTCTCCTCCCTTCTCGTCTCGTCTCGTCTCCTCCCCCAAATCACCACCACACCAGCAGCGATTCACCATGCCGCCTCCTCCCTCCACCTCCGCCTCCGCCTCCGCTCACCGCCCCTGACTGGCTGACCCCACCTCCCTCTCTGCCACGCGGACCCCGCCCCCATCCCCTCCTTCCAAATCCCCAAATCCCACAACCCGGCTTAAGCGGGGACCGAATTGATCGGCCGATCCATCGATTGATCCGCCGCCGCCGCCGATCTCGCCGCCATGTTCAACAAGATCATCAAGCGCGGCGGTCGCAAGGGGCAGCGCGCCGACGGGGCCGAGCCGGCGCAGCGCCCCGCGGCGCCGTCGTCGTCGTCGGGGGGAGGGGGAGGGGCGGGGGCGCCGGCCCCCGTCACCGTCAACCACGCCTCCCGCGCCTCGGCGCCGTCGCCGTCCTCGCCCACCTCGCCGCACGCCGCCGCGCCCTCCTTCGCCTTCTCGGCGGCGAACAACCCGGCGTCCCAACCCTCACCGCCCCTCCTGGAGCCGCTCCCGCTCCTCCGCGATGTCGCCGCGGCGGACCGCCCGGGGCTCCTCCTCCGCAAGCTCCGCCTCGTCGCCGCGCTCTTCGACTTCTCCGACTCACTCAAGCACCCCCGCGAGAAGGAAGCCAAGCGCCAGGCCCTGCTCGAGCTCGTCGACTACGTGCAGGCGCCCTCCCCCGCGGCCAACGCCAACGCGCCTGTCCGCCTCCCGGAGAATGTCCAGGAGGCTCTTGTCGCGGCCATCTCCATCAACATCGTCCGCCCGCTGCCCCCGGCGCTGCATGAGTCAGCCGCGGCGATCGATCCTGGCGCCGCCCCCGATGACGAGGAGGAACCCTACCTCGACCCGGCCTGGCCACACCTTCAGCTTGTCTATGAGCTCCTGCTCCGGTATGTAGTCTCACCGGACACAGACACCAAGGTCGCCAAGCGATATGTGGACCACGCCTTTGTTCTTCGCCTCCTGGACCTCTTCGACTCTGAGGATCCGCGTGAGCGTGAATATCTCAAGACCGTGCTCCATCGCATTTATGGCAAATTCATGGTCCACCGCCCATTCATTCGAAAGGCTATCAATAATGTGTTCTATCGGTTCATCTTTGAGACCGAGCGCCACAATGGTATCGGCGAACTCCTCGAGATTCTGGGAAGCATCATTAATGGCTTTGCGCTGCCAATGAAGGAGGAACACAAGCTGTTCCTCTCCCGTGCCCTCATCCCATTGCACAAGCCCAAGTCTGTTGCAATCTACCACCAGCAGCTGTCCTATTGCATTGTTCAGTTCGTTGAGAAGGACTACAAACTTGCGGATACCGTAATCAGGGGACTGCTCAAGTACTGGCCTGTCACAAATTGCCAAAAGGAGGTACTGTTTCTGGGGGAGCTTGAAGAAGTACTTGAGGCGACTCAGCCTGCCGAGTTCCAGCGGTGCATGGTGCCACTATTTAAGCAGATTGGGCGCTGCCTTAACAGTTCCCATTTCCAGGTATGGTTTTCCTTTTGGTAATATTTAATTTCCCTTTTTTCTTAGCATTAGTATATCTTCACCAGTATGCTCCAGAAATGAGATTGTTTAGGCTAATATGCTCGTAAATGTTTGGAGTATTCCTCAGTGAGGAAATGCGTCACATATAATTGGAAACATTTGGGATAAGCATGCTAGCATGGAACTTACATGGATAGTGAAAAATATCTTATTAGAGGAACATTCTATATGTCTTTTTAGGTAATAGGCCTATAGGTTTATAGTATAGTTAAAAAGGAAAAAAAAGAGTTTGTTGTTTGTGGTGCTTCATTCAAAATAAATTGTCTGTTAGCTCCTGATGTGAGAGTATGATCTGGTTAGACTTGGAAAACTGTCTTTTTGTGACATGCATGTTTTTCAAAAGCAATCATGGTTTGTAAGTATACACAATCAAGTTTTGTGAGACCGGGGTAGTGTTTTAGGATAAAATGAAGGGCATACAATACACGGCTACAGTGGGATGTATATGAGATAATAGGTAACTGTAAAACAAACAATATTTTGATAACTGTGTCGATTCAACTGTGTCAATTCCATTGCTCGCGACAAAAAATGTAAATTGTGATCCAGATCTGTTACAAACAGCCTTCAAGGAATGTATCAGAAGGCTAGTTGGTTTTTCTTCCTGCACTGGTAGTCTGGTTTTGATGTTTGTTGTACTTTTGGTGCTTGCTAACTATTCACCACCATCATTGGATGGCCATTTCCTGCATATATCGCAAGCATATATGTGGGGTCTTGTTGAGATTTTATGATTATACATGCACTTAATGGTGAATGTATGCTAATTGGAGTTCCAGTATCCAAGCTTGGAAACATTGCTCCAGACATGGGTGTTATTGGGTAAAAGAGTAACAGCAAGTTTAGATTAGAGGACTTTATTTATCAATCTTCCTTATTGCCTTATATATACTTCCTAGATACCTATTTTGTACTTTTGTAAGCCCACTTTATGTTTTCTACAGCTTTTAGCTACTAGGTGTTTCTCTATTTTACGGTTCATTCTAATCACCCTAGTTATATCTTATCTTTAGTTTAGCATTACTAGCACGAATAATATTAGTAACTTGTTAGTACTCCACTTTTCTATTTATTATGTTACCTTTGGTTAGCTTGAGCTTAGTTGAGATGCACATGTGCATTTATTTTCAAGTGCTCTATGTGAAACACACACACAAGTCTGCACTCTATTAAAATTTTGAATCAAGGAAAAACTACCATTGGTTTTTCTTTCTTTTGTTTGTTTTTTGGCTTGGGCCAATCAATATCTTTGTGAGATAATTTGGTAAGTACCATTGCGAAGAAATGTGAGTTGTAGAGTAACATCCAAAAGAATCTGAGCTGCTAAATACTATTGCAAGATGCAAATAGACAATTGTCCTAGTTTTGATGAAGCAGATCTATCTTTCACAGTAGCTGGTATAACCTCCTGTTTTTAACTTCATAAGAAGCCACTGTTTTCTAACAATGTTGATGAACACTAGCACCATGTGTGTACGTTGCAACGGATCACAACTAAATATACTATAAGTCTAATATATAAAATGCAATGAACAATTAATTATCCTCAAATATAAAACTGATATACATGATATATGAGACCAATTGACCACCTGCTCATACTCATATGCAAAGATACATTATTTTTTTTATAAAACTCTTACAGATTACACAGAAATGCTTGCATATAACTTATATTCAGTCACAGATGATCTGGAGTGGGGATGGATGTAGAACCTATCGTCAATCTCAGCTCTCTCTTTTTAAGAGCAAGATATAATCTTAGACTCTTTGTTTCTGCTGCTACCTCTATGTTGTTGATTAGACATTTGAATTACCTTATTGCTTTGAGGGTAATATGCTAGAATTTATGCTTACTGCATTGTAGTTTACCAGTATTTCTTTTGTTTTGATGATTGTGTGAGTGTGAGCACTATTTTCTTATACCATTCAGTATTTACCTAATGCAATGCACCAGCATTGTTTTATTTCTTCTGACGGCCAGGAATGCATTAAGATAGATTAAATTGTATGCTTAACCTATCAAGCTATATATTTCACAACTTTGAATGAAATTACTTCACTGTTTTAGTTCCATGCCTTAGTTGCAACTTAGTGGACACCTTGTAGTTCAGTCCATATTTTAGGCTGACAAGGGAAGTTAAATTGTGTTGATGGTCCATTGGCAGGACCTCACTAGATGTCTAAAGGGAGCAGTTGTAGTGATGCTCTTTCTCCACCTGCTTTCATCACCTTTTGTTTCATATTGCTATGTTTACAACCATGTCTCATTCACTAGCAGACACTTCTATTAGTCTCCCTCATTTGGCACTAACTTTCCTTTGAAGGCTTTTTATATGAACATAACTGTTCTTTCTCTTTTGATCATTGTTGTGGATGCGTGGTTGCATGTTTGGTGTAATCTGAATTCATTTCCCTAACATTCTGTTTAGCTGGAGCCTGGAGGAGATTTAGATAGCCAAAGAGAAGCTTATCCTTAAACAATGGAGTTACTGGATCACTCAGATAGTGAATTTAGATCGCTGTTTTGCGGTTTTGGCACCCCCGTTCTTAGGTTATGTTACTGGATTCCTACATTCCACACTCTAGAATTGAGTTACATATATGGGATTTTTTTTTATAATTTGATTTGCAATGCCCACTTTTATGTTGATCTCTTACTGATTTCATGGTGCATCTCTGTTCTTTTGGGGTCGTGCAACCCAATTCTCATCTTGTTATACATTACATGTTCAAACACAACTGCTTGGTTTAGATGCAGTCTTGATAACTTTGCCTATTTAATGCTGCAGTCATTACTTGACATTTACAATGTGCACAAGCAGTGTTACATTTGCAATAATGAGATTTTTTTATGACATCTTGGTTTACTGGTGCCATTTGTTTAATAAATATATAAATAAAATTAAATAAAATTGTCTGGATTAAGGTATTTGTTCATTTGGCTACTGGTCAGTCACTCTCATCTGATTAACCCTGGTACCGTAGGATGAACTGTTAAATAGCTGGAATTAGAGGTCAGGTACACCATACAGCTATCTGTTCTGCTAAGAAAACTATTATGCTATGCTAACTGTTTGTTGCATATTAGGCTGGTTTGCTTAACATTTTTTGCGTTTTCTTAGTTCAGACCATAACATCATGTCTTTGTTTGCATCACAAGTTCTACATAGAATCTGGTGGTTTCCATACCCTCTTTTTGCTTAATCTGAGAATCACTGTGTTTAATTACTGGCCTTCCTGCTTTTGTGATGCATGATGATGTCATTTATCAAACATCATTTTCATTTGATCCTTGGTTTTCTTGTCAGGTTGCTGAGCGGGCTTTGTTCTTGTGGAACAATGATCACATCGTAAGCTTAATTGCCCAAAACCGCAGCGTTATATTTCCAATCATATTTGAAGCACTCGAGAGGAACATACAGAGCCACTGGAATCAAGCTGTTCATGGTCTAACCGCAAATGTGCGCAAGATGTTTTTGGACATGGACAGTGAGCTATTTGAGGAGTGCCAGCAGCAGTATATAGAGAAGCAAGCAAGAGCTAAAGAGATGGAGGAGCAAAGAGAGTCAGCATGGAGACAACTGGAAGCTGCTGTTGCCGCCAAGGCTTCGGGAGATGACATGGTTTTGGTCAACTAGGTAATATATTCCTCTTACTTTATTTCTTTGTTAGTGGTTGTGTCCTTAAGTTGTTTTTTAGCCTTGTAAGTTAAAAACTGTAATTGTGCTGGTTATGCCATTTTCGTTTGTTTCCATTTGTTTTGTTTAGCATTTCTATGAGATGCATTGCCACTTTTTGTGCTGCTGACTTTTTGTTTTAATTTGGTCATGGCAGTCCACAAAAAGATGGAACACATTTGATGTATCAAACTTTCAATTGATTATGGACATTCGCTTTAGTAATTCCAAGCAAATCTTGTTTGTACCAGCATCCATAAATACGCAACCGACGCTTCAAAAGATGTTTATGCTTGCTCAGATGATTGGTGCTCGCTATCTCACAAGCATTCATGCGCACCAGTCGACTTGGTATCAATGTTGATTGTGGTGTGATCATCTCATCTTTGATGGCATGGGATTGCAAGGTCAGTGTTCCTTGGATCCACTAATGGTTTCTCAAGTTCAAACACGATGATGCTTGCAAAAGACCATTTCTTCCAGAGTTAACATGCCCATTGCCCACTGACGGTCCTGCTATGGTACTGAGAACTCTTCTTTTCTTCAATCCTCCTCCCCACTTTTTTTTGATCTACTTATGAATAATCAAACCCTTGTATTAATCCTTCATTGTCTGTCCTAGTTCGCTACCCACAATTTGGGAAATGCAAGTAGAAAACGAGTGAGCTAGATGTAAGCTCTACCTCTTTCTTTTTCTTTCTTTCTTTCTTTTTATATTTTTTGGAGTATTTTTAATTCATCGTGTTGTATGGAAGTAACATGACCAATGGAGATAAGAGCGCTTTAATTTAGTGTTTGGTTGTACCAGAGTGATAAAAATGACTCACCTGTAGGAATTGCCCTGTTGTTCTGCTCATTTCTCAGTTAAGGCTCTGATAAGCCGTCCCTCCATGTAGCAGCTGGCTCTTCGTGTTAATATGTCGTTGGCCTGCTGCTGCCTTTTTTGCATTTTGGTTTCCACTTGGGTCAATCCTTGTTCGGTTTCACGAAGTCGACGTGCTTGCGGGGCCCACAGTGACATCCATCTTGCTTTTTTGGTCCATTTTCTTTCTCTGATTTCACATGACAGCGACAAACTGTTAGCATCTGCAACACTACACAACCACACATCTGGGGCACTGAAATTCTTTTACAGGGAGCGTAGTTTGTTTCAAAATTCGGGCGAACTGACCAAAGAACTAAGGATGACGCTTCCAACTCCGAAAAGGCGGCTGGGCTTTTCTTTTCGGCTTTGGCCTGTTTCTCTTCTCTGGCCTATCTGGCGGTCTGGTCTTACGCCACGAACTTGCTCTGAATACGAGTGGTGGTATTTATATATTTAATTTTTTAATTTACAAAACTATATTTTCATATTTAAAATTTACATAAAATACTCCTTCCGCCCTCTAGGTGGAAATTTTTTTAAAAAAACCCTCCTTCTAGAGGGCGAAAAATGTGACATGGCAACCTAGTGTGTGGAACAATTTGTATTTAGGCCCTTCTCGCCCTCCGGGGGGCGGGAAGGGCCTAAATGCAAATTTTTCGTATAGATTGGTGTATAATACTTTTACAGCTTATAAATAAGTCATATGAAATCCGACGAAGTCAAACTTTATATGCAAATTATAGAGCTCGATGAGATCCACAATTTTGTAGTTGACAACCTTTTAATTTGCAATTGTTTAGGACTCTAAATATTTGTTGTAAAATCTCATATTTGTTTTTGTAAAATCTTGGATCTACGTTTCAAACGACCTCTGATAGAGATAAACTATATATCAAAGTTGTAGTTCTCGATGAGATCTACAACTTAGTTTACCACCTTTTCATTTAAAATCATTTAGTGTATCAAATAAGCATTACTAGTTTTTACAGTGGTGACAGAAAGAGTCTAAATGCAAATACAAATATTTTTGGAAGGGCGGTTTTAAATACTATGAGAAATAGTAATGCTTATTTGACACACCAAATGAATTTAAATAAAAAAATGATAAACTACAACGTTGTAGATCAAGAACTATAACTTTGATATATAGCTTGTCTCCATCGAACTTTGTATGCAACGTATATCCAAGATTTTGTAAAAATAGATATAAGATTTTGTAACAAATATTTAAACCCTTAAACGATTTCAAATGAAAAAGTTGTCAACTGTAGAGTTGTAGATCTCATCGAGCTCTACAATTTGGACATAAAGTTTACCTTCATCGGACTTCGTATGACTTATTAAAAATTATCAAACTAATGTACACACAATTATAAGGAAATATTTACATTTAGGTCCCTCTCGCTCTCCGGATATAAGATTTTGTAACAAATATTTGAACCCTTGAACGATTGCAAATGAAAAAGTTGTCAACTGTAAAGTTGTAAATCTCATCGAGCTCTACAATTTGGACATAAAGTTTGCTTTCATTAGACTTCGTATGACTTGTTAAAAGTTATCAAAGTAATGTACACATAATTATACGGAAATATTTACATTTATGTCCCTCTTGCTCTACGGGAGGGCAGGAAGGGCCTAAATATAATTTTTTTCTGTACTCTCCAGGAATGTAGGGCCATTTTTTTCAAAAAAAAACCTCCTATAGGAAGGGAGGAGTATATTTGTGTAAATTTTGAAAACGAAAATATATTTTTGTAAATTTTTTTAAAATAAATATATAAATAAAAAAAAATCGCGGCTAGGCAATAGTAAGGCAACGGAGGCCTCATGGCCCAAATGGACATTGTCGGTATGCGTACACCGTATGCGTACACCATATGCAGTGATATGGAGGGATCCCCTTTGTGAGTTCCGCGAGTGCATTCGATTTGTCGTAAGTTAATGTGTGAGTAAAATGAGGCTATGTGTTTATACAGGTTCGGGTCGTATGGTGGCGTAATACCCTACTCCTGTTGTGTTCTTTGTTTCTTTCTTGGTTGCTTGTGAGGGGAGTTTACTAGATTTAGGCTCTTAAGAGTTTTTGGGATCACCCCTCTCCCTCCTTCGTGGCCTTAGCTCTCCACTTATATCTCTTGGGGGAATACCACAGTGGCCGAATTATTAGAGTCGTACGTTATTACAGAATTAGATATGGTTGGTCATGTCTTGTGTTGACTGGTGGGCTCGGTCGCCTGTCTTCCTAGGGTCCCCCCTCAGAGCCAGTCTAGAGAGAGAACAACCGCTCGTCACGTGTTCGAGCGTGGCCGTCAAGTACTTGCTGAGGAAGATTGGACTCGCTATGCTGGCCGTGGGTCCTACTTGTCAGCCTCCCGTAGAAGTAAGTGGAATGTAGTGAGCCTAGGCGGGTGGCGCAGTAATCAACTGCGCCTGTCAAGGAAATGTGATGATGGCACTTGGTGTGGGGGTACAGAGCCGTCCTGTCCCCCACACCTCACACTCGGTAGACATACGTCATGTTGCCCTTAATGGGAGAGGCGCGGAAAAACCGAAGTGAGGTAGCATGCTCCGTTGTGTCGTCATTAATGCCCCTGCCTATGCGTACTCCCCGAACTGTTCGAGAGAGCTGAGCTCGGGGGCGGGGCAAGGTTGTGCCCCAATCGCGGCCGCTATGGCCACGAGCTCGGGGCACATCCTGGGCTCAATCCTCGTAGTCGTGAGCTTAGAATCTTGCTTCTTGGACCTGGAGGATTCTAGGTGTAACTTCGTAGTAGCCGTGAGTTATACGTACAACCCTTGGCAATGCAATGATGTGGCGCTAGGCCGCCCCGAGCCATCGGTGGTGGGAGCTCTGGTTCCCACTACACTAACAGGCATGACTTTTTTTACTCCGTATGTTTTTGTGTAGGAGGATAAGAAGGGTCTAAATATAAATTTTTCTATACTCTCGAGGAATGTAGGGCTACCACGTCACATTTCCTGCCCTCTAGGAGAGCGGTTTTTTTAAAAAAACCGGATTATATTTTTATAAATTTTAAAAACGAAAAAAAAAATTTTATAAATTTAAAAAATTAAATATATAAATAAAAAATTCGTGGCTAGGCAGCAGTAAGGCAACGGGGGCCTCATGGCCCAAATGGGCATGACTTTTTTTTAATTCGTATGTTTCCGTGTATAAAGTCTGAATGTTTATATACACATACACACAAACACGTTTGCGTGCCAGACATACGCGTGAACATTTACCTACGTGTTAATTTTAGACTCAGACTTTCGTACATAGACCATAACACGTTTGCGGGCTAGACATGCGCGTGAATACTCATTAGACCACCCTCTCAACTCTCCTTGTGAATATAACAAGCCTACTGTATAACAAATGTCAGATGCTCAAAGAAAACGCGAAAAAAATTTCCACGCGATTTTGAACAATTATGAGCACTCATCCGCTAGCTATTTTCGAATGTGACAGTACCAAACAGCCAAAAAAATTGAGCAATTTTTCATGTGTGATAATACCAAACTGCCCAAAACTAGCATACCAAGAATGGAAGAACACTTGGTTAAAAACCGAGACACTGAACAAATCATATCAATTATCCACCTTGTGCTTGTGCATGCACATTATTTGTCAATCAGGTACCACAGCACATGAAGCCGACTGCTTGCCATCAAGGTCCGAAGAGTGCTAACTGTTTCAGAGCTTCACATGTTCACAAATTGAAAGAGTATGTACAAAATGCCTGAGGCACAAGGCTGCTTATGATGGCGCTGATTCAGCACCGTCATGAAGAGCACAACAGACGGTTGGTTTGTGATGCCCCGAGTAAACCCTGATGGCCTCTCCCGTTGACATTGTCCACAATCTCGCAGTAGTGTCAGAAGAAGCTGCAGGACAAGAACATGTTTGTTTGTTAAGTCATGATATTCAGAGATGGAGAACCATGAGCAATATGGTGTCAGTAGATTGTACCAGTTATCAGATAAGCACCATCTACTGAGAATACACAGTCCCAAACCCAACGCTGGTGACCTGAGAGGTTAGCTCACAATATTTAAGGATCTGACTTAGAAATTCCACAGGTTCCATTTCAATAGGAAAAGTGGAACCAATGCTCAGGAACATACCTATTAAAGTTCTTTCCAATTTGAAGCCATCAACATTCCAAATCTTTACAGTGTGGTCAGATGAGGCTGTTGCAAGATACCTAGAAAGCAAGCCAAAGCGTATCAAATGAAATCCAACAAGGTGAAGTAACTCGGAATTAGTATTGATACTTTTCTGAAAAATGCAAATCTTGCATTACTTGGATACAGTATTTTGTGGTGTCAATATGTTTTTGGATATTTAGAAGTGGAATATTACTGAGACTTCTATGTTCACAGACTATATTTTGGGAGCAATCTTCATAAATAACAGTACATTGGAAGCAACATGAACATGAAAAAGTAGTCATTTTGTACATGTATACCTGTTGGGGTCACAAAACTCTGGTGAAAGCAGGCACTTCAGAATGTAACCATCATGTGCTTGCAATTTATGGAGGGGTTCAAAGCAGGTAATTGTCTACATAAGAGATTCCATCAGCTTGGAGATCAAGAAATCACAATCTTATGTTCAACAACAGATAAGTCAGCAGGACAAGTTGTCTCCTATTTCTTTTCATTTTAGGAAATTCAGCAAGACTGACAGACCTGAGTACCCTTAAGCAAGCGCCAGACGTAACATGTCCCACGGTTATTTGCAGCAACCACCATACTCCCATCCCACATGACTGTCAGGGATCTTACAGCAGTATCAACCTCTGGCACCTAGATAGATGGAACCAACACATCAGTTGTGTTCTTGCATTTCTTTTCCCATGGAGTAGTATCTTAAAACTGAATTACAACTCACCAGCTCACAGCTACATGAATTAGCAGCCAAATCCCACACACGTATGTTTCCATTCTGATCACCAGATATTAGCTCTTTCTGAAAGGTTAAGACAATGTTGGAATCAAATGATGCAGAATGAAACGAACATATTGCCAGGAAATACAAATGTGACAAAAAAAAGGACAGGATATACCTTCTGTTTTATTCCATCTATTGCATCCAACAGGAAAGTTAAGTAACATACTAACACATCAAGAAACTTAGATTACAAGAAAATTTCAGTAGTGATTTCTCTGCCTGTTGCAAATGCTGACCAAGAAAGTCAATGTTAGACCTTCTCTGCAGTCAGTGATGACTCAATTTGGATAACACAGTGAGAAATGTAGATGTAACAGGTGGTCCTGCTAATATTTATAAGTCTCCTAAAAACAATACAAAGGGATGCGCATGAATTTGATATTAGCAGCTAACCACCAAGCTTATGCTGAAGTGTAACATAAATTGGATGATGAAATTTGTGATCATTTAAGACAATCAAAATCCTAACCTGATTTGGGTGCAGAACCACAGTGTTCACAGCAGCACGACTTTCATATTCTCGTTGACAAGTGGCAGTGCTGGAAACATACATGTAATTAGGAAGAACAATCAAAAGGCATAGCATGCATCACAGACTAGAAATTTAGTACTTATAGCATAAGGGCCAAGTATATAAACGGTACAATCTGGTTCAAACTTATAGATAAATGCTATTTTGCAAACTATTACATGGGTGACACATCCATTATTCAGAATCAGAGAAAATCAAGGTGATGGACCACATAGTGGACTTGCATTAGAGCACCTAGAGATTGTTTGCAGCATGTCCTAGCCTAATTAGAGTATGCAAGAAAAACTTCCCACAAGCCCACTGGTTAAAGAAAATAAAGCTGCAATTCAAGAAACAATAGGCAATAATAAGTTGAATAACCTCACCGTAAATCCCAGATTCTCACAGTACCATCCTCAGAACCTGAATACATCCAGTTGCCATCACAATGGAATCCCACAGCCATCACATTACTAGTATGTGAGTCATAGCTAATTACCTGATAAGCGTGTTGTACATTGTGATTAACTAAGAATAGCATATTGCCCAGACTGGTTCATTTAGAAAACATGTACATACCGGTACAGTACTGTTTGAGTTAATGTCAAAATGACGAATATGAGGATTGCCAGCAGCAGCTAAGAAACGCTTGTCTGGGGTTATCTCAAGGCGGTTAATATGCTGCAAGAAATGGGTTATCAACAGGTATAAGATACGCAAGATTGCTAGTACTATTGATAGCTACAACCTAAAAGATAATAACCAATAGACCAAGCATTGGTCTACAATTTGGTCTAGGACTTTCCTGGATGTTGTATCATAGCCCCATGGGAAAGAAGAGGTTAAATTTTAAACATCAAAAATGAAATATGGAACATCATCATACAATTACCATAAACACAAATGGAGAAAGCATGTATATAACTACATCATTACTTAAGTAGTGCAAAACAATGCATGAATAGTTAGTGTTAAGCCAATATTATAGAAAACACAAACATCTAACAAAAATTAGGTCTATTTATCCAAGTAAAAAAAAAAGAAGGAAAGCATGGCCCTGACAGAGCAATAAAACAATCCTGCAATCTCATCTGATATATAGAACCATTGTGCTATGTTCCAATAGTTCATGACTTCCTATACAAGGAGAACTAAGTTAACAAGACTCACGTAGACAAAGAATGGACATCCCACATTGCATAGTAAGATATATATAGCCACAATTTTAATGAGTAAAATGTTAAAAGAATAAAAGGGGAAGTACAAAGGTAGCTAATACCACAACAAACCATGAAATAAACTGCACATCAAGAGAATCATGTGGCAATACTTACCGAGTCTGGGTATTGAAGAGTGCGGTAACAGCGACCACTCTTAGCTTCCCAAAATTTTATCGTGTGCTCATAACTTGCAGTTGCTAGGATAACAGAAGGTTGCGCCATTTTAAACCTCCTCCCTGCACATTTCCATCAAAAACACTCTCAAAATGAAAAACAGTGTAGCTGAAGCGAGTTCTTGTATGTGCCTGTTATTGGATCAGCTACTATCTTGCTTGCTGTTGTTACCTACTAATGCAGTAGCACAGACATAGGGTTGCCTGGTGTCCTTCAGGCTGCTCTGTTGAGTGATCTGACGAACTAAGTAGTCCGCTGCCCTCCATCACAAGCCTCCAATGTTCGCCACATTCTAACGTAGAAAGATGAAAGCTACAGATCAGATAACATTTCCTTTTTGTCAGTTGTTATAAATCCATGGCATTGATTTGTAAATTTCCATGTGAAATTTGGTCAATAACTCAAAATTCATGTACAGTCAACTATTCATGTGAAGTTTGATCAAAGCTATATGGTATACTGTTAGGGGTTCTGTAAGGACGGGAACAGAGTCCATCCTCCTTTTTTTTGGCATATTCCTCCTTTTTTTGGCATACTTTTGTTGCTTCAGCTACATTATCATACCCGACCTTGTTCAAATGGGTATTAGAGCGATTTCCTGCATTAACTTGTTCCAAGAACAACTCACAAACTATCCTAGTGTTCTCATCTGTCTATTCAGCATTATTTGCACCTTGGTTTTCCTCAACCGAAGTTGTTGCCATCTGCAGTACTTATAAAATGACACACATGTAAAGACATCGACTGCCCAGCCATCGGTATATCTAACAGCAGTCACACCAAGAGCAGTGGAGTGATGTTTATCTAACACAGCTTATTTTTGGCTTCTAATAGTAAGTTATGCTTTTAAAAGCCTACTTGTATTTATTCATGCAAATATACATATACAGATAGTAATTTGAGATTTGAAACTTGACATTGCTATATGAAGCAAACAGGAACAGCCGAACAGCAATGAATAAATTGGAATTACCAATCTTATCTTTTGGGGGAAGTAGGATATTTTTATGGACAAATCAGAAATGACTATGGTTTCCTATCAGAAATGTTATATGGACCTCATTGAGGATCATGGTTTTATTTTCTCTCTTTATTTTCTTCTAAAAGTTAAGCTGCAAATTTTCAGGTGATGGAACTCATTGAGGATCATGGTTTAGCTTACTATCAGACTACCTATATTTCTTTTGGATGGACTAAAAATTATTTGTTCTTCTGAAAGATCTCAAGCAACACCACAACCATTTTTCCTTAGCATTTGAAGTCAAGATACCATTGCATTTGGGCTAACCCTTATACATATAATCCCATGAGTTCTAGCCATAGCCAAGTTAAATCGGTTCCTTGATAAACCTGCTGTACTCTAATACTGGCTAGTGCTACGTCATTATGTTACTCGACTCTTCTTGCGACGACTGCGAACTTGATCACGAGGATGATGCACAACAGTCGGTAAAAGCATGACGGTACATTCGCCTGTGCCAGAAAAACCAACTTACAGAGGGCGCAACTATTTCTGCAGGTATCAGATCACCCTGAACTTCGATTTGATGGAAAGCTTAAAACATTTTCTGCAAGTTCGATCACTACACACAGTTTTCCCAAAAATTTCCTTTAAGGCCCTCGAAATACGTTTTTGCCTACAACTTGCACTGTAGCCTAATGTTTGGAAATATGCCAAGCCAGATAAAAAATGTACCAGTCAACGTAGCAGGTCTGGCCGGAATGTGTAGGAGGCGGCGCTGGATGGAGACCCTGGCGGCAGCGCTGGAGGGAGCCCGGCGGCGGAGCTGGACGGAGACCGGCGGGAGGCGGCGCTGGAGGGAGAGCGAGCTCGACCAGTCTGCAGGGGGAGGGCTCGGGACGGGCTGGAAAGGGGTATACCCAGTGACACCTCAGAATCTGTTCTTTCTTTGATTCTCTCTTCCGATGTAGAAAAAAAAAAGAATCGATTCTGGTTGATTTGGCTTTGGAGCCGCCAAACGGATATTTTTTCCTCAACTTTGAAGCCGAATTAACCAGGATTGATTCCTTTTTTTTACATAGGAAGAGAGAATAGGGAAAAGGCAGCTTCTCCTCAGAATCAAACTAACAAAAAAAATAAAAGCTCCACAACTTTTCCAAAAAATTACCCGTCTGTCACTGGGGTATACCCCCTTTCCAGCCCTCCCCCCGTAGACTGCTCGAGCTCGCGCTAGGGCTGCGGTCTCCATCGCCGCCGCCGGACTCCCTCCAGCACCGCCGCCGGGGTCTCCATCCAGCGCCGCCTCCTGCTGGTCTCCGTCCAGCTCCGCTGCCGAGCTCCCTCTAGCGTCGCCGCCGGGGTCTCCATCCAGCACGGCCTCCCGCCGGTCTCCGTCCAGCTCCGTCGTCGGGGTCTTCATCCACTGCCGCCTCCTACACATTTTGGCCAGACCTGCTACTTTGACTGGTACATTTTTTTATCTGTTATATTCTGGTGCATATCTACTCTTTCTCAGCAATACAACACAGTAAAACCTTGGTGGTATGCATCTATTATCTCCACATTATCAGACTAACCTAGCTTGTTAACAGTAAAGAATTCACATTTGACTAATACTCACATTGCTGTGTATCCTTACTGAACTCTAAATTCCTCAATAGGAATGTAGAAAAACATACATGAATGGTAGCGACATGATGTAGCACTAGCCAGTATTAGAATACAGCAGGTTTATCAAGGAACCAATTTAACTTGGCTATGGCTGGAACTCATGGGATTATATTTATGCAATGGTATATTGACTTCAAATGCTAAGGAAAAATGGTTGAGGTATCGCTTGAGATCCTTTAGAACGAATAAATAATTTTTAGTCCATCCAAAAGAAATATAGGCAGTTTGATAGTAAGCTAAACCATGATCCTCAATGAGGTCCATTACTTGAAAATTTGCAGCTTAACTTTTAGAAGAAAATAAAGAGAGAAAAATATGTAAAGAGCTGACATGACCAGGACAATAGACATCAGGGTTCAAATCATAGTTCGGTTTATAAATATCTTGCAGTAAAGCAAGCAACTCATCTAGCTGTATTTTGACAATGGAAGGAAGAAACTATGAGGGTTCAGACAATAATTCAGTATAGGAAAAGTATGCTGCCCTAGAGCAAGTGATTCATCTGGCAGTATTTTGGTAATATCCATATAACATTTCCGATAGGAAACCATAGTCATTTCTGATTGTCCATAAAAATATCCTACTTCTCCCCAAAAGATAAGATTGGTAATTCCAATTTATTTATTGCTGTTCAGTTGATGTCTTTACATGTGTGTCGTTTTATAAGTACTACAGATGTCAACAACTTCGTTAGAGGAAAACCAAGGTGCAAATAATGCTGAATGGACAGATGAGAACACTAGGACAGTTTATGAGTTGTTCTTGGAACAAGTTAGGGCAGGAAATCGCTCTAATACTCATTTGAATAAGGTCGGGTATGATAATGTAATTGCAAAATTTAAAGAGAAGGCTGGCTTACGCTATCAAAAGCTCCAGTTCAAGAACAAATGGGGCAAGCTGAAGAGTGATTATAATCTATGGAAGAAATTGGTAGGTAGAGAGACTAGGTTAGGTTAGGATCAAGCTAGGAGTACTATTGTTGCATCTGATGATTAGTGGGCAAAGACAAGGAAGTTAAAATGATGTCTTGTGTTCATGTCAAGTTATTAACCATGATTTGTAAATTTTGTTCTGATTATTCCCTTGCTGTTTCTATAGGATTTGCCAGGCTGTTTGAAGTTCAAGTTAAGGGGGCTTCAAAATGAACTTTTACTCCAACATATTTTTGAAGGCCTTCAAAACATAGGAAATAATCACTGGAATCCTACTAGGGGTAATTTACTGGAGAGTTCAATCTAACCTTCCACTACTATTAATGTTGATGACATATAAGAAGTGAATGAAGGTGATGACGATGATAGTGGTGATAAAGATTTCTCTCCTCCTCCCAAGAGAAGTAAGAGAGCTGCAGTAAGAAGGTCAAGAAACCGAAGGTTAGTGGTGGACATTGGTTCTATGAACAAATAAATTGCTTTATTGATAACCAGGAGAAATCAGCTATATCTGTTGAGTCTCTTGTTAGGAGGAAGTAGGGGTGAAAACGGATCGAAAACGGTCGGAAACTAGCTATACCATATTTGTTTTCATATTTTTTTCGGAATCGGATTCGGAATCGGAAACCTCGGATACAAAAACGGAATCAAATATTACCGGATACAGATACGGAGCAAATACGAATCGGAACGAATACGGATACAAATATTTATTCGGATATCAAGTCAATGCAACAACCATTTAATACCACATAGATAATAGCAACGTAACCATTCTATACATCCATAATGCAAGTATATTAGAGGCTTAGGGCATAACGGCATAGTACTTATAAAATCACATAACCATTTCTCTCTCCAAATCCTAACAGCTAGTTTTCCCTCAAATTTCAACCTAAATTAACCATCCATCTAAACATATTTCAACCAAGCAGATAATGAATACTACATCATATATTTCAACCTCTCAGTCAGATAATAAATACTGCAAGGTCTCCCATCCAATCACAGAACACAAGAATTAGGACCAAAAATCAATCCCATACAGCATCACAGCAACCGGATACTTCAACTCCCATAGCCATCACCACCAGATAAGATAACACAGCAGTTCGATAAATATGGCACCTAATATGACACAGAACATGAAGCATCCATGGCCATGTATCCAGGACATGCAAGAACACTAGTAGCTCCAAGAACCTCATCAAGCTAGTAGCGAAGAGGCCAAATCAATTAATCTGCCAAAAGAGGGGATTTACCTGGGATTGGACGGATGGATTTGGCGCCAAATAAAACCTAAAGCCGCGAAGCCGAACTGCACTGAGTTTGGGGGAAGTTGAGCCGCGGGGGGCGACGAGGGAGGCGGCCGCGGTGGCTCGGGGCCCGGCGGCGGCAGCGGGCACGGGCGCAGGTCCGGCGCCGGTGGCCGCGGGTGGCGCAAGGCCGGGCGGCGGCGGAGGCCGATGGGGGCGCGGGGCCCGACGGGGGAGGCGGCCACGGTGCCTTGGGGCCCGGCGGCGGCCGGCGCCGGCGGCCGCGGGGGGCGCGAGGCCGAGTGGCGGCCGAGGCCGATGGGGGCGCGGGGCCCGACAGGGGAGGCGGCCGCGGGGGCTCGGGGCCCGGCGGCGGCCGCGGGCGCGAGGGATGGCGCTGGCGGCGGCGGGGGCGCGGGCTCCAGCGGCCGCGGCCGCGGGGGAGTAGGGTCTGGCGGCGGCTGGCGCTTGGAGGCTGGAGCGGATGGCGTCACGTCGAGCAAAACTGGAGAGAGAATAAACATGTTAGGGTTAGGTTAGGAGTAGAGTAAATGTAATGGGTGATGCGGATATCCGAAAATTTATCCGGATAGTTTCTGACCGATTTCGAAATCCGTCAAATAATGTCTTTACTGTATTTGTATCCGTATCCAAGAAAAATTATCCATTTTCGTTTTCGAATCCGAGATTATCCAAGAATTATCCGACCGATCCTATCCGTATCCGAAATTTTGGACGGTTAGCGGATAATATCCAAACCGTTTTCACCCCTAGGAGGAAGGACACTTCAGGGTGTGCCATTAAAGATGTCATGGCTCTAGTAAAAAAATATGGTGCTGTTTTTGATACCAAAGAGTATTTTGTTGCTACTGAGATTTTCACAAAGAAACTTGAGAGGGAGATGTTTATGACCTTGGATAACGCAGAAGAAAAATTTGCATGGCTCATCATGAAACATGAAGCCAAGGCAGCCAAGTATGCTAAGTAGCGGCCTAGCATGTTAGTCTGTGATGAACAAATATGTTATTCTATATCTTTGGACTAATTTTTATTTGTGTGTTATTTCAGTATTTATTGTTGTAATAATCGTTAAACTATTCCTTATTGTAGTTGTTAGTCATGTAATGCACTCAAGTTCACCATTATTTATTGTATTGTTTATAATGCTCTGTCACTACTTGTTGTCTCGTATATGCACTAGTTGTCCGATACTCAACACTTTCTTTTCATGTTTCAGATATCGCTTGTGAATCTGATGGAAGTGAGGCTTCTTGTGAAAGTGATGGTACTAATCTAGAGGAAGATGATGAGTTTGCTATGAAGGTTATACATCGTCATCAAACTTTACAAGCCACCGCCTTTTCAGCTGATTGCTTACTTGGATAGTACTATATGACATATTATGATAAAAATGAACCAAGCATATTGCAACTAAATGGATATGCATGGTTATGAGAGACTCTGAGGACCCCAGGAGAAATCACTATATGTTTTGTAAATAGTACCTATTTTACAAGCTGCATGACTTATTGGTGAGTACCTATGATCTCAAATCAACCAATCACATGAACTTTATGGAATCAGTTGCTATTTTTCTATTCATAGTTGGAGATGGTGAGTCAAATAGAAGGGTTCAAAATAGGTTTAAGCATTCTGGTGAAATAATTAGCAGAAAAATTTGAGAAGGTCCTGTTGAGTGTGATTATAATGTGCAAGGATTTCATATGTCCAAAAGATCCTAACTTCCCAAGAGTTCATAGAAGGATTAAAAATGACAAAAAGATTATGGCCACATTTCAAAAGTGCATTGGTGCCATTGATGGAACTCATATCACAACAAACTCACCACGTGATGATTATGTTAGATACATTGGTAGATACAAGAGTCTCACTCAGAATGTGATGGTAGTGGTCGACTTCGATATGCGCTTTTCATGTGCTTCTATTGGACAACTAGATTCTATGCATGACACAAGCGTGCTTTATCATGCATTAGATGCTGATAAAGATAATTTTCATATCCCCACAAGGTGTGTTAGTGTGTAAAATCATGTAGACTTTTCTTTCCCTATGTTTCATGCCATAGCGCGCGCACACACACACACACACACACACACACATATATATATATATATATGTATGTATATATATATATATATATATATATATATATATATACATATACATATATATATATATATATATATATATATATATATATATATATATAACGTTGACTGAATACATATATCATAGTTAAATATTATCTTATTGATGCTGGTTACCCAAATAGGCCGGAGTATATGACATCATACAAGGGGTAAAGGTATCATGTTCCTGAATGGAAAAGAGACCCTCCACCAAGTGGTGAGCAAGAGTATTTCAACTAGTGTCATTCGAGTGCATGTAATGTCGTTGAGTGCATCTTTGTTGTATGGAAGATGAAATGACGAATCCTTTTAAAGATGCATACTTATCCAGTAGACAAGCAAGAAATGACCGTTGCAATAACTATGTGTCTTTACAACTTTATAGTCAGAATTGTACATCTGACAAGTATTTCACCAGGTGTGATCGAAATCCAAATTATGTGCCAACTATACCTACAAGATATGCAAAATATACGGTCTCCTAAAATGTATCAGATACATCTATTTCACACTCTAGTGATAGATCCATTGATAGATTTCATGATGACCTCGCAAGTGTATTATGGCAATCTAAATGAAAGTTCTCATATGAACTCTGGTTAGCATATTTTTTTAAGAACTTTTCTTAGCAATATGTAACCATGATATTTTGCAACAACTTAATCTGTGAGTGGACTATTGAAATGAATATGCTCTTTGATGCAAATGCATTGCACTTGCTGTGTTGTTTAACCTCATTTGAAAGCTTGTTTTTTTCACAAGTAATTGTACAAATATTTGCACATGTTTATGAGTACTTCTAATAATTATTAGTATTACATTAAGCTATAGAAAATTTATATAAATCAAATTTCTTGCTAGGATAGGAATAGTATAGACAATTTATCTGAAAGTCCTTCCATTAGGATCCAAAGCTAATATTTTTAGCCAAACGCCTAATCATTCTGATTTTGATTCTTTTCCGTATCTGATTCAGGAAGAATCAGAATTAAAATCACAGAATCAAGAGCTCTAACAAATGGACCCTAAATAGGCCCTTATTTGGCCACCAATATACTACTATCCAGCTGAGGGGGATTCCATGATTTGCACGGTTAAAATTGAGGATTTTATAATTTATCATCATAATAGATGTATTTGACTCAAAAGAAGAGTCTCACATGTTATTATCATAGGACGGAAATGAAAATCCAAAACTTTGACAAATCCTTAAATTTTCCATTTTAGCTTACATATTAGAGAACAAAAGGTAACTGATAGGTCTATTGTCACCTTATTATAAACTTTTTGACACCAAGCAACTCTATTCAGCAACAAACTCAAAAATAGATAAACTTCTACAAGATTTAGCATTTACGCCTCGTCGTCCATGTCACTTGTATCAAACTCTGAATTGTTTGAATAGAATTAGATGGGTTTGATTTCAAACAACACGTTCCATGCCTTGCTATAAGCAAATATCAGTCCTTTCACGTTGCCAACATGCTATAGTCTCTCTTTAAAAGCATGCAACAACTTGCTTTAATTCCCACCCAATTTTACCACGAATATGTCATTACAATATCTAATATTACTTCTTGACCCCCAATATCAGTATTAGGATAAAAAGAACCATGATCGTTAATCTTAAAGGAGAAGTCACCATTGATCTTCAAACATAGCTTACCAGCAAAGTTCATTTCTTTGTCAGTTCAGTAGATGGTCATTTCTCTTCCTCTCTAAGCTTCATGTAATCCATATATAAGATGGAAGTACATATAATATGCATGCATCTTTTGCACTAAGCAATACTATTTGGTTACACTACTATTGCCATAATAGCACGCAAATAAACAGTTGTTTATCCTTGTCCATTTTCCAAACGAATGGGAGCATCTATGAAGAAATCAAAGCTAAGCGAGTTTTGAACCTTCTTGTTCTTTTTTTTTTTGTGGGGATGAACCTTCTTGTTCAATATTTAGGCCATGCATAAAATACAATCGCCATCTTTAATCACTCTCATGAACATAGGAGCATATAGGACAACGGGTGTCAAGTTCATATCCTCTACAAGAAGCATTTGCCTTTCAAAGTAAACCATTATATGGCCATCTTCAAACGAAGATTTTCATTTTATTTTATATTTGCATCCTCCAAATATTGTTTCCGCAAAAGCATACATCAATGTGTTCTGAATTTATGGCATCACAACTTTTATTGTTTTGGAGACTTAAACCAGTTGATAGGTTGATTTTACCATAATAATATTGTAGAGTAGCAACCTAAGTCAGTGTATCCTCCCTCTATATTAACGACGAGATTGACTTCAACGTCCACTTATCGGTTAATGGTATGTATTGCTTATCATTCCGCTCGTCCAAGTAAAGATCAGTGAGGATAATATAGTATGTGTCATGTGCATGTCTTTTTTACATATTGATCATATATAATTTTTACGCTTATTGTAATTCGAGCAACCATGTGCATAGATCTTAAAGCACAATAAAAAAACAACATAATAGAATAGGTACACCTTACACGTAGCTTGTGACGATATTGACTCACCAAATCCAGTGGCATCAATTAAGAAAAAAGCTATTATATAAATATATGATAGGCCTACAAAATTTGTGAGCATAGCAATGTATAGGTTTTGCTAATTTTAAAAATAGATACTCCCTCCATTCTATAATATTACTATCTTTGGTATTTAAATTTGTCCTAAAATACTACTAATTATTCACCTATCAACCAATCACAACTATTACCCTATTAATTTTTTTACCTACCTACTCATCTTAATCAATCACGATTACTCATCATCCTAACATTATTTTTATCAAAAAAATAGAAAAGTTCTACTATTATAAACAGAGGGAGTAGTTACTAATACGATATACTAATATTAATATTTTTTGTGTTATCCACGAGTGAAGGTTAAAAAGTTCCTTTATGAGAGTACAGTACAGGCATACCAGCAACGGCCGCTGAATGTAGTCAGCCAGTCGCACGCATAGAAAGGAAAGCCCTTCTCGCCCCGTCGTTGGCCTTCTTCCCCCCTCACCCGGATACCAACTGCCACCACGCGCACGCACCCTCTTCGCCTACCTTTCCCCCTCCCCAGCGCCGCCCCGCGCCATGACGAGCTCCTCCTCCCCTTCCCGCAAGGTACCAAACCCTAACCCTAACACCCCCCCCCCCCCCCTCTCTTACCCTAGCTAACCTGATCCCCTCCCGATCTCCCCCTCGCCGCCGTTCATGGTCTGGCGCCGCCGGTCCGGACTGGCCGCGCCCGGCCCGCCCGATTCGTCGTAACTTTTTTTTTTGTCTCTTTTTGTGGGATGTTCTCTTAGCTGTTTGTGTTCGCGCGCGCAGGCGCTGAGTAAGATCGCGTGCAACCGGCTGCAGAAGGAGCTCGCGGAGTGGCAGGTCAACCCTCCCACCGGGTTCAAGCACAAGGTCACCGACAACCTCCAGAGGTGACTGCCTGCATGCCCTTCTTCCTCCCGGTCCCTCGCCCGCGCAGCGAGCAATCCAACCCACGCGGTTTCTTGATTCTCTTCTTGTCGATTCTTCTGCCTTTTTCTTTTTTGTCCGTGCTGCTTTCTTGTGTGGAGAAACCGTGTGTTTCCCTTTCGACTCGATGACCCTTTTCTGAGTCCTGATTGACCCAAAGAAGATCTCCTTTTTTTATGGGGTTTTGGGCGTATGCCTTTGAGACCCTTATGAAATATTCAGTCTTTCATCATGTTCTTGTATTTTCAATGATTCTTTTCAACTTTGCTACTTTTCCTATGTGAACTTTACCTATATGAAAGACATGAAAAATCATGATATGGATTATACAAGGTGGGTCATCGAGGTCGCTGGGGCTGCGGGCACGCTCTATGCCGGCGAGACATACCAATTGCAGGTGGACTTCCCTGAGCATTACCCAATGGAGGCTCCCCAGGTGGGATTTCTCACCTTCCCCTTTTTTTTTCTTTTTAATCTGTTTAGTTTGGTTATACTGTATGCATTGGATTCGGAGCTATGGGTTTGATTGAGTTGTTTTGGTGTAGGTCATATTTCTGCATCCGGCACCAATGCATCCGCACATTTACAGCAATGGGCATATCTGTTTAGGTAAAACGATTGTATGCTCCTATTGATACATAATTGTTGTTTTTTGTTCTTGATGCTTTTGCCCACTCCATGAACATAGGAAAGTCCTGTGCCTAAGCTGTTCGTTTTATTAATTCTCTCATTTTTGCTGGACCTGTTTTACAGTTTTAGTGTGTCCACGAAATATGCCTTTCTAGTTTCTAGCCTGTTGATGAAAGCTGCCATCTTCAGTGGCAGGCATAATACTAGGTATTGTAGGTTCGAGTTTAAAGTAGTAGATAACTAGGGTAGTAACTTTATTATAAGTTATCAACACACTTTGCTATCCCAACCTATACCTTTTAACTTCGAAAGTAGACAAACTTAGAAAGTAACACTTGAGACTTCTTAGATATTGGAAGACAGAATTAGTTGTTCCACTATGGGCATATGGGCATATGGGGATAGCAGAAGTGACTAGAACTGAGATGGATTAACTTTTTCCACTGTTATTTGTCTATGGTAATCCTATGTTAGGGAATGTTGATCAAGATCAGCAATTGTCTTTTTTTATGAGAGTTTAGTTTGATGGTTTTAGCACCTTTGCATATCCTCTTGGTGGTCAAGATCAACAACTGCAACTTTTTGACATGTCTGGGCAATTTTGCTATTATGTTTCTAATTGACATTTAATAATGGACTCTTTGCTGTGATGTGATGTCTGGTCTGTCCATGAGGGTTCTGGATGTAGTTAAACTGGAATGTTGTAGCCTATATGGTTATCTAGTTAAAATTATCCTAGCGTTTATTCTTAAAAGGCACCCTTTTTAGTGAATGTTCTCTTTCGAGTTACAACACAAGTTAGTTGATGTGTACTATCTACCTCTATGTTAATTCCTTGATGCATTGAAATGGATGGTTACAAACTTTCGGTGGATTGGAAGAATAGTTTATGATGAGGGGAAACTTGAGATGCATCTGCTGTGTTGTCATGGACCATTCAATAAATTCTCCCAATGATTCAAACCTGTACAATAAGATGTCTTTGTACAGCAATTTTCACAAGATATTATGGAACATGTGAACCTGTATCCCATGCATGCCTGTAGATCCCTCAGTGATTAGATGATATTGTTGTGCACATATTTGAATGGTGGGATATGCGAACTTTTTCATGATAAATAAAGGAATCTTGTATCAATGGGACGGTAGTATACAGTCATCAGATATTGTGCTGCGAAATGTCCAATCCAGTGTAGGTTGCTAAGTATTCAGTATCTAACTAGTCAGCTCCGATGTATGTCAATCATTTTCAGGAGAAACGTTTCACCATGATATAAGCAGTCTCACTGATCAGCTCTGTCACATTGATTTTGGCTTGTTAAACAATGCAAACTTTGGTACTGTTGATAAAGTGTTAGGCAAGCAAAAATCTACAACAGTATTACTTATCTAGTTATAGTAGATGTATATGTGGAGCCACACCCTATAAAGTTTTCAAAATCTACCACTAATTTTGAGCATCTTGACTCCCAAGATGCTCATCGTTGTTTGGCTATCTTACCCATCATAGTACAAAACTCGGACTGGAGGACGGGCCAGCACAGCTCTTGGTTCACCGGTGCGACTGACTGGTTCACCGGTTAGACTGCTGCTGGACCTCAGCTCGCCAAAGTCAATATATGCAATGTGTATTCTCCATGCAACACAAGTGATTTGCTAGCTGGATGGTTGAAGGGCTGCGGCTGCAGCTTGCCCACCAGTGTTCAATCCCCAGACCTGCTTTCTTTTTCCCATAATTTCAAGCAAAATAGGCCTTAAGCTAGTTCTCGGGCCTTGACTAGGCCACATTTGCCACTCACTGATAGAGCCGCCTGGTATATGGTCCACTGGTTCGCTGGTTCTCAGAAAAACCGTCCGTTTTCCCAGTTCACTCTGGTCCAATAGCATGAACGATCCTTTACACAAATCGAACAGGGAGGGATGCCGGTTCCAGTCTTTTCTGGTTAAACCACCGGCCTGGTCTGGATCTTTTTGCTATGATCTTACCTACTAAGTATGATGGTGCACCTTCCTTTTTTAACTGAATTATTGTTTTAACTGAATTATTGTCTTTTCCTAATGCAGTAGTGCCACTTTTTGGAATTATTGTCTTGCTAGTATTTGATTTGTCCATCACCCCATCTGTGAATTGAGTCATGCATTTGCGTGTCCCTACACTTTCTAACATTAATATAACCATGTTTTGGTTATTAATACAATACATGGCCAGAGGGAATGTGTCCTTTTATGCAAAGAACATGCATTTTGTAGGTGTAAGGTATCTACTTCACCATACAAATGGATATAACATGACTTACTGCATTTAATTCCCTTACTACGGGTGCTGGATAATTTTTTTCTGGCTTTGATGGTGTGCCTTGTTTGCCTTTTCCTATAAATATTGATCAATGCCTTGTAGATTTCTAGGGTAAATTTATTAACTAAGATGATATGATACATATTCTTCTGAGCTTTTTGCTGGTCTATGTTATCAATAATTCAAGATGTCTTTCTAAGGTAAATGATGAAACCTGAGATTTGGTGGCACAAAGTACCTTGTATGCTTTTATTTTTTGTAACTCTGGACCCTAAAGCTGAATTTTGCCCCTGCCCTATTTTTTTTCTTTATGCACCTTGTTTGGAAAGCCTACTCAAGTTTGACTTGTATCATTTGAACTTAACCAGCAAGAAAATGGAAATCTAATGCATTACTTCGGTTGCCTTTAGTGGTTGTACTTTGCATGGGTTCTGGAATTTTTGCCCACCTACAGTTTTTATTTAACAATTACATGTTCATTAACATGCCAAAATTCCATAAATGCCAGCTTATTGTTGTTTCACTTGTCTGCAGATATATTGTATGACTCGTGGTCACCAGCAATGACTGTTAGTTCTGTTTGTATCAGTATCTTGTCAATGCTGTCAAGCTCACCAGCTAAGGTTATAGAGCTCCACTGTGTCCTGTTTAAATGGAGGATCATTCATCTGACCATATTATATGTTGGTTGCAGCAACGTCCTGCCGATAATGATCGCTATGTCAGGAACTGCCGCAATGGTAGGTCACCGAAGGAGACCAGGTGGTGGTTTCATGATGACAAAGTGTGATCGGTTCCAACTTCCAGTTGGCTTCTCCCTTCAGCAGCTCTTACTCGCCAGCCTACCTTTGTATGGCATCATCTACGGGGGATGATTTAGGCATATTTTAAGCGATCTATTTGACCGCAAATTAACATGCCTTTGTGGTTTGTAAATGAATGTAAACCTGTATCGAATCCTGGACTTATTAATTACTATACCTTTGATATATAGAATAATTACATGTGTATCTTGTTTATTTTCCCAAAATAGAGGTATCAAATGCAAGCAAAACTTTGGTTATCTGGGTTTTCCAATCTGTTATGGTACATAGCATAATTCGTTCCAATTTTCTGAAGGCAATTACTCGTGGGAGAATAATATCATTCAGGTGCTTTGAAGAAATCTCGGTTGTATATATCTAATATATGGTACCATTCTAGTGGTGTTTAGGGATAATGTTTTTCCATACAGCGTACGTGATTTTTTATTGCCTTTCCAATAGTTGCAAGGTTTTTCCCCATATTGTTGTCATAGCTATAATCTGGTTTTGTTTCCTGTTTCTCCATTTTTTTTTCTTAAAACAGTTGAATATTACATACCTCGTCAAACTTTAAGATTGCTCAAATTTCAAGCTCTAATGGAAGAAATTTGCACAGAATCTGTGACATGCGGACTTCACGTTTTGGTAGCTTGAACCATTTGATCAGTACCGATATAATTTCCCAGTGCTAAAAAATGTTCCGGGTGGGTACTGAAGCACGATGTGAATGTTGATCGCTCATGGCGCGTGTATGTCAGTTCACAAATATATCCCATTATATATTTCTTGGCAAATTATTTATAAGAAAATATTCGCTATCCTATCCAGTAGCCATTGCGGATATTTAGATGCAACCAACACAGTGATCACGTGCTAATGTACATGCGTTAACCCATGCAAATTCCGTAAGAGAAGAAAACGGAACTTTTGTCATAGGAATAGGATCCTTTTGATTTCTTGGGGGCGACTTGTTCGAATGAAGAGACCTCTTATTTAACTTATACAAAGGACATACAACTAATTACGAGATGATGTCTAGCTACAATTCATCACAATTTTCTGCATGCTACATTTGACTGTTGGCAACACTCGATACAATTTCCTCACCCTACTATATATACAAGGCCGAGGAATCCAAGCAGCACCTGAACAGCTACTACTTCAGGCCGAGGAATCCAAGACAACACCTGAATAACTACTTCTGGGTAATGTGCAGCTCCTGATGATCTACCCTCATGGCTTCTCTACTCATGGAAATCCTCATAAGGTGACTCGGATGACGAGTCTGAGTCACTTTGATATGGCGTTGTTTCCCGTGGACTAGATGGCAGTGAATCTTGAAGTGTCAGGCCTGTGTTCTTCTGCCCTCTGGGACGTAACTTTCTTGTATGTCTCCGTAAGAGCTTCTTAGTAATTGTAAGCTGTCTGGCAAAAGGGTACTCGCCATCGCTGTCACTCCATTCGTCATGGCATTCATTGTCTCCATCTCCCCGCATAGTCCGTAGGACAAATGCCTTTGCTTTACGGCGTTGTGAGTTGAAAAGCCCTCTAATTGATGTGACAAATCCATCCCCTGCACCATCACCCGGCCTCTTCAGCCATGACACAGGAAACTGATCGGGCTTTCCATGATGGTCACCATCACTGTCACTTAGATTAAGATCATGATCAGGAACAGTTCCATCATGTGTTTCCCTTTGATTGTGGGCCTTGAACTTCTTAACCTGCTTAGAACGCAGTCCATCAGTCATTATTGACATGAAATAAAGTGAAAATGGAGAACATTTTATAAAACTGGAGGGGTTGGTGCTATCCACTTATCCAGAGTAACTTTTATCCATTGAGCAATGGGAAATTCAAGCATAATATAAATATATAACCATGATAAGTGGTTATGTTGCAGGGAATTATATAAGGATGGGTCCATGCCACACCTCTAATTATGTTCCTGAATACAGTTTAGCAAAATGATCAAAGCCAGTATTAAGCAATATTATCTATTGATTCCCTTTATGTATATATTCATGAAAGGTGTTAAGAGGTTAAACACTAGCACAAAAGCCAGCACAACCATTTCACAGTGAGGGACAAAAGAGCAATTTGTTATACAAACAGGCCACATTATAGTGGAAGGCAGAGAACGCCGATGCAATAGCTAGTATATCATGGGAACTGAAATGCAGCACTCATCGCAAGAGACATAGCTAAATTCATATGAGAAATGTTAAAACATAGCAAGTACAAAACATGGGTGTGCTGATCAGAGTACAGACTTGAAAATTAGATCTCAGTGGCGAAAACATAACGGAGCACTAACTAGTAACTAGAGACCTGGAAAGCTAAGCTTGTTTTTGAGAGCTAGCTGAATACCCGTGCTTTGCTACGGATAAAAAAAGTATTACTCCCTCAATTTTTTTGTTTGACGTTGGTTAGTTCAATTTTGAGCTAACCAACATCATACATTTAGAAATGGAGAGTATAATATTGCCTAAAATAAATAAAATATATTTTCCATGAAATGTGTTACCCACCCTTTTGCTATAGGAAATATTCACCTTAATTTGACTTTATATGTGGCTATCCATTTAGATTTGATTGATTTTTAATATTAAGAAGTTTAAGGGTTAATTTGCAAAATTTATAACGAGAGTAGGTGGGGTGGTAGATTCACTGCCACCACCACTATCTTCTTTTAAAGGAGTATAGAAATGTGTTACCCATCCTTTTCTATAGGGAATATTCACCTTAATTTGACTTTTTATGTGGCTATCCATTTAGATTTGATTGATTTTTAATATTAAGAAGTTCAAGGGCTAATTTGCAAAATTTACAATGGGAGTAGGTGGGGTGGCAGATTCGCTGCCATCACCACTACCTTCTTTTAAAGGATTATATAGATAAAACATGCATGAAAGTGATGCATATGTGAGTGCAGAATTTGCAGTAGCTGATCAATGTTAGTATTGATTTTATACCAATTTAAATCCAAAGGAACAGTCGGAATACTTGCCTGCATTCCAGCCATCGACTTCAAGACACTCCAGATGATATGTTTTTTGACTCTTGAGAATAGTCTCCTCCATGTACCAGTAAATTCTACGCGGTGGAAAGTATCCATAAACAGCCTTAGGTCACTAATTGCAAGCCTTGATCCCTCGTATGTTACAATAAGTTCAACCTACAATGTGACCAAATCGGAAGGTAGTGTTATATAGAAGTAGTTGCTAAATAATATGTCCAGATGCAATGATACAGAAATATATTAACCTGACTAATCTTGATGTCATGAAATTCAATCAATTTCCGAGCTCTTGTCCTTTTTTCATCATGAGACTTTCCAACTTTCTTGTCATCTTGAGATAAACGACCAGACTTGGTGGGCTTCGAATCTTTAGTTCTACTCCTGAACATCTCAGCAGCTGCAACCGAGTTCTCTGCCATTAAGTTGTTGGTGTCTCTTGAGGAAACATTAGAATTGACCAGTGCCACATCAATATTTGTGATACTATCGACTGCACTTTCCTCCAAAGTCATTTCAAATGAAGATGTTCGCCGCAACTCTGGATGCGAACCGCATACCACATTGGACTTCAGGGACTGCAATTTGGATACCTGCACAACGTTCAAGCATCTAGCTAATTTACACGTATTCTTGCAATATACTCAGGAACACAGCAATGCATGTTTTTACATTTAGTCTTCATGCATGTAATAACACAGTCAAGGTCCATCATCCATGTAATGTAGCTCCAACTAGGGATGGCCCAGGTCACTTCATGGGTACCCATTGAACCATTCTAGCTCAATTAAATTAACTAAAACTCACTTTTCCTGGTCCATATTGTGAATTTAGTTCATTTAGCTAAACTAGAGTGGGTCAATGGGTACCCATAGAGTGACCTGTATTCACCCCTAGCTCCAACCTAATTATTATATCCTGTAAAAAGAGGAATTGGGGTGATGGTGTGTTCTACACTGACACCCACTTCGTAGGACTTTCTGTGGTTATGTATATGTGGACTGTATGTGTTGTTTGCAAGATTTTTTTAACGTCATTCTTTGCACATGCGCATGTTTAGGTGGCAAACTGATTTTTTTTGGTGGGAAGCTGGCAAATTGATGTCATGTCATCATGTAAACAATTTTAGATATGCAGACAATTATTCTTTACATTGTTATTTTGGATATTGCAATATATTTAATTATCATTGGACGCAACTCATAGGCGCTATGTTAGTATATATTTGACAGATGATGGTTTGGGCCATCTGAGGAAAAAAGAAAAAAACAGGAGCTATTCATGAGTTTGTAAACAACATATGAATTGAAGCTACAGGTTAATCAAGCCACTTTCTGCATCCAATTTTAAACTAGAAATCAAATTTTGAATAAAATATTAGGTCAGAAGTCCATATTCCTGTATGCACTGGGAAGACTAGTGGTCTGCCCAGAAACTGAAACCCAAGTTCCAATTAAAACCCCATAGTGGGCCAGTGAACACATATTAGTCTCATAGGGAGGAGCATCATAGTATTTTCTTGAGTGAATCACCTGTGAATTGTCGCCACCTTGCCAACTTGAGATGTTTGTCGAAGTAGATACGTTTATACCTGATTTTCCAGGAAGCTCATGCTCTCTCACAGAATAGCTAGTAGAAGCAACAGCATCAGGACCAGTAGATATTCTTCTAGCTCTTCTGGCTCCAGTTGATGTTGAAACTCTCCAAACTTCCTTTCTCCCAACAAAAGTATATCAGAGATGATGACTGTACGAAGACAACTAAGATGTAGGGAATGAGCATGATTTCTTGCTTACCTGACGCCTTTGTGAATCATCTTCCTCAGGAAAGAAATAATCCCACATCATTCTGTACATCGTTTCGGACAAATATATTTTCAGTGGATGTATCTCCACCTGCAAAGTTCAAGAGTGAATAGAACAAATTGACTAGTCAGTAGCAGTACATAGATAATTTTTACATTGCTGGCCCCATATGGAACACAGGAATTTCATAGAGAACAGTTCAATTTCCGCAGGAAATAGGAAAAAAATTCCAGCATTCCAAACAAGGCCTTAGTTTCCAGTACAACCATGAAATGCTGTAGATCTTGTAGCTATGTAATAGCTAAAAACCAGCAATAATATTACTGCAACCAACAATCCAACATTAAATACTTCTATCACACATAAAAGAAGTCAATGTGGCATGCATGCAATCAAATCATTTTAATATTGAGTATGAACATCTATAGGATTGAAATCCATGTGAATAGCTTAGACTGGCGAAAACACCATGTTCCATTTGTGCAATTGCAAAAAGAATTGGTGATCGCAAGTTGCACTTTGGAAGAGCCTAACAGTGTTGAAAATAACCCTTCTATTGTGATAGCATGTAGAAAGGACACTTCTTGAGAAGCAATTGAAAGAAAAATAAATTTGAATGAAATTACTATAATTTTCACACCGATTTTAATTGGTTTTACCAGGGCCCAGAAATAAGGAATGAAGTACATAAAGTCAAGGCAACCTGAAAGAGCTCAAAGAGATCAACTGGAGAATTTCCATCCTTTGGAGCACCTTGCCTCAAGTCAACACGGAGCATGAAACCTCTGTAAGTATAATTCAGTTAATAGTCTTCAATGGAATCCCATTTCATGAAAGAATTCATTCACAACCAAAAGGAGCATGTGAACAGAATGTGAGACCTTTACCAGTCCTTACCTTTCAGGAGGTGTATTCCACGCAGACAACAATGTAGCACATTTGGCATTGGCTATCCAATTCCTCACTTCAAAGCATTTAGTTGTAAATCGACCAACGCCAATGTCTTTGTAGTCCCGATCAAAATCAAAAACCTGAAAAAGAAAAAAAAAGATCATGGTTGAACCACAATAGCAATATAGGTAGAAATTTGGTTCAAGAAGAGGAATGGTAAAACATCCATTACAGCAGAAATAAAAGGTCAACTCATAGTAAACTAAAATGTTGAAGAACACAAATACTACAAATGAAAAGACAGGAAGATACCAGAAGATAATTATTCTACTAAAGGTGGAACATACCATATCACTGATCTCAGCTTCAGCAAATGTGTTCCCATCTGCGATCATGCTCCATACAACCTTGCTAATTTTCATAGAAATTCGCTTGGCACAAGAAGGAGTTTTGTTCTTTTCTTTCTCCATCAAGCGTAGCTGTGCAGCTTTCTGCAATGCTTTCCTTAATGTGGAAGATGCAGATTTTCGAGACTTCTTAAGGTTTTCAAGATCTCTCCTCAATCTTTCCACCTGATTACAGCATAATATCAATCAAACACTGTGCTGAAACTACCCTACACAAAGGATTTATTCTTTTATGTTTTATATGGAACAAGTGAAGCTCCTGAAGAATGGCAAAATATAACTGATATTCGATCTGATGCTTTTATGCTAAGAAGGACAAAATAATTGATTCTAACAATATACATTACTAAAAAAATGTTTACATGCATAGCCTGACTACATGTGTAAAGGACGCTCTGTATTCTTCTTATTTACTGCTAAGCAGTAAATTATTTCTTTTTTATCCAAAATAACAGTGTTAATCAGTTAATGTGTGTAGGGAGACTTGTATATAAGTAACTATGTTTGGCCACAAGTAAATTACTCTGAACAATCACAAAAACATGTTGTTTTGGTCTTTTGGACATACATCAAGTCAAACTTTAGAAACTTTAAGCATGCATCAATATCTTTTTAAACATTTAGATTTGATCCATGAAGTTTATACATGTGGATTTGTCAAAAGTACTTCCACAATGTTATAACTTCATCAGGTTCTACAAATATAATAATTATTGTAATAGAAATTACTGGTCAACACTGCATTTTGGAGACTGTATCAATGTCCAAAACAACATGTTTTCATGATTGGAGAGAGCATAGGATTAGACTTGTTTCCAGAAGGTATCTTATGTCATCATTATAATAACTCTTATTAACAGTGTTTTGGGAACAAAAGCATAAACTAGTGTACAGAATACCTTTTTTTAACAAAAAACATGTATTTCATTACAGGCTGTACAAAGTGAAATGTTTACCAGTAATGTTTTTCCACTGTTGATCATCCATAAACGATCATCCCTTTCAACTGAAAGGAAGTTGCCAGTATGATTGTCACCAGTTCCCATGAGGGACCTTATATCATCAAGTAGTAGTTTCCTCTCTCTTTCCCTCTGCTCAAGGTTAATTTTTGCAAGCTCCACCTCTTCCACTCCATCAGGAACCACCTCATCAGCCTCTTCCTCAACATCTTCATCGTCTGATGAATATTGTAGACTGTTTTTCCGAGGCCTATACCAGGAAGATTAATGAGGATTAAGGATTTATAACAGATAAGTAACTAGTTTAATAGGGGTTGTTCCGGTATAAATGGTTATGCGAGAACATTTGACAAAAAGGTAATGTAAAGGCACAAGAGAGATAAATGATACCTTGCCTATTTGAAATTGCAAAACATATTTTGAGCTAAATATGACAACTGCCAACAATGAGCAGATACAAGTGCAGAAGCAGATACAAGTGCAGAAAAAGATTAATTTATGTGTATGCAGCGTTAGATGCTTTGTAAACAAGGCAACATTTATTTGATTAAGGATCACCCCTCATGTAATAAAAAAACAGTGATTTATCAAAATGAGTAAATTGTTTACGGGTTATCAAAGTTGTTAGGGTGGTCCGAATTTGCGTACCATCCCGTTTAAGGAGGTCACTATACTACTAACAATGACAACCCACTTATGACCCATCCAAGGAAGCCAGTGTGGCGTGGGCCGAAGTGAAAAGAAGTGAACTTTTCAGCAAAACCATCTAACAGTTTCATACTTGTATTAGCATGCTCTACAACGCAATCTCGACTCCACTCCCTGCCTTACACTCCTAGCCTTACCCTTCCCATCCTCATTCATAGCAACACGCAATGGCCAGAGAGTTCATATGAAGCAAGTCAAAGGAATGTACAGGATTCCATTGTGATACCTAAATGTAACTAATCATTCTACTAGTTGCTAGCACAAATTTGCACTGACAACTTCAGTGGGCTGTTGAGTCAAGCATGGCCAACGTCATTCTGGATTCTACATCACCAATTTAAACAGGCTTGATGACCAAATATGCATTTTCGATCTGTGTGAACCTGAACCAACCCAATAAGTTTGGTAACCCACAACACAATTCTCTTATCAAAATTGAAAATATACACCTAGGAGTTGTAATACGAACAGCAGTTTAAAGCTACATATACATAGAGCAAATTAACTGTTTCATCAGAAAAGGCCCAATAGTAGATGTAAGCAACCATAGTCACACTCCATAATGTAACAATCCTGAAATAAACAAAACTCCATAAAAACACGATGCGTTATGCAAGTGATGAATTCCATTTCAGTTCCAGTGAGCAATTTTCAAATGTTTGTGCAAATTTGCGGAATCAGTTAGTTACAGGTTCACTTGGAAGTTGGAAGAAACCTTTTATAGTTTACCCAAAAGAAAAGAACAACTCAAGCATCAAACTGAAAAGAAAAAGGCCATACAAATTTCAATTGTTAAAATAACAACCAAAATTCCAGATAATGCCTGTACAAAAAAATCGAGTCCAAAAGGAGAGCTTGTGTTAAGCGTTAACTCTAGAATATTGCCCTTGTTCTCGTAAATATCAATGGACTGCCCAACTGAGTAAAATTTCATAAAGCCATGGAAGTTGGTACTCAATGACAAAATAACGAAGGCAACAAACACGAGTGCTTCAGCATTGGATAAAAAGAAAAGAAATTCATTAGCCTAAAAGAAATCTCACTTGGGAAGTCTTGCAAAAAGAAGATTGGTAAGCACATCTAGCATAACTTGAAACTGGCGCGAAGTCATTGTTGCAGTGATGTTTGGAGAATTAAAACATAGCTCCTTTAATGGCTTAACCTGGACCATATAATATGGCATTATTTAATCAGCAAGATAAAGTTACATGGTGCATTTACTTTTATAAATTGCAGCCAATTGAAACTCATAAGCATTGGGGTTGGCCCATATGCTTGAACATGTCTCAGTAACTTTACCTCCAAGTCTGCAGTTCGACCTTTGTGCCTAGTGTACCGGAAGTACATCTCACAAGGCATGAATACTCTCTCTAACAAGGCACCTGTGCGCTTTAATTTCTCGGAACTACCAAGAATCCGAGGAAGCCATTGCAGACCAGCACCTGGGTCCACATCAGTTGGTGCAACATGAGCTTGAACATCTTTCAGAATCACAGAGTAATCAGCCCTTTGCCAGGTCATTTCAGGTTGTAACTCAGGAATTTGTACACTGCTTGCCCCCAGTGCTTGCTCTAGCATTTCTTTCCCAACATGAACGACTGAATGAAATGAACTAGCCAGCACACGCCCACTGGCTGCAGCAAGTAGAAACCTACCCTGGTACATACAGAAAATAGATTTAGTTCCAAAGCCATATAATCGTTTATTTGTAGCAACAAAACCGTCATCCACATGAGCCTATTACATAATGATCAACTTCACAAGTCTTTTCCACGGAGCCACACCAATGGGTGGAATATAAAGGACAAACAGAGCGCATATGCATGCAGACACCCAGAACCCACAATAGAAGCTAAATAAAGAATCAGAGATATAGTGCAGCCTATAATGCCTATTTAAAAAAAATCAGCAGTAACATTTGCAAAGGTTATCATTAAAACACCTATAGTGCCTATTTGAGGAAAAAAGTTTGATACAAGCCAATGTGTGGTTTAGTTATTTGCATAGTCAGTCATGTTTGGCTAATCCCATTCTCTAATGTGAAATACTAAATGTGAAAAAGCACATACAGCACAAGATTGCAGATGAAGTATTTAATCTTAAAATACAGTGGATTAAATGAAAGGGCACAATGCAGATTCACCTAGAATTAACCAAAATTGTGGCACTCAAAAACTTACAGCAAAACACATGATATTATTCTTTATTATTAGCTACACAGACAGAATAATTTACAATAGGAATCATCAAATGAGAACTCAGAATTCAGAAGCAACACATTTTTTAAGAATCACTTACATTGGCTTCTTCAGAATGTAGGTTGAATTGCGGTTTAATAACATTAACCATGAATTGGAGATTCTCTCCCTTATTAAAAAGTCCATGCTTCCCTGCAACATTACCAGACAAATTTGGATTGAATCCAACAGTGACAGTAATATACTTGAATGGCTTTTAGTTTTCAATTAGCTCAAGTGCACAAAATACTATAAGTTGAACCTGTTACTTCCGGTTACAGCATGAAGACATCTAGCAAAGATAAGCATACCAGTAATATCAGACGAGAAATTGGCTTTACTATGCAACGGGGAAGTAGAGCCTAGAACCTCAACATGTTGCCCTGAAGGAGAACCAACATGGATAGAAGAGGTAGCATCTTGAGTTAGTTTAGAACCCTCAGTAGTCTGCCTTTCCTCAATCACCTTCCTTTGAAAATATTGCCGCGACGGAGAGGGTTTTGGAGGCTCAAACGCTTTGGAAATTCCTCCAACCCATGACCAAACTGCGTCCCGGTTCTCAATAGTCCATAAAAGCCTGAGGCCATAGACAAAAATGCGCTGACAATTGTCTGCTAGCACCACATTGTAACCATCATCATCATCGCTAGGCTCAGAAAGAGTGTGGTCACTTTCACTGCCATTCTCAAACTCGGATCGAACATATGTTATCTCAAGATTCCTACCAGCATCCTGCCATTCCATAAGTCTTGCAGGATCTGCCTTAGGAGCTTGTCTTCTTATTGTAAAATAATCACAAGATAAGAGGAAGCCATCCTCGTGTTTATCCTGGAAATTGCCCATGTTGCCTTTATCATAACCAACTTTTCCCAGCTGTGTAGTTATCTTTAAGTTGGATACAGTTTCAGCTGAAGACAGGTTTATGTCTCGCATGAGATAAACTTCTGGTTTGTAAAGGTCAAGACCACGGTAAACAAGATCCAGAGATTCACGCTTACAATCAAATGTGTATTTCTGTTTGCCCCGACTGTAATATAACTCATACTTCAACCTTGACATTTTAAAGGTCAAGCCATTAGCAGGATCATCCTCAGTTAAGGTTTTATGTCTTATGCAACAGGGAGTAGCGTCAACACGGAAAAAGAACTCAACCAAAACTTTATCCAGTGAGAGGTTACCAGATCTAGCAGGTCGAGGAATTTGATAACGAGGCCATCTCGAAAATGAACGCAGTTTGTGAGGAGGGCTATAATTTAAGCTCCACCATTTGAAAACCCAAGCAAGGTCATGGGCTCCGAGATTCATGGTAGGGAATTCAACATCAGCCAGTTTGGAATGATTATCAGAGATGACTGCACATTGCATTGAACTGTTTCCATAACTGGAAGATAATTCATTATCGCACTGTACTTGCAAAGGTCTAAGGGAGAAGTTCCACCTAAGTGAGAGATAAGTGGATCGAAATGGATCATAAACTTTCTTCCTTGGCTCACCCTCAATGGGGAGTGCATGCAAATAATGATTCAATGGATTGCCAGATTCACACTGCCAATCAATAACCACATTAAGGGAGAACAAAGGAGCATAGATAAAAGGTCTGGGTGCACCAGATGATACTTTTAAGGTGCAGTTCTTCATCATACTTGCTAAGCTACTGATATACATCTTGAATTCCTTTGCAGAAATATCTACATGCCCATCAATTTGCTGGATCTCCATGTATTCGGAAACAATTTGGAGCCTGTCCACCTTCTCATAAGGATTTGTTGTTGCCAGGAACTTCCACATGGTCTCATTGAAATACAAAACTATCTTTCCATGGATGTAGTACCTCATGTCATCCCACCATGGCAAGCTGCGCTCCTTTTTAGGTGGTTGGTTTGCTGGGCCAGAACTTTTTACTTTGGTGCTAAGATTAACCCTCTTTAGAGCTATTTGAAATGCATAACTTATGTCAGCAAAAGATGGCTCATAACCAACACCAAAGGAAATCTCCCCCCTCTGGAAATAAATAGGTAAATTTGAGTACATTTTAATTGCTGGTGTGGTACCACTAGCAGAACGTAGCATCGTGACCTTGTGCCATCTTCCAACATATACATCTTGCTGTATTTGGGGTTGAAAACATGTTGCCTGAAAGTGAACACAATAAGAAACTGATATAACTGAAAAATCTCGCATCCAAATATGTACTAGTAGCAATTAAGTATAACTAAATAGCAGATTTTCCAACAAGTATTTCATTTCAGCATGTATTTGCAGTGGTCAAACTGCTAGCAGTGGGCTCGGTTTATCTTCATATGAAAAATATGCATCTATAAGATTGCCTTAGAAGGAAAGAAACTAATATGATGCATTATCTGTGCCATACAGTTTAGTCACTGACTCTCACATAGAGAAAAACAAAAGTGATACTAAAACGAACAAGTTTTTTCCCCGTCCCTCAATTCTTGACTCGGTTTAGTTTTCGTCCCTAAATAACATAATTACTGTTATCCAATCGATACTGTCCACACGTTTTATCAGATGCATTAGATCAGAAAACAAATATCAGCTGCGGAACTGTCAGTCAACGTGTATAGTTAAGGACTTGAAAGCAGATAATATAGAAAAAAGAAAAAGACAACATATGTGCGTACCATCAAATTTATATCAGTCATAGTACCCTGTGCTTTGCACCAATTCTCAAATAAATAGATATTATATGTTCTAATTTAGAAACACCAGAAAAATTATCTTGAATTCTAAGACAAGACAAAACAAAACCATAATCAACCAGTCATCTACATACACACGTGTATACGATGCAATTATTTAAAAGATCTCACAACCAACACACACTTGTAGACATACATCCATCCTCAGAAATCAACATAGAACATATCAATACCATCACCAACTCTTATGTTTAAGGACGAGGTATTTTTAAGATTTGAAGACGATTATTTTTGCATTTGTTCTAGGCTTAGAACTTCTGACATATTCATTTGAGATTTGCCGCAATGCACGGGAGTTCTTGTTAGTAACATGTAGTAGTATCTGAATAGCAGCCAAACAGAGTATAACACCTCACCCTTCAATTACACAAGTTTTATGGTCCGTTACTTACAATTATCTTGTGTTTTTATCAGTAATCAGACAGCAACAGAACATGGATGTATGTGTAGTAATACAACCTTTTAGGTATACTTATAACCATGGACAAGAATTCTAGTACTGGACTGCCTACCATTGCCTAGGTCACTTCCACAAAGAGGGGCTCCTATTAGTAATATGTAGCAGCAGAACAGATATGCATATTTGTGAATTTTAGAGAAGGAATAAAGATGAGTATCCTGTATGCTAACTTGGTTTATCTTAGTGTAGAAGTGCTGCCATAGGCCAGCAGAATTAGAAGTACCAACTTAGCTCCAGTGCTTAGCGATGTCTGTGTTACACTGCCAGTTAACGCAAGTTTCTGGAACATGCATACTCATGGCCTTATCAAAGTACAGAGATATATAGAACACTATAAGCATGCGTGCACAACATGGTGCTAAACATGTGCAACACAAAAGAATGAATTGATGGGCCTGACCTGCTGAGCAAGAACAACACGACCTTGGCATTGCCCACTGGTTGCAGAAAAGAGAGGAGAAGTATAATCTCTCAGTTGTATGACCAAGGAACCTGCAAGCACAGAAATATCACTCCCATATAGCCGGGAGAATGGTATGTCTTTCTCCTGACAAACAGGATCAAGCCCCTTTATGAATTCAATCATTGCTACCTCTCCACCATCTATCCTGGTCAAAGTAACATCCAGTTCAGAAGCAGAAAGTGAAAGAAGTGAAGCTCTCCGTGAACTTGGTTTGAATCCAGCTTGAAAACCCTCTGAACATGCTCCTGACCCTTCTGCAGATACCATTTTCTGACAAGACGTATAATAAGATTGAAAAGCTTGCTTATGGATTTCATCCCGCAATCTTTGAAGAGCTGTGGTGTCATACATATCAACCTCAATGCCATTGTAGAGAAGTTTCCCTTCAGAACTGCAATGGTTAGGATCTACATTTCCTGATATAGCCTCTTCAAGAAATTTCAACCTAACTCCCAATTCACAGACTTTGTTCCTCATCAGATGGTAATGTTCATCAAGCCAACCTTGAATGGGCTCCTCCTCTATTTCTGCTGTAAGTTTACGTAACACAAACTTTACAGATCCAAAGTTGGTGGTGCCAGACTTAACCTTTTTGGGGTTTTCTTTGCCGTCAGGAAACAGCATATTTTTCTTGGCAGCAGAGATAAGCTTTAGGGCACGAGTCATATCTTCAACAGCATCCTCTATGGCACGCAATGGCAGCCTATACGGCATGCAGATATGGACATCTAACCCTCGAACAACCCAATCTCTTTTGGATGATGACTCAAACTTTGCATCAAGCAAACTATTAGTGCCAAAAGGAATACATGAGATTTGTATGCGCGTGCTCTTCATAACTCTGGCACCATTAAGACTCAAAGAAAGGCCTTCAGACAGTACACCTATCTTAATATTTTCAGTAAAAATAGATTGTACATGCATGTTTGCTTCAACACCATCTGCAAGCTCAGCAGATACTCTCAACACCTCCACATCGACAGCAAAAATTGACCCTCTTTTGTCAGACTTTTGAGGTTTTCCTGAACCAGTAGATATATTGCCAGGTTCATTCTCACTGATATTGCTAACTTCAGTATTGATTGGCTTGTTATGATGATGTAGGAAATACTTGAAGCGGATGAAGGTCTCAAGTATTGCTAAATGCGCATCAGGCTCCCATCTGAGATTAATGTCCGTTGCCCTAAAGAGGGAACAAGCAGGAACATCTGGAAGGCCACCAGATCGGCGAACAATTTTAGCATTCTGCATATCTAGTAGTGTCACTTTGACATCAGAGCTAAGATCCTCCTCATAGATTGCCTTCACCCGCTCCAGTTCAGCTTCTGTTGACTTTTTCTCCTTGTTTATACACACAGAGAGATGAGAAATAGCTACAGATGTAGAGAACATCATCTTGTGAAACCTGCCTGGTAGTTCTGATGTTATACTTGCCATACGAGGTGTGCCATCAGCAGACATGCTAACAACTACTTGACCACCTTGAGAGCCATAATTCACACGCTTTGGATCAGCGACAGGCATATTTACTACATTTGCATCACCACAGTAAGTAATCGAGAATTTCTGTACGCTTAATTTCAAAATTTCCACACCTTTTTTTCTCCTTTTCTCTCTATGCTCCAAAGTCTTCTCTTTCGAACTTCCGCGAGAGGAGGGAAGACTCTTAAATAGAGTCCTAAAGGACATCAAATTGAGCACAACAGATTCCAAATGCTTAAAGCCAAATTTTACACATATGCCACTGATATCGATGGAAAATACAAGAGTAGGTCTACTAGTTTCAACGATATCTTGGATCTCAGGCCCCCTATATCCCCAATCAAGACTTACCCGAGCAATGTGCATTAGGGAACCTGAGTAAGTGTCAACACCAAATATGTTTCCCTTTAAAAATTCTCTATATTCATCTTCCATGTGCACTTGCAATTCACCAAGCTCTGTGTGTATCTGAATACCCTTGCTTGCAATGTTATTTGCATACAGATGAGATGATTGGGAACAGGCCTGGGAAATGAAAGGACAATCAAATCAAAAGGAAGATAATGTTTACACTCATCAGCTAATGAATCAAAACAATTGTAAACAATAAGCTTAAGAAATGATAAGTGGAAAATTATCTAAGCAAGTAAGCTTAGAGGAATCTATAACCTACTGTGTAAACATAAGAGCTATTAAGACAGAAAGTGCCTATAACCCATAACAAGAAATGCACTCAGTGCCTACAACGAAGTCGTAAAGAAGTCTATAAACTACTGAACACCACCAGCATTCGTTGCCTAGAGCCATATAGAGAGAAATGATGTTTGTAAACAACAATTGCTATCTCCAAAAAAATATCTGCTGGGGCATGCCAACTCCAGTACACTATCACTGTTAAGCAGAACAGGTCTTACTCCTGGTGTTGAATGGAAAGAACTTACATGGTACAAAACCAATCCATTAAGATTGTAAAGCATTGCGGACATTTCAGGAGCAGAGACTGTACAGGTCCACATAATTAGCTTGATCTCCCTTGTTTGAGAAATTCCTCGATGAGTGTTCTCCCTTGAAATCTTCATTCCTTTGTTTTTCAAATAATGAAGACGCGTCCATGGCATCAATCTGCTTAACATAAGATTGCACTGTGTACCACCAAGCTTGGCATCGATCTCAGCTCTGATTGGAAGAAATGGCTGAAAAGAAGCAATAATTTATAGCTATCAAAGACAAAGAAACCTGAAAAATTATCAACCAACAACAATATAGGATTCATACATCGACAGGAATATCCAAAGAAGCTCCAGCTGCCACTTTAAGCACTTCCAACAGAGAACTAGAGCCTTCTCTAACCAACTGAAAGGTAAACAAAGAACAGTTCTAAATGAAGATTAAAAAAGGGTAAGTATAACATGGGTATTAGGTAAAGAACTAAGAGATTTACATGGATTTCACTGAGATCAATTTGAACATCAAAATGAGGCGTAGCTTCCTCTAAATCATCCTGTGGCAGGGACTTTGCACTAGTAAAGTGGATCCCCATAATATTGTTATCAACACTAAGTCCTTCACCCAGGTGTGTGAACTTCACATCAAGCTTCGGCACACTGAAGCTAATCTTCCAAAGAACAAATACAATATTTAGCAAAACTTTTCAGGCACAGACAAAGGCATAGTTAGAAAAGAGCAAAAGGGGCTACAGAATTATATTTCAAACTGCTTAAAGAAAGTTAGTCCATTCAATGATTTCAACTGTCAACAGAGGAATTATGTAGTTTAGTTTCACATGTTGGAGAACATCAGAAACAAACAAATTTATCACAAATTCATCAGCTATAGCCAATGATCACAGCAAGACCAGCACATTTTGCCAGCGATTAACAAACTTAAGAGCATCCTGCCTAGTCTTCAGATAAACCTCCAAAACATCAGTAAGACATGCATATAAGCATGTTATCAAGAGCATGTTTAACTTCAGTTTCTAAAAAAAGGCTGAGTGGATTTTTCAAAACACAAAAAACTAGAATAGTGTTTGGCAAACTACAGAAGTTTTTGTTGCACCCAAACACATCAGTTTTATGTACAATGGTACCCATGTAGAATTTGAAACCATGGCATTCTCTAGAAACTCTAAAAGTACAACGTATCATTTCCAAGTCCTCCCTTCACCTGATGACAAATTACATTCTTTTTTATTTCTTCAAGAAAAAATATACTGATAATATTAAGCAATGATTAATATAATGATAATATTAAGCAATGATTTCAATGAGATAGTGTCTTTCATGGTAAAAAAACACGATAGCGTTTTTAAAAGACCAAAAGTACTAGCCTAGCAACGAGGCTGGACATGTTCTAGAAAGAAAAGCAAATATATGATATGATTTAAGACTACAGGTGAACTTCCAAATGATAATATCTCTACTACTTAAAGAGGGAGTTTCGTCCGTCCGCTCCCCCCTCCCATACGTGAAAACCTCACCCCTCCTGTAAAAACGTCCAGCCTAAAAAAACGATTTCTCAAGAAAACCAATCGGCTGTCTGGAAAAAACTGAACAGCCCATACGGCCCAAATCCTTCCACGAAACTGAATTAAAAAACCGTTGCAAAGCACAGGCCCATAACTAGTCTAACAAAAAGCACAGGTTGCAAGCATAAATTGAAGTAATTGCAGCAAATGGATTAAAAGACCACACAGATTGTAGAAATATTCACACTTTAAATTCTCAGTACTAACAAACCTTATCTGGAAATGCAAGGATCTGTTTCTTCAATGATGGTAGAATGGATTTGCTTTTTGATGTCTGGTTCATTGCTGAAGCATCCGGGACCGCATCTCCTCCATTCTGAGAGCCATTACTAACCTTTGGCTTTGTATGTTTCTTTTGAAAGAGTCTTTCATCAATGTTGGCAGTAATAACACCACATTTAACTTCAAGGTTAACAATTTTGACACCCCTCTCCCTGCCAACCACTAATAATTAGTAACTACTAAAAAGTTGAGCAATGTTGAAGCCCTAAATATGGTAGCTGTACAGAGCATTTCTTGGGAGATTGAAAACACAATTTGCATCTCACATCCAGAATACATTGGCAGTAATTTCTTGATGCTTTGAACAAATAACTAAACTCAGTACATTGCCGTTGTTTCATTCACAGGCGCAAACTGAACCCAAATATATCAGTTACAAAAAGAAAAGGGACTTACTTTTCATGGCCGAAGTCACAAGTAACAGATAAGTCTTCACAAACAAATGGAGCAACAGCTTTCTCTGAATTAACTAGAGATATGTGATCAGACTGGAAAGCATCAAGCTGATTACAGTTGCCCAGCGGATCAGCAGTCAACCCCAAATCTCCATAGTGTACATTCAAAGGTACAAGATGTAACTTAACACCAAGAATATGATTAGGTCCAGCAATTTTAAATGTGTCCACCTTTAACTCTTTAATGTCAACAGCACCACTTGGTACCTACATTATTGATGTCAAATAATGTGAAATCATAAGTAGCAGCATGGACCACTAAGAAAATGAACCATTTCAGATTAGAATGCTTGCTGTGATAAAATATATCCAGCATTATAGTTGGATTAAGCCTACTGCTGATATGTTTTTGAGGATAAGAATTTACACATAGAAGACAGATCACCAGAAACAAGGTTAATTAGACAGGTACTGTGGAAAACTCATGCACATGAATCTGACTTTAGCAGCTCAAAGCTGCAAAAAACTTCTTAGATCATTACTTCTTTTTTTTGGTAATTCCATATTCTTGCTAAACAATCTTGTACTAAAAGAACACAGAAGCACATGTATAAAGAGCCACATAAAAAAAAAACTGAAAGTAATAAGGAACACAACTACCTTTAGAACTTTTGGACCCCACCTTTTCAGACCCTGAAAAAACAGCCCAATACTTTTCTCACTTCCATGTCACTCATGATCTCCTTTAAGCTCAATCCTTGCTCACATCTCCCAACTACTACCTTAGGCATCCATGACAAGCAAGTTCAACATTCAACCTTCAATGTCCAATGCAATAAGGGCCAAAAGGTCCAAACTCAGACCACTGCCGCTCACTGACAAACAGATAATTTGCCATCATACTTCACCTATTCAAGTGTTTCTAGACATCTGTAAGCATCAAGCAAACTTGCAGTTCTTCCTTTTCCAGGCTTACCAGGCCTGTTCCATTTGACTCCTAAGAATTAAACCCATGACCCTCTGTGTACCTCCTAGCAGAGTCTAGAAACATATGCCTATTCATGTTATCCTAACAAGGTTATTGAAAACAAATCCCATATGGCCCCCAAGGCCCCAAGGGATTGCTAACTATGAAGCACTGATACTCCTCTAGTTCAGCTATATGTATCGAAGAAATATTGGGTTATCTTCTACTTAAAATAAGAAGAAACAAATGAGTGATCTTCCCCAGTACTCTAGGATTCAGTCCTGGTACATCAAGGCCCTGTAATAGCCCATAGCATTCACCGTATCATATCCGCTTCAGAGTGCGTGAACAAAGTAGAGCAATGAAAGGTAATCTAACCACCTTCCTAGTATTACTTTCTCAAGAAAATTTAAGCACTACACATATGTTAGTATGGCACATTTATATAGGGTCGCCGGGGGAGATAAGACATTACCAAGACAAAGTGTTACCTTGATCAGCAGATCTGTCACAGATATCGACAAAAGTCTAGCCATGCTTGAAGTAACCAACCATTTCCCTTTTCCTGTGGAGCGCGACCTTCCTGACTTGCTCACTTTTTTTCCTTGTGAGGATGATCTCGTTACAATTTCAAGATCATTTATTAGCAACTGTAGCTTTGGGTCTTTGGATATGAAACCAAAACTTAGTTTGACCAATGACTTGCGGAAACTTAATTTTATTTCACCAATTGAAATAGATTCAATAGAACCCTGAGAAAAAGAATTAGGATATTGTGAAGTATAGGCATAAGATAGCAAACAGAAAAAAAATTCAGAGGAAAATATACAATGGGAGGTCTAATTTTGGTTTCTCAACTCTTTCAAGATCAAATAAACACCCTTAACTCCAAAACAATTATCTTTGCATCCCCCAACTATGCTAATGGCTGCATAGGCGATTCTTGGGTGGCGTGGCTGCCACATTATAATTGTTCACCACATCCTTTCCCATGCTATCGGCCTGACTCCATATGTCGGACCCTTCTCTTCTACTCCTGTCTCCACGTGGGTAGTACAAATTGACTGGAATGCAACATGTCTCCTAACATGGGAAAATTGATGGTATGGGATCCCACATCACCAAAAAAACAGCCATAAAACCAGAAATGGGCAAGTTTGCTATCAATTTTAATAGTTGGGGATTGTAGGAAAACAGTTTTACAGTTGATGGTGAACCTTTGAATCTGAAAAGAGTTTGGGACCAACAGTGGACCTTTTCCTGAAAATTTTATGCACATCAACACTTGACGTAGGCAAGGAATTGATATACAAAACAAGTAAAACAATTTCTCTGTTGCAAAACAAGTGCTGTTTTAGTTTAAGAAAAGGATACAAAATAAATGGACTACATCAAGGTAATACAGGCAGCAATCTTCCTAATATCCATGCTATTTATTTCCATGCTTAAGAGTTCCTACACTTAGAAAGTTGACATTATTTTGTAGTAGTAGCTAATGAGCTAATCAGAACCTTTGTATCAGAAGGTATGCAATTCAAGATCCTATTAGCTATACAGAGCACAAAGGTGGAAACCACTAGATAATAATAGCTGCTTCAAAAGTGCAAAAAAGCAATGACAAAGATGCAAAAGAGTAGTAAAAGGAGTAGCACCAGACTAAAAAAAAAAGATATATATAAATGAAAGACATCAAAGTGAGATGTTTCAAGTTCAAATGAAATGACAACCAAAGGGCAGAAAATCGTGAACTTCTAACCCCGGGCCGCTTGGCTGCATCAGATGAAAGACAAACCTTAGTGAATTTTATTGTTACATCGCGCAAGCAGTTGAACCCAGCAACTCGAAATCCAACAGAGGCACGTAGTACACCGCTCAAGAACCAAGCTAACAATCGTGAAGCAAATCTGCAAAGAATGCAAATGCAGATCAGTGTTGAGCGGACACTTCACTGAATATTTTTGGTACAGAATAACAAAAGACGAAGTAAATGTGATAGGACATCTGGATTTGATTGGCATTGCTTGATCTTAGAAGCTAGGACACCCCAATATCATATATCTCTACTTTCTAAATGCTTAGTGTGAGATTGGTGTAATATCTTGTCATTATGTTGGAATGAGATTCTGAACTTCTAATAAGTCATTGGCCACTCCAAAAGAGTCAGCTAGAATTCAGAAATGCTTCTGTCGTTGAGAAACTGGTGATCTGACATTGTAACGAGCTGCTGACAGTGCATTCAATATTGAATATACTAGTACCGAAAGCAAGAAAGCTGGATGTACCACAGTATTGCGGTGCAAAGCAGCAAGCAGTCCAGCACCATGACTATGATTATAACTAAATTGCCACAAACAACAATGCCTGGATTTTATCACCATTCGATCCATTAAATTGCACAAATGATTACTCCCTCTGATCCAAAACATAAGTTGTTTTAGCTTTCTCAACTCTTCACAAAATGTAAGTCGCCCTAGAACTTCATGGCACTTTTGGCTCTTTTCTGCCTCTTTTGGACTTGTTAAGTAAGTGTTACAACCCTCATGCATAAATGACATATTTTCCTATGCAGGTATAAAATGAAGGGCAACAAGGTCTTGAGTTCACAAGTCCAAAACGACTTATATTTTTGTATAGGAAGAAGTATTAAGCATACCAGAACATCCTGCAACTACTGAATACCAACAGTTGACTAGTGTGAACCATAATAATTTTGCAATTGAACAAGCCTAAATGGAACAACAACTAGATCAAAGATACTCCAAGAATTATGAAATAAACCGCATGGCATGTTAGTTAGTACTAGTACTAGCTATTTCACCATGTTATTGAACTAATCGGCAATGACATATAGAAACTTAAATTCTGTTCAGCATGAAAATAAAACTCCATGAAGTATATACAATGAAGGAAAGGACAAAAGCACCTAGGCAAACCGCAAACTATTGTGGCCAGAATGCGGGTAGCACAGTTGAACCAAATGTGAATCCCAACCTGTGCTTTGGACCTATTGATCAAAGCTCAATACACGCCACAACGATCACCACTCACTGTGATCGTACTACCATGACCTCAAACAAGCTGTCGAACATCAGAACTCGACGACTCCCCCCAAGCCTAAACACAAACAAGGAATTTCCCCAACTAAACCCTACAAGACTCTACTGCTGCCGCGCTTCTGCTAGTGGAATAGCAGTAAAATTCACGCCGGAGAGGCTTTAATCTACCACCACGAAATTCAAAATCGCGCAACCGGCAGGCGGGTACAGCACTGAAGCCTCGTAAACGCTCGAACCAAAATGCGTGATTCCCATGCCCCCAAATTTCCCAACCCCAAAGGAAAGCAAGCTCCGCGGGATACCATCCCACGCCCCCAACCCGGAGTTCCAGCGCTGAGAAACGGCTTACGTGAAGACGACCCATCCGACGACGGAGACGGCGAGGAAGACCGAGAAGAACTTGACCGGCGAGGACGCCATCGCCCCGCCCTGCCCAAAGGGAGGGCCCAACCCGCCGCCGCCGGATCCGCGGTCAGCTCGCCCGGATCCGGGCCGGTGCCATGGCCCCCCGCCCCACCGATGCGGCGGACGGGATCGGGACCCCTAGCTCCCTTCCTCGGGGCGGAGGCGGCCGCGGAGGAGCGATCTCTCGCCGGGAGTCGCGTCGAGGGAGGGATGCCGCGCTGCTGCCTTGGGGGTTGCGTCGTAGTCAGAGGGGGCAGAGGGGAGAGAGGGTAGTAGAGGGTACTAGCGCTGCTGCTGCCTAGGATAGTGGTGGTGGCTTTGGGCTTTTCGGCTTCGCGACTTTCCAAGAGGAGCCACAGTCCAAGCAAGCCAGCAATGGGACCGGTTTTTTCGCGGCTATAGACAGAATTCGATAGAAATATTCTTTTTTTCTAATAGGAGGCCTCTGTGTTTTTGTCACTCCAAAATGAGCGGTTTTCTTTTTGTTTCGCTTGTTTATTTTGGTCACTTAAAACAAGGTTTTTTTTAAGGAGTTTGTCTGGTCTTAAGCAATCAGCGTAGTTGTTAAACCACTATTTTTAGTGGGACTTATTTGTAGAGGCTAGCTATACGTCAGATAACGAAAATTTTTGTTTTTATCCGTCGATTCCGTTTGCACCGTTGGATCAGCATCTAATGTTGTAGATGTATTCTTCCTCATCTAACCAAAGCTTCTCCTATCGTTATCTTTAAGTGTGTTCAGGCCGACGAGCCTTCCCCACCTTGCCTTACCGCCTTTATCAGTGGCGGATCCAGGTATGGACCAAGCGGGGTGCTAAATTACGAAGGATTAAAATTTTACTAGCTATAAGTCAAATGATATCACAGTCAAATAGATGAAAATAATTTCTGGAGAGGAAAATCGCTTATCCGGCAGTAAATCACGCTCGTCCATCGTGCAGTGCGTTGCTGGGCTGGTGCTAAGCCTTGAGTGCGTCAGTTTTCTTGGGCCATTGTTGAATAGGGGGACTAGGACTTTTTTCGGTTGGACCGGTGTTGCAACCCCCTAGCACCGAGCCTAGATCCGCCCCTGGCCTCTATTTCCGGTGGCTCACGCTGTTGGATCCTCCCTCCTCACTCCCGTCGTCTCCTATAACTCACCCTTTGTTGCCCCTACCTCCTACAATATCCAGCGCAGACCTTTCTCACCAACAGCTCTAGTGGTATACCGCTGCTTTACCGAACCGTCCTCATATAGCCCACCGCCAAATTGTCGCTGCCCACGGCCTCTTTCTATATCCAACATACCAACAAACTTGACCACCCACCCCCCTCCCCCTCCACCCCAGTGACCTAATCCCATCACCTTATCTCGAGGAGAAGCCACGGCAGAGGCACGAGGCAATGTTGTTGCTCATCACTATCATTTGATGAGAGATAGGAGGCAACGGTTTAGCTCAAGAAAAAAAACAAATGACACCCACTTGGGATTTGGTCTTTTTGGCTTTGTGGCTTTCCAAAAAGATCCAAGGAAGAGCCACAGTCCAAGCGAGCCAACAACACAGTCGGTTTTTTCTCGGCTATTGACGAAATTATGTAAATCTTTTTTCTAAAAATATATGCCTTTTGTGCTTTTTTCACTCAAAAATGAGTAATTTCCTCTTTTTTTTTTTTTGTTTTGCTTGTTTGTTTTTGTCAACAAGTTCTTCTTTTTGTTTTTGCTACTTTGGTTTGTCTAGTTTCAATGAACCTAATAGTTGCCAAACAACTATTTTTAGTTGGACTTGTTTGCACTATATGAGTATCAAAGAAGATCTCGTACATGCTTGTTGTCATTTCCACTGTGTTTAGTTTTGGTATTTGAGTTTTAGTGATTTGCTACCGTCACCTATGAATTATATGTGACTTCTCTTTTTTCTAGACAAAGATAGGACTTCTATGAACTTGACAGTTTGTGATTAGTTGTAGGTTAATCGCAAGCTAAAATAACTAGTTAAATGCAAAATGATTTAGTGTATGATACCCAGAGTTTCTAATTTAATTTGATACAGAACTGTTACTAAAGTAGCTACCACCCTCCCCAGTACTGTGGAGTTTAGTCTAAGACACTAAGCATGATCATGTCTATCGACAAATTTCTAATTAATGAAATAACAACAATAAAATAAGAAAACTATGTAGTAAGCTTTCATCCGTCTTTTCTAGGTGTGCGTCTCCACCGCCAACCCCTAGTAATAGAAAATAAAATCAACTATATAATCGAGCATCAATCCTAGGAATTTTCTCCTCACGGGAAGAGATCAGAAAGCTTGGCACCGGATTCCGAAGTACCAGTACCAAAGAAAGCAAAAGCTTTCGAGAAAACCCGAGCAGCGACTCCAATGTTTGGTAAAGGGAATGACCCTAGATACTCAGTGGCTGGAAAAACACATCCATTTGCTCGATTTAACGATTCGTGTTAAGCAAAAAATAGAGAAAATAAAGGTAGCAATAATCTCTCAACAAAGTTACAAAACACCAAATTTTAATTTTTAAAACTTTGTTTCTATATTTATACTACTTACAAAAGACCCTTATGTTGACGATGATTCTCCATCCAAAGGCTTAGATTTTTTCCCACGCTCCTCCACTTTAGATTTAGCGGCTAAGATTCTTTCCACGCTGCTCCCGCATAAGTCAACATATGCGCACTCCTGCGCCCTTCCCAACTGAACCTCGATACCACCGCCTCCACCATCCCAAGCCCGCTCCATGCAGCCATGCCCTCCGTTGCAAAGCCTCGCCCTGGAGACTCCCACCGCTGCTTCGTGACCATCAGGATCCCTACCGCTAAAAGCCGTGTCGATGCCTCCACATCCTCTATGAGACCGCGATCACCGCGTCAGCCACGACGCTCTGGCTCCGCTCAGTCGTGCGACGGTCTACCAGTAGTGCCGCCTCCTCCACTTTGGCCGCCTCGACATCTCCCACTAGGCCACCACCGCCCTCCTCCTTCCTCACTCATACCTCCTATTTGGCCCTGTGCAGATCGGCCCTCCTCACCCCTTCTTCGTGCAAGATCCCATGCCGACGCCCTCAATTTCCCTCTATGCGACGCCCTCGATACGAATCTGTAGGTGAACCGGGTACAGAGGACGCCGGTGGAGGTGTGGGGGCTAATCTTCATGAATCGAGCTTACCTGAGTCTTCATGTATGAAATGTGAGATAAATATCAAATTTTGACATAAAATTTAAATTTATCCTAGAATTAACAACAGTTGTGTAGCTTCTATCTGACCTTTAAGTGGTTGCCTCATAGTTTTTTACTCAACTCGCGGCTGGAAAGCATGTGATGATTGCTGCATATGGGAATTCAATCCGTTCAATTATAATGCACCTGGACAAATTGACTCCTCAAGAGGTGATATACTTCTGCTATTTTATTTTATCCTCCTTTATTTTAACTTCTGCCTATCAACGTATGCTATTGTTTTGACTAAAACTCCTCTCTTTACTTCTTCAGGTAATTAGAATTGAGTTGTCAACATCCATTCCTATAGTTTGGGGAAGATGAATTTGAAATACAGTGTCTAACAAATCCTTTCTAATTGCACTGATCTTATTCCTCTCCTATCTGTTTTGGCTAGATGAAATGGATTGGACAAGTAGTCTATCCAAAATTAGTTAAAAGAGTGGTGTAGTAAGGTTTGATTTGTTTTTGACACCCATGATCCCTAAAATATTGAATCTTGCACGCAAGCAGGGGCTATGTAGAGTGCTCCTTCTGTACGAGCGGACGAGGATGGGTAAGTCCTTACTTGGCTAAATCCGTCACGACAGAGGCCAATTGCACATTCCTCAGGTGATTCACTTCAAAAGCTTGCTATGACTAGTCTTGCATCATGGTTCTTGTTACCTGTCTACGAGAGGATCAAAATTAATTATATATATATATATGAGCACTACTGATTTGACTTCAATTCCTGAGAGTTTCGCACTAATTTTGAGGAATACGATATTTTTCTTGTTACCTATCCATTAGAGATTGTTGGTTACCGAAGCTCATTGCATATATCTAGATAAATTAAAAATGTAAGTCTCCATGATCTTCTCATATAGATGTCCTATGATACTTTTCTGTTGACTGACAATAAACGGTACAGTAGTAAAAATTGCAACAGACAAAACTTAGCTCATCCTTTTATTATAACTCATGTATTGGTTGATTTCTTTTGAAGTGCCTGGATTTAACCTTCTAGCCACTTGAAAAGGGAATTTGAAGGAAAGTGAGATTTTTTGGAGATAAAAACTACATCATGCTGAAAGATTGTAAAGTATTTCAGTTCATTTCTATGGTTCTTCACCATTTGTATATAAGAGACACAGTAGAGTCAACACCTGCACTTTTCCATGGTCCTTACATAGGGATATGAAAATGGAAATTTTTTGCATTGTCATTGTCTCCTACAAGTTCTTCTAGTAAGTAGTGAATATTTTTGGAGTGCTTCTATAGAGTTTCTTCTGCTCAAGTTATGATTTGATTAGCACTCAATTTTTTACTACATATCCTTCAATCAAAATTCCTGCTAATTGTTGAAGTATAGAATTATTTAGCTATATATTTCATGTAATTAGTAAAGGCCCACGTTCTTTTCCCAAGTTCTGTTTCCTAATATGTAGTACAATACATATAAAGTTCAAGTTGCTTAATGTCATCTTATAATGTCTAAGCAGTAGATGTCCTGTTGCGGCTTATTGATTTGTTTCAGTGCTATTGAAACATTTCCTGTGACATGCAACCCTTTTGGTTTTCCATGTAAGAAGCATTGTTGAATTAATATCTGTGCTTTGTCCATCTAAAATTAAATTGACCTGTCCAGATAAATTTAATAAATGGGTAGTGTGTGTGAGTAGCACAAGTGGCTATACAATAGGTGTTATAAATAACCGGAAGCTAAGAATTTCTCAACACTACAAGAGGGTCATGTTTGTTTATAATGACTAGTTGGGTGTCTATGCTACCGTTTTCTAGGTTCAGTTAAGGTAACTATATCTTGAGTTTTCTGCGATCGAAAGCATGAAGACCAAGGTGGTTGCGTGGGTGAAGGTGGCTAGCATAAGTTTGAGCTTCAGGTCTAACGAGATCTGATTCATAGCCGGCGTGAAGAAACTGAGGCAGCAGAAATGCAGGATGCTTATGAGGTCCCTAGGGAAGCCATCGTAGTTGAGTAATTCTAAAAATGAATTCATCAATCTGCTCTCTAATCCATCCTTCATATATGACATCTGGGTAATGTGAATATTTTAGTATGTGTTCTGGTTTTAAAATGTATGTTTCTAGGATGATATCCTAGTTGTATGGTCTTGCATGTGTGGTTGGGTGGTCCCCGTTTGCCTGAGTTGCACGTCCTTTTATTGAATATATTATTTCATTTTTAATAAAGCTTTTCAGACACATGAATTTTGTTGGCCATATACACACCAGACATGTTTGATTTTTTATGTGCCTGCATCCTACTAGGACTATGTGAATAATTTTTCTATACCATTTCCTTCACCGAGTTACTAATTTTGGTAAATGGAGGCTTCTGTGCTTCCGATCAAATAATTAAGCATGTTGCGTATGTGCTGTTATATTTATATACGTAAAATGGGTGAGTAATTGATGCCCAAACCCTAATGACTGTTGCTACAGTGATGTGCCAGACAGAAAAGAAATTAAGGCAATTATATTCGAGATCGGCTAATTAGCAAATGTGATTAGCACCATTATGGAATTATTTTTATCCTTCCATGTAGGTGAGTGTCTCAGTGCATGCTGCGAGTTAATTTTTTTAGTTAAGTCAAGTACCGGTATTAGTATTAGAGCGGTATTATTTTATCTCTTACTATGATGCTTTATTCAACAATTTTTGTTGCTCCTGTTACCCTATTTAATATATGAAAGCTATGAGCACCTCCGAAAAACTAGACAAACATATTTTGAGATCCATGAATTTACCATGGGTGCTTCACTATTGATGAGTACATTGCCTAGTACTAAAAGAATAATTAGCCGTAAATAGAAATGCCCATGCTAATGCTAGGACTTAAACTCAAGAGGGCAGATTTTATCACAAGGAAACTAACCAGTTGCGCTTTCATTACAACAAAGGTACATTTGATAATTATTTAACATTATTTTACTCAGTGTGCTTTGAAATTGATACATATTTTTCTCCCGTTGTAACACACAAGCACTCAACTAGTAAATGATAAAGTGAGAGGTCTAACATAGGTGGCCCATCTGTGCCCATGTGCATTTTCTTCTCTTTTCCCGCAAGTAACAGCCTAGAAAAAATTATACATATAAATTTTATACATAGAATCTTTATATATGTTTATATATGGAAAGTTTATATATAGAAACGTTCGATATTAATACATTTCATATATAATTTTTCCGTGTATAAATTTTATATGCGACAACACTAAAAAAGAAAAAAAATACATACAAATTTTATGCATAGAATCTTTATATATAGAAAGTTTATACATCTCAAGCCTATATGATAAGCTTAAAAAAGAAAAATAAGGCCCACGTGAAAAGTCAAATAAAAAACGAATCAGATAAAAAATAGAAAAACCGGTTCGTTCATGCGCTATGGAGTGCGCGCCCCATGCACGAAGTAGGCTTTTCGCGTTCAGTCCAGCCATTAAGCCGTGCTCCGACTGCGTGACAGGAGCCCAATGCGCAGCCTCCTGAGAGTGAGCCCAAGATAAGCACATCTATGGGCCTGACCACCTGAGCTTGAAAAGCCCATGCAAGCCACGATGATTGTACTACTGTTATTGTCCACACCTTTTTCCTTTCAAAATACGGCCTACAATAATCTCTGGAAACCATGTTGTGCATGATGTATTTTTACCTTTTCACTCATCTTTTCCTTTCCTACCTATACCCAACCACACAGTGCAGCAAGATGGATATATCTCCAAAAATTATTCTCATTCTCATTATCCTTTCTACTATCTCTTCACTGTATACTTGTTTTCAAATCTAAACTATTTGTTAGGTTTATAATATATACATATCCATCATTTGCTCTACGGTTGATAAGCTATGAAAAATTGAACGAAATAAACAAAACTAATTTATGGGTAAAACATTTATATTTATGTGTTCTTTACGTTTTTAAAGCAAATGCTGAAAAATAAATTACGATATTAAAATCAACCCTAAAATTAAGTTTTAAAATTTAAATTTTGGCAACAGGCTAATTAGTCAACAACCATACGATAGGAGTATAGATTATCCATCAACTTTCATCTCAATTTCATCTAAAAAGAACTTGATGAGAACACTTCATTGCCTTGACGACTTTTTTGATGTTGCCTGGCAGACGAGATAATCTGTCTAGCGTGGCTGCAGTTGATCCACGCAAACCAATTAGACAATTTTCCTCCCATAATCATCATGGAATCAATGAATCTTCTCGAGACTAATGATTAAGAACCTAGTTTCGTGTGTCGTGCCTAATGTAGAACAGCGACGGGCGATGATATGGTAGGGTTGACAATGGATGATGATCGTCAGGGTAAAAATTGATGGATTGATTTTGCTTTTGTATCTAGCAGAGTGGTAGCCTAACTTTTGCATAAGTTTTATTGGCTTTACTCTTTTGCCACAGATTTGGTAGAAATTCGTTTATTTGTCACGCCATCGTGCAGCGATAAATTAATTTGACCATATGCTCTTCCCTTCTTCTGTTCTTCATATGGTTTTCAATTAAGTAGAAATTGAATTATTGATTTGACACATTGTAGTAAACAGAAGAAATGTACAATTATGTAGTCCCCACCCATTTTTAGGCAGATGTAAGTGCAAATCGAAATCTTAGGCCCCTCTTTGGAACTGAGAAATTTTAGAGAATTTTCATAAGATTTGTATTAATTCTTGCGAAATCTTTACTACGTAAAAAGACTTTTATAGTGATGGTAAAACCAACAAATCAATGGCTGAGATTGCATCGATAATCCTTCGGCAGAATCACCCATCGTTCCCCAACCCCCACCACCACCAACGCGTTGTTCGCATCCCTTCTCCGTCGCCGCCACTGCCTGCTCCCCGATCTCCTCTCACCGTGCTCCTCGTGATCGCGTCCCTCTTAGCCGCCACCACCTCCCGCCGCCGCGCCGCCGTCTTCTCGCCTCCCGGCGCTGGCTTGGCCCCGCTCCGATCTTCTCTCACCGCCGCCACCGCACCGCTCACTGCTCGCAGTAGCCGCTCCTCCCACCGCTGCCCTCCCTCCCCTCCTCCTCCAGTTGCCCCGAGACTACAGGGATAGCGCTGCCCCAAATCTGGACACTGCCGGACCCGACCCAGATCCAGTCGCCGCGTCCGGCAATCACGTGGCAACTGGCGAGTTCGGTAATTAGGTTAATGTCGACGAGCTGGGCAGCAACGCAGCAGCGAGCAGCGTCGCGTGGATTCGAGCCAAACCCTCCTTCATATACTCTTCTTCGAGTAAAAGGAACCCCTCTTGCGTTGCTGTTACCGCACAGTGAGGCCACGTCGTAGGGTTTTGCTTGCTTCTCCCTACTGTAAAGCGCCCGAGGATAAGCAGAGGAGAGGAGAGGAGGGGGAGCCATGGAGATCGGGCAGCATCCGGCGAGCGGCTACTCCAAGGAGCACCAGAAGACCTACCAGGAGTGGTTCACCTTCGTGGACTTAGGTCCGATCCCAATCCCTTGCATGCTCCCTTCCTGCGCCTTTTGATCCATGTTCTCCCTTTCGCTTTTTGGTGCTGGGTGATTGATGCCTTGTTCGTGAATCATGATTCGTCCGGCTAATCGGCGACGCTGCGCAGATGGCGACGGACGCATCACGGGTCACGACCATAGTTATTAGGACCGGACCGAGCATCAAACCGGTCAAGACCTCGGTTCACGATTTGCACGGTCCGACCAGTTGGACCACCGGCTCAACCCGGTTTAAATATGTCTATGTCTATGCTAAAATCACCAATGAATGATAGCTAGAAGCCACCTTCCCTTGGGGAAAGGTTGGGGGTTCAAATCCCTGGCTCAACCTTTTTCTCCTTAATTTTCTCCTCTCTCAACCCTCCCATCTTCCCACCTACGTGTCTCTTTGGTTCAGTGACGGTTTCTTGCCTAGTTTCTCTCTAAAAACCATGGTTCAATCGGTTTTCCTTCGGTTTGATTGCACACCGGTCTTTTAACTGAACTAGACCGGCCAAGGCCCTGGTTCCGGTTTTTTTTTGTCGAACCGCCGGTCCGGTCCGGTCCTAATAACTATGGCCCTAACGCCATCAAGTTCTTCGCCATGTCCAAGCTACCCCGCGCCGACCTCAAGCAGGTGCCGAGTTAACTCTTTCCCCATCCTCTTCTTACTGTAGAGTTATTTGATCTAGGATGTATTGAATTTGTGAAACCGTGCTGTCTCTCAAGGTCTGGGCCATCGCTGACTCCAAGCGGCATGGGTACCTAGGTTTCAGTGAATTCGTCACAGCAATGCAGGTTTTCCTCCTCTATTCAATGTCTTGGTTATACTCTGTGCTGCTCTCCGGAGTGTTTGGCTTGCTATTAATCAGTGATGGGTTTGTTGCAATTGATAGCTTGTCTCTCTGGCGCAAGCGGAGAATGAGATCACTCAAGACAGCCTTAAGCGCGATGGTTGTTATTAGGCACCAAGTTAGCTTCTTTGAAGAGTTTCTATTTACTACCACTAATTAGTTTGCACTGATTTCTGACAGACTTGGGCAGCCTGAATCCTCCAGCGATGGATGGCTTGGATGCTCTACTTGCAGTAAGTCTACTATGCCTCAATAACATATATTAAGTTATGCTGTACAACACTGCCTTATAATAAGTGTGATGAATAATTGCTTGACAGAAACCAAAGCATCATACTAAGAGAGTTGATCCTGATATAGATGGTAAGCAATGCACCTTCAATAGGAGCTCATGCTGGGAATTAGCTATGGCATACAACAAACAATTTATATTTGTGCAATCATGTAGGATTTCCTCAGGCTCAATCTCCTGCAACAAGCCCATGGTTCAGCTCAAAGTCGTCAAAGAAGGTAATGTTCATGTTTGATTTGAATTTTTTTCTTTCTTTTTGTGTTCTGAACAACAGCACACGTACATGAACCTTGAATATCTTGCAAAATTTTAGTGAGTTCAATTTGCATTGCATTCCTATTTGGATATAATATTATTTTGCTATTTCTTTTACTACTCTAAAAGACTATACTGATAATGATGAAGCCATCGGATCCAACGGCTGAGATTAATCCTTCGGCAGAATCATTCGCTCATTGCTCCCTATCCTCACCCGACACGCATCACCTGAGATATTTACAGAGGCAGCCTTACCGGTGAAATGGTAGCCTGGGGTTGGCGTGGCCCTTGTACTACATTTGATTTTTTTTTCTGCGTGGGTGTAAAGTTCATACCCATTAGCTTAATCTGTTGGATCTGTCATGTTGGTCGATGTTGATCGCATCTCCTTCGGTTGCAAGTTTCATTCTTCCTTCTTGATTTGTTACGTGGAGGTTTGATTCCTGTTTATTTCTGTCCAATTTGCTTGGACGCATTAGAGATGCTTAGGAGACGGATTAGAGGGCGGCCCTTGGGATGCATAAAGATGCCAACTTAGTGGCCTTGGGATTTAATCCGGACCATGTAATCTTCTGTTTTGATTAGATGTTACATTTTGTTGTTTGAGCTTTGCATGGTCTACGGGTACAAAGAGAAGGGCATTTCTTCAAGTTATACTTTTTTAAGCACTGCTATGAATGCTACCGTCTTGATAGAAATATAGAATATCACTGGTACATGGTTCCTCTTTTGGTGCTCACTTACTGCGACTGAACAATGGAAAAGTTCATATAACGTATTCTGAAAATATACACACAGAAAACTTCAAGTGGATACGATGATCTGATTATGGTAGATACTGTGTGTTGTAGGAGTATCTGCATGGAGGGAGGAATGAAATGGGAAGTTAGTTGGTCCTGACTCCTGATTCTTGATTTGTAAGAATACAAGGGTCTTTTTTTTTTTCCTATATTAGCTGGTAGAGATGGTGGGAGAATATTTTGGCATGCTCTAGATCTATACTAACCAGAGGACTATGCATGCCTTTGGTCAATCAAGCATCAAAGGTATCTTTGTATATTCTGAATTTGCAGAGAAGCAGTAACAATCAGGTCTAATTAGCTTCCCAGTTGAGGCATGAACAACATACTTTGACTTTATTTTAATGGTGGATTATCCTTGCAACCCTTGCCAGTTTCCATATTGGAATTCGTTTACTTTTGTCAGTAAATTTAATGTTTATCCAGAAGCAAATTTGAATTCTTTTGTTTGACCAGTATTAAAAATGAATGAGAAAGATTGGTGGATCAATATCAGTTGAATTTAGGGAATCTACTTGCTCTTGCCAGAATATATATTACCGTCCATTATTATCCATAATGTGATGTGTAATTGTGATCAAACGCATTATATGACTTCTGTTAGATTTAGCCTTTGCCCTCTACGTTCATTTGTGGTTATTAGCTTCTCCAACTTTTATTTTTATAACCTTTGGGTGTAAATTTGCTTTATTTTGTCTTTCTGCATGTAGGGACAACCCCAATATACATAGAATGGAAGAGTTGAGAATGGTCAGGATCAGAAGATGATGACCCAGTACTGCAAAGACATGTGCAGCCTAGCGGACTATTAGTGACTGACGGTGATAGCAGTGGAGATGACAAAATGCAGGACAATTTTATATTTATGCAGAGAGTTTTGATAATTCGTTGCTGAGATGGAGCTTAAGCTAGAGTTTGTTGTTTGGAATCTTTGCATCAATGAGAATCTCAGTTGGTATATGTGGTACTTCTCTTTTAACCTGCCTTTCGAATGTTTGTGAATTTTCATAAAAATAAATATTATTGGATTTTCATCTGCATAATATGAATGTTACTATATATGGAAGAGTTTGTAAATAATGATGCAAACTATTTTTTGTTCAGAATCTTTGTACCAATAAGAATATCGATTACTATATCTGCAGTATATTTTCCTTGATACCGTTAAGAAATTTGATGAAAGGTATTGTTTGCTTACAGTTTCGCATGCCTAGTTATTTCTACAAATACAACACCTAAACTCTTAAAGCAATCATTCTAACCGTGGCCTTTTTAAAACAGAAACAGATTATTTACCGGGTTATTACCATATATTAGTATCTACTTAATTATATAGATAAATTAAATTTTTTGAGAAATAAACTTAACCAATAATATAGAATAAATAGTCTAAACAATGCGGTAGAAGATAGTTCTTGATAAACATATTTTTAAAGGCGTTATTAAATAATCCAGTGAAGTACCTGAAAAGGAAAAAAAACAAAGCCAGTTTTCTACTGAGCAAAATTTTTTGGTGGACATCTTTCTCTATAAGCCTTAAAAGTTGGATTGGCCCAGACGTTTAGAAAAAGGTGCCAAGTACTATTTTTTGTCAATTTAGAGTAAGCTCACTATTCCACAATATTATGTATGATTGTTTGAACATGTCAATGTAACATTTCTTTACAAACATGGTCATACTCGTACTCTCATTCTTCACAATTATTAATTCTGTTGCTAACGTGCGGGTACACAACTAGTTACTATAAAATTCTTGGGTTCTAAATGTCCCCGTAGGGGTTTGATTTCATTATCTTTTTTATTACACAGCTCTCTTTTCATAGTTATTTAAAAAACCATATAACTTTTTAAAATCAAACCTTAAAATTTAAGATCACTTTGAATCGTAATACGAAGCAGCCTCAGCATACACCGGCGCTTAGCCAGCCAGAGAATTCACTTTGCTTGGATATGTAGTACTCCATCCAGATCCAGTCATGAATATTTGACATTAATACCACGCAATACTCTCTCCGGATTTTAATATATAATGCTATTAAATTTTCGACATACGATTCACCTTCGTCATATTAAAAATTTTATACAAATATAAAAAAATATAAATCATACTAAAACACTTTTAATGACAAAATAAATCACAACAATATAAATAATGATTATATAATTTTTAATAAGATAAAAGGTTAAATATATTTCTAAGTCAACGACATCATATTTTAAAAATCAGAGGAAGTACTACTGTATTACCACTGTTATCTATAATACAATATATGCCTAGTTTAGAGGAGCTTTCGTAGGTTACCGTTTCTTCTTCTAAAATCTCTAGTTGCTTCAAATAGTTCAAATACTATATAAATTCAGAAAAAGAACTAAAAGCTAGAAATTAAGAAATCTGACTTTTTTATATTCTCATTGATTTATTACTAGTACCGACGAGGGAGGGCCGCCTACGTGCAGCTAGGCAAGGAGGAGGCAAGCATGGCCATTCTACCACTGCACTGATCCCCTAGCCCCTACCTGCCTACGTATACCTACAACTGCAATGCAAAGTACTCCTACTAGTGATGGTCTCCTCTTGTTTTTCCCCTTCTTTTTCTCGATGAAAGAAAGAAATCGAAAATGGTAGGCTCCTTTTGTCACATGTGATGTCCCTGATGCTGGATGAATGGATAGATGGATCCACTCCGTCCCGGTCGCAAGTGTCGTCACGGCTCACTCCCGTCGCTGATTGGTCCCCGCTGCTATGTCTCTGTGTGTGTCGGCCTAGCTACTTGACGACTGTGCCACTGCTCGCTCTATAGTTGCTATTCACTTTATCTTAAAATATAAAAAATTAACAGTAAAAATTATATTTTTTAATAAATCTAGATAAGAGAAAATAATGTGTTTCCATATACGCGATGCAGTATACACTGATATGCACAGTCGTCCATGCGTCAAATCAAGCGAAAATTTCCAAGTCACGGTGGTCTGCATATCAGCACAAGGTTGGTTAGACGCAGCCCATGGCGTCCATGTGCCGGTCCATCTCGTATCGTGCGTAGTACGTGTCCGGCCGGCATCGGATTGGAACAAAGTTATACGCGTGACAATTGGCTGTGATAATTGAAGGTTATCACAGATAATTTTAATCATCCATGCATGAAAACACTATCGCTCAATCATAAACATCTTAAATCTATATAAACAACTTGAACAGTCTATTAAAGCAAGTACAACAATCATTAGTGTTAGTTGATTGTCAGTTAATTGCCGATACATACGCTTATAAGAGAGAGACATGCAAAAAAGAAAGGACGCGCGAGCACTTGTCACTAAACCCTAAATCCTAACTCAGAGCCCCCATCAATTTAGGGCTGGAAGGGTTCATGTGGCAATTTTCGGCCAGCGTCGCTGGCGGCCTGAAGGTCGACCACACCCGACGACCTCTAGCAGATCAAGCCGGCAATCTTGAAGGCCCTGCTTCCTCTACGCCGTTGTATCAATAAACAAAGCAAGACAATAGAAGAAAAGGAGAAATCAAATAGGCTTATATGGCTTCACAAAACAATCAGTCTAATCAAATTCTGCATAAGCAAGAAGGTGATTACGTTAGGCTAAGATTCAGTTATGTATTTAGACTCTACCAGTTAATAGACAGTTTTTAAATTTGCTAACATTAAAGAAAGAGACAAGAGGACATGAAAATATGGATGTTAAGCTCAACATCAACTCTTAACCTTTATAAAAGAAAATTTTGCTACATAAAAGTAAGAAAAAAAGAAAACAAGAGTAGAGCCTTTGCTGGCTTCATTGTTGTAAGGGACAGTCTGTAAATGGCGTGTATTGTTTATGATCCTTTGAACACATTACTAAAAAAATATTTTTCACCAACACGCCCTTTTGTTTTTATAGGCGGTCTAAAAAAACACACCTATAAAAATAAATCATGGGTTCTCGGTTATAGACACCACTTAAGTCAAACATCTCCGAAGATGTCCTTATTTTTACAGACGAACGACTTAAGCATCACTAGTAAAAATCAATTTTTATAGGTGGACGCTTAATAAAAATTGATTTTTATAGGCGGACACTTAAGTCGTCCGACTATAAAAATTATTTTCAGATAACACACATATACATACTGTCGGCGAAATGGGACTGGGGGTCCCCCAGTCCCCGGGGACGCGAGGGTCTTCGGCCACGTCAGCTTCCCCGGGGGCCTGGATTCTGCACAGGAGACGGCCAGCTACGGCCGCCGTTATGCTAAGTGCTCGGGCCCGGGCATCGCCCGGGCCCGGATGCGCCTTCCCCGGATGCGTCGCAAGACCGTTCGCATCCCACTAGCTCGGGCCCGGGTCTCGCCCCCGTGCTCGGGTCCCGTCTAGCTCGTGCCCGGGTCTCGCCCCCGTACCCGGGTCCCATCTCGCCCTTGGGCCCGGGTCTCGTCCCCGGTCCCAGGGAGCTCCGTGCCCGGGGTGTCGCCCCCGGGCCCACCTGGTTCCGGCAGCGGAGACAGGCTCTGCCAAGACAGACCCGACAGCCGCCCGTAGCAGCCAGGCGGCAAGACGACCAGACAGCCGCCCGCAGCAGCCGGGCGGCAAGACGACCAGATGTGCTCTGCACAGCCGCCCTCAGCAAGCGGACAACGGCGACTAGACGTCCCTCCGGCGCGGCGCGGCAGGCGGCGGCGTGCGTACAAGCGACAAAGGCAGATGGAAGCTAGCTCTCTCATCTATCTCGGCACTGTGGACTCCCCTGATTCTATAAAGGAGGATCTGAGCCGACGAGAAAGAGGGGAAGCTGAAGCATTAGCAACCGCCGAAGGCAGAGTTCACAGTAGAGCTGCCCCTAGTCGATCAACCCCTCCTGGTCGAGAACTTCTCCTGGTCGAGAGCTTCTCCCGGTCGAGAACTTGGTCTTCTACCGTAGCTCGTGTGAGTCTCCTTCGAGTCCGGCGTCCGGCAGAGCGGCCGGGGCCGGTGAACACCTTGTAACACAGCAAACCACATTCTCCCACATAACCAAACACACAGGAGTAGGGTATTACGCCTCCGCGCGTCCCGAACCTGTCTACGCCTCCTGTCTCTCTTTCGTGCCATCATCGGGATTCGGACGGTCCGATCCTTGAACGGACGGTCCGAACCCCGTTATCTCTCAGCCCAGGCCCCCGGCTCCCGAGCATCGAACAATCTATCGATCCATCCTTTGATCCACCAGACACCACAGTCACCTGAGAACTACTCCCCTGGCCGAATCTCAAAGGGGGGTCTCCTGACTTCCCGCCGTCGAGATTCTATCCTTCGACACATACACACACACATACACACACGCACACCACATATATATATATATATATATATATATATATATATATATATATATATATATTTATATATGTATATATATATATATATATGTATATATATATATATATATGTATATATGTATATATATATGTATATATGTATATATATATATATATATACATATATAAATTTTTTCATACGAACTGGGATAAAGATAAACTTTATATCAAAATTATAAAGTGAGACGAGATCTATAACTTTGTAGTTGACAGCCTTTGGATTTGAGATCGTTTTGGGGTCCAAATATTCGTTACAAAATCTCATATCTAGTTTTACAAAATCTCATGTCTATGTTTCAAACGACCTTTGATGGAGATGTGCTCTATATCAAAGTTGTACAGCTTGACGAGATCTATAACTTTGCAGTTGATGACTTTTTCATTAGAGATTATTTAGAGCAGCAAACAAGCATTACAAGTTTTGAAAAGATAAAATCAAAAGAATAATATCTAAGATGTAGATCACATGTGCTTCATAGGTAAGATGGTAAGGGAAGCTATATATAGAGAGGGAGGTCCCGAATTTAACTCCTCATACCACACATACTAAAATTCAAAATATTTTTCCGTGCTTTTTAGCCTAAAAAACCCAAAAATTAGACTAAAAAACTCAAAAGTTGGAAATTAATTTTCACAAGCGGGTGTCTTAATATGTTCGTCTATAAAAATCAATTTCTACATACTGATGTCTTAATTTTGACCATTTGTAAAAAAATGGTTTTTGTTATAGTGACATGCTTTTATTATACACAATGTCACTTACTCTTTCCTTAATAGTCACTCACTGGATATAATTCACATGTCTACAAGATGTTATTATGGTAGATAAGGGAGTGCGAAATTGAACTGCCCTTGTTACCACTACTACAAAATTGATTTTCGCTGATATCCTACCAACATCTTCATAGGCGGGTCATAAAGAACCGTGACTGTGCAGTAGGCTAGGTGGGCCCTACCTCAATGGCTGTCTGTGGAAACCACTCTTAGCAGACGGGTCTGTGGAAATAGACTGATTTCTGCAGACGAGTCGTATAAGCGTCTGTCTATGTAAAAAGTCATTTCTATAGGCCTTTTCATACAGGTGGGCCGGCCATCCACTTACACAGATCCATTTTATCTTTCTCTATAAATAATTTTCGTAGTAGTGTACCATACGTAATTCTGTATAATAACAAACAACAAGCTTATTGACCCGAGACCAACGAAACGAAGGACACGCACGCACACCATGCGGAAGACCGATGAACTACGTGTGAAAAAACAAATATGTGAAACTTCAGAAGCAATTCACATACTCTTTTATTAGGATCTTGCTTGCGAGACGCTACTACTAGTAATTAATCTAGTATATATTATACTACAAAGACTTCAATGTTTCGCATAATTAATCAGCATTTGAAACAGTACCCAAGTCGGCCGGTCGTCCAGGGTGTGCTTAAACTAAAAACAAGGATAAGCATATATATACATGTGCATTGTTTAGACCGTTCATCATTCTAATCCTCTATGCAACAGAGAGCATCGTTGTCTTAACGAGGATATATGTATAAAATGCGTGTCATTATCTAAAAAAAATATAAAATATGCGTGCTGGTTGTTTGGGTGATAAGCATATTATTGGGGAATAATGGAGATCACAAAAGTGTAGGCTCCTTTAATCTGATGGCGATCCGATCGGTTAATTAATTGTGTAGAAATTAACTTTGGATCAGCTTATCCGTGGAAAAAGATAATGTAGATGCTGATACAAATAGCCGCTGTCTGCATCGTCCCAGATTGCACATCACTCGTGTTTACTACGAGATGACGTGATCTGAAACTGGCCGGCCTGCCGATAATATTGGAGTTCCAAGCTACTTCCAGAGCAAATTTATCTCTTCTTCTTTTTTTCTCTCATGGAAGATGCAAAGCATCCCCCTTCGCTCTCATTTCCCCCTTAAAAAATGACATATTACAAGTGAAATAGATCATGAAAAACTAGAAGAATATAAATAGGAGAATACAAAACACCACCCATTAAATTCAGAGTATTAGGCTGGCCAGATGGAGCCTGGAGGTGTTATAGACTAGGGCTTCAATTTTACATGATATTTTGATTTATTTTAAATCCTTTATAAATTACTTAAAATTTCCCTACTCTAAATATGGCCTTACTGGAAATTCCTTGTTACCGACTTACCTGTTGTGTGCATTCATTGATTCATGTGCTTGGTGTCGAAAAGGAAAGGAAAGTAACGGCCTTTTGGACTGAGCTCAGAACAAATTGACACGTAGTACGTCGACACGGCGAGCCCAGCCATCGATTCTTACTACGTCACGTCGAGCCCACCTAATGCAGAAAAGAAACTTAATTCCACGACGCACCCAACACGACCAACCGAGGAAAAAAAAAGGTCGTAAAACAGTAGTACTAAGATAAGTACAACGCATGGTATGTAGCTATAGTACAGTGAGAGGCAATATATCATAGGTTACTGACCGGTCGATTGCTAAATAATCAACTATAGAGAAGTCATGCAGCCCTAAATTCAAATGGAAATTAAGACAACGACCTCTTGTGTGTTACTACTACTGATCATCAACAGAGACGTCACTGTTACATCAGCCAAGAGGCAGACAAAAGTTACCGTTTCGTCAGTTCTTTTATTGGTGAGACAAACTACGCCACTAAATTTGTATCGGTTTAACGATATACCATCGACTTTATTCCTTTCTATAATATAACACTTAGTTTATTAATTGTTTCTACAATATAATATATTATTGAATCAGATACTTTCTAAAAATGACCAAAATGCCCTTATAGACATATAAGGATGGCCATTGATTAACCCCACTAGAAGCTTCAAAAAATTATTAAATTTTTTGTGTATTTGTGTATATGTTTTAAGATTTTTTAATGTTGTTTTGTTTTATTTGAAATGTTATTTTTGTGTGCCATATGAGAAAGGAATTGCTTACAGAAAGATAATAGCATAAAAATATTTTGGTTAGAATATAAGGGATGATTTACATTAAAAACATCGACACAAAGTATTATATGTAGTATATAACAAATAAATTATATTTTATAAAAAATAGTAATGCAAAAATATTGAAATTTACGCTCAAACTTATGTATCGTGTAACGAGGCCACACAAAAATTTTTATAATTTTTTTGAAACTTCTAATAGAATAAATCAATTGCCAACTTTGTAGTATGTCTATAAAGGCATTTTATGTATTTTTAAGAAAAATATCTGGCCCAATGGCATATTATATATATAATTGATAAACTTAATGGCATATTAGAGAAAGTGACAAAGTGGATGGCATATCGTTGAACTGGTGCAAACTCAATGATATACAGTAGATTTCTCTTTTTGATTCTTATTTACTCGTTATCAGTGGCGTCTCACTGACATGTAGGTCCAGTGAAATGATGAGTGAAAAATAAATAAGGAAGTATAAAATTCGATCTAGATACAATGGCATGAGGTCCTTAATTATCTTCTTTTAAGGCAAACTCGACATAGATATATAGTACCTTCGTAGGCACATACTGCCAACCTCGCCTCGTAGGGTAATTAAGACCATGTTTGACACAGTTACAGATCTCACGTCAACACTAAATTTATAGTTTATAAGTTAAACCACAGTTGTTTAAAATTTTATATTTCATTTAAAATAGGAACAAAATAGCTCATCCAACCGTTATCGATCTAATCACAGATACGGATCGATGGATTATGGAGCCAAAAATACCTAGCTTGGTGCCTCCACACCAACTTGAAGAAATCTTGGATGGAGAGCTGTGCTAACCAAGACCTAAGTTTAACAAAAAAAAAAGAGCTTTGACGAGGCGTTACACGGGATTTAGTTTTTACCCATGAGTGAAAAGGAAAAGCTAGACAACAAATTATAACAGGGAATAGAAGTTCTTAGCATGGTAGGAGTAGCTTCAAACCTCAGCTGGAAAAAAACAAAGCAAAGAACATTTTCTAATTAATATTTCTTGATTCAAAAGTCAAAGGCATATTTGTCCTACCGTTCGTAATTAAATTATACTTATTAAATTTCCAACTACTATTAAAGATATCTCTTCCTACGGATAGCTATTAATTATCTTAACGTTTTCAAAAGTACACATTTGTGGCAGCAGTACTGAAAAGAATTGAGGGTAGTCATATAATGCCTCTCGTTAATTAACAAACAGTCAGTGGGCATTTTTGAAATAAATGCATATATCGTCCTCCATATATATGATAATCACAAACTATTTGTATTCATATTGGCCTGCAAACTTATATCTAAAGCCTAGACAAATAAAAAATAACATGAAAAATATGCGTTGTGGTTGTGGAGTTATAGATTCATGAGTTCACCTATTAGAGTTCATATCTTGGTACACATGTGTTGACGGGTGAGATCCCGACTATGTTATTTGAGGACGTAGGGGTCAGCTCATATCAAGATACATGTAAAAACGTGGCAATGAGCAAGATACATCGATTTTTTTTTATAGATTTGGACCCTCGAGCCTTGGTGTAGATAATAGTTCTACTCTTGTTTATATATATTGATATGTGTATTATATCGTGTATAATGTGAAAAGCAAGCTTGTCTAATCTAGCCTACCAGACTAATCTCGATGGAATAGACGGTGTAATGTAGTCGGTGGTTAGCAGAGGGTTTCTTCCTTGGCGGGGCTTCTTCCTTGCATAAACTCGATGCAGCATGGCCACACAGGTTGTATAGCTTGCGTTTTGATTTCCTCCTTGGGAGGCTACAAAGCGTAGCCTAATCTCTTGTTCAAGTAGAACTTGAATACCAAATAGGATACGGGCAAGCAAGGCCTTATCGTCCCTGAGTCAGATTAGGAAGTCTTCCCTCATGAGGACACGATACATTTCTTACTTGTAGAACTATCTATATTTAGGTATATGTTTTCAAGTACAGTATTAGGCAGACGGTATTCTCAGTGAGACGTATGTGCACGTATACGTGATATCCCATATGTACTATACTGACAACATAAATATTAGGTACATATGGATGCACATTTAATAGGAATTTAATGAGGTCAGTATTTACCGCTTGCCTCTTTTTCTTTCTTATGTAATCGAAAAAAACTGGCATAAAAAGTTTCTCGTGTGTGTGTCTATATATATATATATATATATATATATATATATATATATATATATATATATATATATATATATATATATATATATATATATATATATATATATATATATATATATATATACACACACTCTCACCTTCTTATTGGATATCCATTAGTTGAAAATAGATAGCTGGGTTAAAAAGAAAAAAAATATTGTTCTATATTTTTCAAATTTCTGCATGCATGTACTTCGGCCGGTTTTCCATTCTTTCAAATTTTTTTTGCATGCATACCGGCTGGTGGGGAATGACCACGTTCAAAATTTTACACACACTCTTTTCTAGTTACAGTAATATATACTGTTTTCTTAGCAAAAATATATACTCTTATTACTTAGGAGTAGTATGTACTATTTTATTTATTTGGTCAGCATATACTCTTTTTTACTTAGTAGTTGTACACACTATTTTATTTTTATCAGTATATACTTTTTTTACTTAGTAGTAGTATATGCTATTTTAATTTTTTTTCAGTATATACTGTTTTTTACTTAGTAGTAGTATATACTGATTTCCTGAAGAGCTGGGATATACTAGTAATTTTTTTTCTCCAAAAGAGTATGTACTGAATTCTTCTTGAATGAGTATATACTGATTTCTTGAAGAGCTGGGATATACTGATTTTTTTTCCCGAAAAGGGTGTGTACAGATTTCTTCTTGGAATGAGTATATACTGATTTCTTTCACAAATATATGATGTGATTTCAGGCGGTAGCATGTGGTTTTAATTTGCACGGCAGTACGTACTTCTTGCATACCAATAGCACTGTAGCAGTATATTCTACTTTTAAAATAGTAGTAGCAGTATATACTATATTCAGAGGCAGCATATACTACTTTGTTGAGATGCAGAATATACTACTTTGTTCAGAGGTGATATAAGAATGAACAATCTAGACAATACGCCCTCCATCATATGCACTTACTCATTTCAACGAAATAGAAGTCTACAATATGAGAATTACACAAAAAATTTCCCTATCGATATACCCAATTCTCAAACTGCATAAGCTGTTTTGGACAGAATATTTCTTTTAAATCACAGTTTTTGAACAAGTTGTTTTCTCCTTTGAACAAGTTGTTTTCTCCTCTAAGCTGCTAATGTTGGATGGAGCTATTGACTAGCTGGAGTTGACACTGCTCTGCTAGTTGTTTTGTCGCCGGCCACCATGCGTCCATGACCATGGTACATGCGTCTCGCATCTGCATGTAACAAAGAAATTAGTTTCTTTAGGGGATTAGTTTCAATGGACGCCATATTGGGAACTGCATCCTGATCTGCAAGAAATAGAAATAGATCTTAGGAAAACGGAAGGGTACGTATTCTCAATCTGCAAGAAAAAGCAATCAAAAATAGAAAGAAACTGCAAAAGGGCCCTTGCCGTCGATTACAATTACTGCAACACTGTATGGTCAACGAGCTAGTCGATCGGCCCATGCCGCCGTCGACGGGGAGGACGACCTCACCTGGGAAGTATATACTCACCTTGTGAAGACTGCACCATGCCCATTGTATGTACGTATCACATCTGCATCTCTGCATGCCACAAAGAAATTACATGCCTAATCCTTCAATGGGGACCTCACATCAAATGAATTAATGAAGGGATTGATCTAAACAGAAAAACCAAAGGAAATCTTCGATCTGCAAGGACTTACCACCGCCGATCGATCAAAGGTTTTGGATGGCACTCATCTGCAAGAAAACAAGGATTTGGGTGGGGTTGGATCTGCAGGGTTGGGCAAGCCGGCATCGCTGCGCTGAGTTGCCGACGTTGTCGCCCGAGAACTGCTACATGGCTTGCTGTTGGATCGACGTCGTCGACTAGGAATCGCCGGCCACCGCCAGCGCCGCCATTGGCTCGTACGTCGTGCCCACGGATCACCTAACCGTGGAATGCATAAGCTCGGTAAATCTCGATTTAAACGGTTTGGCTACCCTGAATAAACGGTGATCAGTTTTTAATCTGAAATTTTATTAATGCAGAAAGTGAAACGGGTTTGCCTGCTAAACCCGGTATGAAAATTGTTCTATACTTTTAGGACTATATACTCCTGCTTATATCTACTATCCATATAGCCAGATGCTTATATCTACCATCCTCGATCGATACTTTAAGTTATATACTACTACCCAAAAAAAGAAAAGATATGTACCGCTAACAAATAAAAAAATATATACCGCTAACAAATAAAAAAAAACCCTACCAAATAAAAAAGATATACACCATTACCAAATAAAAAATATGTATATACCACTATTAAATAAAAATAAGTATATACCGCTACTAAATAAAAAAGATAATACTGTACTGCTATTAAATAAAAAAATAGTATATAGTACCCTTTATAAAAAAAGTGTATGCATATAGGTGAGGATACATACTCTTGGGAGTACCAAAGAGGGTATATATATATATATATATAAAACCAACTTTTGAAAAATTCCAGCACCATGTAGTGTGTAAGCAGCGGTGTCAGCATCAACTAATTAAACATGTACAGTAGTACAAACAGTAGTATCATCACTAGCAACATAAGCAGGCTAACAGAAAGTGCAAAAAGCTGAAGCACGTTTTGTTTTAGTGGGTGCAATGCAAGTGTGGTTACATGAAAAGAAAGAGCACTGGTTGGGTTGGAATGGGGATAAAAAGGGGAGATCAAGTTGTGACTTTTAAAGCCCATGACAACAAAGGGGTTTTAGGTCCACCATCTGGTTGCTATAATCCAGCTTGAATGCTTGATTAGAGGGAAGCATCAAGCATGCATATGCCCACCAGAAGGACCATTCCCAATGCAATTCCCAACATCAAGCCCCATTAACCCAATTATTTCACAAAACCATATGCATTTCCAAGGGATCCGGGAATATTTTCTGTATAAATTTTAGACAAGAGTCTTCAACACACACGCTGCAAGTCTATGAAAAACTTGGGTTCAAAGAGATGGCAAGAAGGAAGTAGTGCACGTCTCAAATTAAAATAGGCACTAGCAAGTAAGTTCATGCACTTGTTTGAATTTCCGTAGTTAATTATGCTTTGGGCTAAATCCTTGTTGGCTTAAAGAGATAAAAGTATGTGGTAGCTAGTATGTGTCACGTGTGCTAAGGTCATGATAAAAAAGAACCAAGTACCCCCCGTGCAATGCGCATGCACAATGAGGAAAAGGTGATGCCGTCACTTCACCTCTCTGCCGCAACTTGATCGATCACAGCAGTAAAAATACTAGGAGTAATAGCGCTGAAATCGGATTGGGTAGGATCGAATCACTGTATTTGCATTTTCTAATCCTTGTTTTCCTTTAAATTCGGAACTAGGGCTGAGTTCGGAAGTACCGGTCGAGAGAAAATTTTTTCTCGTTTTTCGTGAACACGTTTCTCAAACTGCTAAACGGTGTATTTTTTTTAAAAATTTTTTATATAAAAGTTGTTTTAAAAATCATATTAATCTATTTTTTAAGTTTAAAATAATTAATACTTAATTAATTATGCGCTAATGGCTCACCTCATTTTATGTGATCTTCTTCCTCTTCTCTTATCTTCAAGGGATAGATCGTGTCGTATAACATATCACTTATCCTGCATCATATCATTTCTTTTTCTCAGAATTGGATTCGGGCACACATATCTATTTGTATCTGTCAGTGTGTAGTACATATATCATACCCTGTATATATAGACATACGTCACTGGGAATATTACATATCAGTAATATACGAAAAGTGAAGACCGGATATGGATAAAGTCACGAATAGAGAAGGAGAAGCACTCTGGATAAAGGAGGACTTCGTAGTCCAACTTGGTTATAACAAGGTTTACTCCGCCCGTGTCCTAGAGTCTCCAAGTTCTAATTCGAGAAGGAGTCACCTATCAGTATAAATAACAACAACTCCCAAGAGGAAAGGGCATCGAATTATAAGCTTACAAGTTCAAAAACACCAAGCCAGATAAAGCCTTTCAGCCAAGTCGCCGACTACTGCATTTCATCGTTCATAGCTGGTAAATTTGATAGACAATCCATATAGATCCTTGTATTTAGTGAAAATCCCATCTAATACATACAAACTGAAGTAATGCTATTAGGGTCTGAACCAATATAGTCTTCTATCCCGCTTTATTTTCGCTATCAGTACCTTGATACGATCTAACCCCTCGATAAATTCATAGATATTAAAATTTGAGAGGCAATTAGAATATTAAAAAGATACATCAAGAAAAAATTTGTGCAATATTACTTGTGAGCTCGTAAATAGTGATTAACCAATCTTTTATCATATTTATAAGTGGATTTATAATATATTTCTATATATATTTGATAATACGGGACATATAGGCAGTTACAACTCTTTTTTATGCTAACCCATATTTTTGACGGATTTGGATTTGAACTGAGGTAATATCGGGTATTTATTTTTCTATCCTATATCCTCCCACAAGCCTTAGGTTAGGTCGGGTTGGTTGGCGGGTGGAAAATACCTGTCCTATTTTCACTCCATGTGCACAGATTCAGTTTATTAGAAGTCTTAAAATTGAATTTACTAAAGTCTTAATAATGGGATTTAATTGTAACAATACTAGTATATTGTTTCTATCAAGTGACTAAGTAGGCCATATTTTGGTACGAATTAATCTGGAGGCGCTACTATACATACAAGTCAGATTTACGTAGTTAGAACACATGTAAACGGTCCGGCGAAAAGAACCCATGTAAACAATAGTCCGTTTGGACTCAGGAGTAATTTTAACCTGTATTTAGAGTTGGGAGTGGTTGCGTGCTTGTTCATTAGCAAACTGTTTCAAAATTTTGAGATCAAGGGCACACCAGCGGTTAAACTCATATGCTACATGACATTTTTTACGTTCTCATGATCCATAAGTTGAAACCATACAAATAACCATGAAAATATTACACTGCCCATCGTCCAATCTTCTTATGTGTGTTTTTTTGCACCGAATGAAATGGAACAATGAATATATGAATGATTTGTGTTAATTATTTGAGGATATAAACAAATAAATTAACTACTACGTGAAAGTTGAAAATGGTGTTTTCAAAATATATTATAAGAAATTGATATATAGAACCTTTTCAAAATATCATGCCGTTTGGAAGCTCAGCGTGCGCATACGTCTTACACATCCGTTAAGCAAGCAAAAAAGAAAACTGGAAATAGACAAAGCTTAAAAATAGAGAAAAAAAATCATAGACGGAGGATAGAAATTTGGAGAGAAAAAATAAAAATGAATCAATAAGTAAAAAATAGCTATAGAAAAAAAATATTGAAATGCCTACTGATTGATTTTATTTTTATTTACAGATATATAAAATAGCCCAATGTTTCTTGTCGGCCCCAGGTTTTTAGGATCGGAACCTCTCATGTATGAGTACCAAATCTCTGGATCAGTAGTTTAGCACTTGCATGATATTATTGGTACCATTGCAACTTATGAGATAGAGTCTTACAATACTTGATCATTAGAAAAAGGGGTTGCCCGTGAAAGGACACAAATAGCCAAAAGTCCTGGGGTAAACTAGCAAAAGGCGCAGAGTACGATAGCGGAAAGATAGTTAGCGACGGCCTGCGTTAGTCCACAAGCGCTCGACTAACAACTTGGGCCTATGATGCCTCCTTCGGTGCCTCCTCCTCCTCCGGGATATGCTTGTACATTTCTCCCTCGGTATTTAGTTCTAAAAAGGAGATTAAACAACAGTGAGTACATAGAGTACTCGCAAGCCACCACTTCAACATGAATTTATGCTAGCAAGGTTTAAGGGAGGCAGGGGTTTAATTGCGTAAAGCCAATTTTTGCAGAAACGTTTCACAACACCTGTGTCTAGCCATTTTACGGAAATATACTCGCCAGTATTTGAATAAGTTAATCCCACCATGAAGGCTGTGTTCGCCTTGCCAAGTCACATCTGGTTCGGCTTATCCTCATGCACGATGTTCAATTCCAATTCCACATTCTACCCACATTCCTAACCAAAGTTTTAGAAAAATAGTACAAGTCCCGGTGCTCCTTTAACCGCGAGCACAACTATTCGAATAGTTTAGTTTTACTCACACTGCAGTGGATGTACGTTTTACCCGCAATCTGTGGCGCACCCAACACATAAGACTTGCCACGGCCTAGTTTTTCAGATCTCCTAGCATTGCGGCACTGTTGACACCGAAAATCACCGATCAGCGCTGAAGACGAGTTGATGATCTGGTTCGGTGCACTAGACACGCGAAGGCCTGGGAGATCTGCTTAGCTCCAGTGCAGGTCCTAAATTTGAGGTTTGTAGGCGTGCCAGTCAATTTGACCCCGCAATTGACAAGGGGATAGAAAAAAATTAGATCAGTGATCTAATCGGCCAACCAGTTGATACAGAATTCCTCCAGCCGATTGCCGATAGTAACTTGTACATCGGCTAGAAGCCGATGATATAAGCAAATAATAAGCCAGCCGACTGCCCAAAAAACACTTGGACATCGGCTAAAAGCCGATGATAGAGTAGATAGGCAAAATAATAATCAAAACAATGCAGTCGACTTTATTTAATAAAAGATAATTTATCGGCTAAGCACTCCGATAAAACATCGCATAAAAACCTATCGACTCAACAAGGATAAATTTATTATCACCGGTCGGACCTAACCGATGCAGCACAAACTGATGATGATAAAAGAAACTCGATAAGTCGATAAATCCTATGCAATCGTGATGTGATATATCCACTCGGCCTAAGAGATCAAACTTAACTGATGCAGCCGTAGACAGAACAGATACACCGTGGTAAGCCGACTACCGTGGATCAGCTAGAATAACGGACCTAACCGAGGAAGTCCTAGCCGATACGATAATCGGGGTAACGAGACTTACCCTCTCACAGGAGTTTGGACCTAACCGATGCAGCTCGGCTTGAGAAGCAAGAACCCGTCGAAAAGGGTGGCGATGCGCCGAATTTGTATTGATCTGTGAGATGATTTACAAGGTACCCGAGCATACGTATTTATACCTCGAGTTGATACAGTCCTGATCGGACACGAAACAGGAGTTTCCTAACTATAAAAGGAAAATTAACAAGCCCTGATCGGACACGAGATCAGGTTTCATAAAAATTATTATCCTTGCCTAATTTATAGATAAAAATATTAAACCGCCATGCTGTGGTCTTCACGATTCCTTTCTAAATCCGGACTCTTCTGGATTAGCTTCCATCGGCTGATATAGCCTCTTTTCTTAACCAAACATGATAATGAACCGTACCAAATTTTGGTGTTAACAGGCACCCACTCCAGAGACTATGTGCCCTCATGCACCCCTGGCACTCCAATCCCGTCTTACCAGTGGTGTGAGGAGTCTTGGACCCAGAGATGTCAAGAAGAGGGAAGCAATATTCGTTTTATTTGACATGTCATTTAACCCATAATCTATCCTGCTTCGTCTTCATCGCAACACTACACTGTGAATTAGAACCGGCCATGACTGGGGTGCCGCCCCACTAGAATACCCTAATCCGCTAGGTCTATGCCCATACGAGAATTGCGGTCATACTCGGGTCGTTTCCTGCCTGTTTTCTTGACTCAGTCCTTAAGTGACCAGGGTCGGCACTAACCTTTACCAGGAATCACCCATATCAATCTATGTCGCCCCGATCAAAAATGGTTTTGTTTCTTAGTTTTGACTTTTGCAATCAGTTTCCATACGTCTCGCGAGCGGCAATTCATGTCTCTGCTCACATAAAATGACGTTCGTCCCCAACCCGGAACGCTCGTCCCCATTGCGATCATTATCACAAGTGAAAGAGGAATCTAATTTGCATTGCTAAGTAGTGTCAATAAATGACTTCAACATATAATAAGAAATTGTGGCATCAAGGTACAGGGCATCAACTCAATAACGGCTTTAAACGGAATTTAGGAATGGAATTTAACATAGCATGCATTTTATTTGTAAATAAAAACTATTTCGCATTAGGATCAACATGCTCAAGGAAGGGGGCGTGGTGACTTGCCTTGTTCGGCTACGGCGACTTCCTCCTCTGTGTCAAGGGGCTCGTCGTCGCAAACGTAATCTAGTTGAAACGAGCAGAAAGTCAAACTCGCGTCCAAACACAAATAAATAAAGAATAAATATAAAAAAAGGGAAAAAAATACCAAACTAGTGCCATTGGATAGATTTTGATTTTAGATGAATTTCGGTGAAAGTTTCACTCGAGTTGGACTTAGGATGAAAAAGATACAGGCTTCCAAAGATTCAAATTTGAAATAAATCAAACAAAAGCAAAAGTTACTGTTGGCCTACTTTATTTACAGATCCTATTATTTTTCTTAAGAAAAGTTCTTTTCTTTCACTGGCAACTGGGGGCCACTTGTCAGGAATCTAGGAGACCCAAAATAACGCCCTCTATGTCACTGACATATGGGGCCTAGGGCTGGATAAATAGGGGAATTAAATTCCATAAGCCTAGGGGCCCACATGTCAGTACAGGGGGGATTAAATGGGGGAGCGGCTCCCCACTTCTGCAGGTATGGCGGTGGCCAGGAGCGGGAGCAGACGACGGTACGTGCGCTGACACAAGGCGCCGCAGCGTCTAGCTACGCGCGGGGAGGCGTAGGACGGTGAGGGGGCGAGGACGAGCAGTACTACGGTGAGGGTCTGCTGGCGGGGCGGTTGGGGGAGAGGACGCACGTGGGCGGCAGCGCAGACGTGGCAGGCGGGGGCGGTCCGCAGCCCGATAGGTGCAACACGGGGCTGGTATGGCTCGGGTCTGAGCAAGGCTCGCCGCGGCGACGCCGTCGGCGTGGAAGAGAGAGAGAAAGCGAAGGAGGTGGCACGGGGAATGGGACGGCCGCGCGTTCGTCCGCCATGCCGTTGCGTTGCATGACAGGTGGGACCGGTGTGGTGGACGCAGAGAGGGCGCGCGCGCGTGCGGCGCGGGGTGGGCACCTGGCAGGCAGGGCCCGGCCGTCGGGGCTGGCTGGTTAGGCTGCTCGGCCCAGCGGCAGGGGAGGGAAGAGAGGGGGCTGAGCCAAGGGGGATGGGCCGGCCCACTGTGGAGAAAGAACTGAGGGAAAAGGTTTCCTTTTTCTCTTTCTCTCCTTTTATTATTCATTATTTATTATTATATATTTAACCTTTTTTGTTTTTCTTTTGAAGGGAGAGAGGGAGAGGCTAGCCAACTTTGCAATAAATGTTCTTACACACTAGTATTTTTATACACAAACATTTTTAGGATTTTCTGATTTAATAAAACCCTGGTGTGAGTCTTCGACTAAATAAACTCGTATTTAACGTTTTGCACTGGTATAAAACAAAATTAAACTCTAGAAAATCCAGCATGATGCAACTTTCGAAAAAGTTTTTGTCGGTTTCGGATTTCGGTTTCCGATTTTTATTCCAAATTTTTGAGGATGTTACAAATCTACCCTCCTTAAGAAAATCTTGTCCTCGAGATTGCTTACCAGACTAGGGAAAGAGATGGGGGTACTCCGTCTTTAGAAAATCTTCTCGCTCCCAGGTGGCTTCTTTCTCGGAGTGGTTGCTCCACTGCACTTTGTACATCTTGATTACCTGTGAGCGGGTTCTTCGTTCGGCTGTGTCTAGAATCTGGATCGGCCGCTCGGGGTAGGTCAGATCTGGGCATAACTCCGTTGTCTCCAATGGCCTTGTTCTTCTGGAACCCGCAGGCACTTCTTGAGTTGCGAAATGTGGAAAACAGGGTGAACGTCGGCGAGGGTTTTGGGTAGTTCTAGTTCATAGGCAACCTACCCTCGTCGGCCCACTATTGGGAATGGGCCAACGTACCTTGGCGCCAATTTACCCTTGACCTTGAATCTCTTCATGCTGCATAATGGCGACACCTTGAGGTAAACGTAGTCCCTGATCTCGAACGTTAGCTCCCGTCGGCGTAGCTCTTTTGTCTGGCCTGGGCAGCCTTAAGTCTGTCCCTGATCAGACGAACCTTTTCCTCTGCCTCCTTTATGATGTCCGATCCAAACATTGCTGATTCTCTGACTTCACTCCACATGAGTGGCATACGACATTTACGTCCAAACAAGGCCTTGTTAGGGGACATTTTCAAGCTTGCCTGGTAACTATTGTTGTAAGAAAATTCCGCGTAGGGCAAGCATGTCTCCTAGTTGGTGGTGAAATCCAATGCGCAAGCCCTCAGCATGTCTTCTAAGGTTTGATTGGTTCTCTCTGTCTGGCCATCTGTCTGAGGGTGGTATGCGGTGCTAAAAGCTAGATAACTTCCCAATGCCTCATGGAATCGCTCCCAGAAGTGGGAGGTGAATTGGGTCCCTCGATTTGAGATGATCTACTTGGGCATGCCGTGCAGGCATACTATCCAGGACATAAAAAGTTCGGCCAGTTTGGCGGCGCTGTAAGTGGTCTTGATTGGTATGAAGCGGGCCACCTTAGTCAGTCGATCTATGATTACCCACACCGAGTCATAACCGAATGTGGTTTTGGGCAATCCGACGATGAAGTCCATCCCGATCTTGTCGAACTTCCACTCCGGGATCTGCAGGGGTTGTAGAAGCCCAGCTGGGCGCCGGTGCTCGGCTATGACCCTTTGGCATACGACACATATAGCAGCATATTCTGCTACATCCCTTTTCATGCTTGGTCACTAATAGGCCTGCCTCAAGTCTTGGTACATCTTGGTGCTACCCGGGTGAATGGAGTAGGCCGAGTCGTGGGCTTCAGTGAGGATCAGCTTGCAGAGTCCATTTGCAGACGGGACGAACAACCGATCTCCGTACCAAAGTACTCCTTGCCCATCCAGTTTGAATTCGGCGGCCTTTCCTAGCCTTATCCGTTTCTTGATCTCTTCGGCTTCCGCATCCCCTTGTTGTGCTTCCTTGATTTGTTTGGGTAGTTGGGGCTCTATTTCTAGGAATGCCAGACTCCTTGGGGCCACCATAGTTAGGTTGAGATAGGCCACATCGGCCTGGAGGCGAGGTGGCAAGTTTCGGGCTTCCAACCGGAGGCATGCTGGCTTGCGGCTAAGAGCATCGGCCACCACATTAGCTTTACCGGGGTGATAATGGATATCTAGGTCATAATCTTTGATTAGCTCTAACCACCTTCTTTGTCGTAGGTTTAGGTCAGTTTGGGTGAAAATGTATTTGAGATTTTTGTGGTTGGTATAGGTGTTGCAGTGGTGCCCAATTAGATAGTGCCTCCAGATTTTTAGAGCGTGAACCATCGAGGCTAGCTCGAGGTTGTGCGTGGGGTAGTTTTCTTCATGCGGCCTCAGTTGGTGGGACGCATAGGCTACCACCTTGTCATAGCCCGAATTTTTCGGGAATTAAATAATTAATTAAATATCGATTTTCCAAAATTTATATTAAATTGTAAAGCAAATCAGTTAAGTAAAGTAAAATGGGAAATAAAAATTTCTTTAATAAATCATGGTTAAAATTATTTTTAATAAATTATTTGTGTGTAATTACACTCTCTTGAATTTTCTCGGATTTTTCGAAACTCCAGAATTAAAATTTAATATTACAAAGATCAGTTCAACAATTATTTAAATAAATTCTTTTCCTTTTCTCGGGTCGTTCCTGGTCCAATCTCTTTTTGTCCTTCTTTTCTGCCTAGGTTGTCGTTCCCGAAACCCTAATCCCCCGAAGTTTCAAATCCGATAGACTCGGATTTATTCAATTCCGTTTTATCGAATATCCATTTTTCTTCCCTTTTATTTTATTGAATAAAATCCAAATCCTCAATAATCAGAATAGTCATTTCGTCCCGAAACCTCTTTGGTCTCTCCAATTCCAAATAAATATTCCGATTCCGAAAACGTCTCGTTAATCCGAAGTTCCAAAAATAGTTCAGAATCCCAAATACTTCCGTGACTCCTAAATCCCAAAATATTTCCCCCGATTCTCTAAAAATCCTTAAATTCCAATTTTGATGAAATTGAAATTTCCCGAAAAAATCTTCCATTTTTTCTTTCCAATTTTACCCCTTTTCCTTTTTCTTTCCTTTCCTTTTCTTTTCCTCCCTTCTTGTTTTTCTCTTTCTTTCTCCTGGGCACTGTTCTTCTTCCTTCTTCGTTCTTCTTTTCTCCTCCTCTGCCTCTCGAGGCTGGGCTGCCTCTGCTGCCTCGTCCCCGAGCCAAGCTCCTCTGGCCCGGCCTGACCCTGGCCCAGCGCCCCCTCCCGCGCCCGGCCCACGCTCCTGCCCTAGTCGCCGGCTGCGCCTATCCCTCGCGCCGCCGTCACCCGTGCGCCACAGCCGCCGCCTCCCGCGCTCATGCCGACGCCGGTCTCCTGAAGCCACCCTATATATAGCAGCAGCGCCACCACCTGCGGCTGCTCCCGTGCGCCCACCTCTGCCGCCGCCGCTGCAAGCCGTCATCTCCTCTGCTGCAGCTGCCGCCCTGCTCCGATCTGCGCCGCTGCCTGGCTCTGCGCCCTATGCTGCCGCCTCCTCCTTTGCTGCAGCTGCCGCCCCACGCCTGCGTCTGCCACCGCCCCTACCTCGTCAGAGCCACCGTGTGTGCATCGTTGTCGGCGTCGTCGCTTTTCCTGCAGCCGGTGAGCCACAGCCGTTGCTCCCCTCTTTTCTTCTCTCTGTGTCGCCGTCTGCCGCCGACGAGCCGCCGTCGTCACATCGCCTTGTTGCACGCCGCGACACCACGCCCGAGCCGCCGTCGCCCTGCATCTATGCGCCGCCAGCCCGCCCCTGCCGCCACGCCTCTCGCCGATGCCCTGCTGCCCGAAGCCGTCAACGCCTCTGTGACCGAAGCCTGTCGCCGGTGAGCATCTCAGCCTCGCTGATTTTTTTCTCTGCCTAACACTCTTCTCCGCTCTGTGTCCGGTCATCGGCGTCGTCTCCACGTCGTAGTGCCCCAGCCCGCACCGTCCTTGGAACGTCGTCGCCGATCTGCGCCCATGTCACCGTCATCCGCCTCCGTCGGGCGTCACCGTCGAATGGCCGTTCCCTGAGCCGGCTCCCCTTTTCTCCTTTTCCATCTGGGCGTTGTCGTCGGACCGTCATCCTCACACTGGAAACCACCGTCCCTGCCGCCAGCTGCTGTCGTCTCGCCGGATGTCTTCCCTGCCGCGGGTCGCCGCCCCGACCTCCCTTGCCTTGTACCGCACCGGCATGCGCCATAGCCGAGTGCGCGAGTTCGTCACGCACTCGGGACATCGATTAGTGGACACCACGGCATTGGGCCCCGATGGATCTCTCTCCAGTGAATGACAACTAGGACCCATGCATTTATTCCGGGATATGTCGACCTCCGATTCCCCGAAGTCAATTTAAACCGACTTATGCATTCGATCCTGTGAAATTGAATTCGAGCTGTTAATCCATAGCCTTAGATCTGTGCCACGCCATCTGCCTTGTCAGCCCTAAATACTCAGTGTCATCTGACTCAGCTGTCACCTCGGTATTTTATCCACGTGTGTTGCCACCTCTAAGCCACTCACCCGCTGATCTACGTGGAATCTTAATCATCAGTCCATCTAAACATTTCCTCTGTTCCATAGACCGAGTCCACATGAGCCAGTCTCTGACAGTGGACCCCACGTGTCAGTCCCCTTTTAAAATATTTATTTAATTCGAAAATCTAGAGAATATTACAGGGAATATTCTTTTTCCTTTTCTTTTTGGATTTATTCTGAATTCAATCTTCCGGAGGCCGTATCTTTTCCGTCCGAACTCCAATTCGACCCATTCTTCTTCCTAAATTTATCTAAAATCATGATCTACCTGTTTTTGTACTTTTTATGTACGTTTTATTTGGAGTTTTTTAGGGTTTTTCATCATTTTGCGTATAGTCTATCGTAATCGCCGATTCAGAATATCGCGGAGTCTGTGAAAGAGTTCGGAAGATTTGCGGAAGACGTTTTTGATTACAAGGCAAGTCACACGACAATCTCTTTGAGCATGTTGATCCCATTTGTGAAATCTATTTTATTTTAAAGTTATTGCATGAAATGTTTTGGAATGACATTATATGGGTATTTATTTATTATCCAATATCCATTGATAATTATGACCATTTTGATGTTAATATCTATACCTTGATATCCTGGGTGACTAATATTGACTAGCTGGATGTTTAATTATTTATCTGGCTAGATTCCCAGAAACTTTAACGTCATTTTATGTGGGTAATTAATGACTCATTTATGATTAATTATTGATTAATGGCTATATTTTTACGTCGATTGGTCGTTGTTGGTTAATTAATTGAGCAAACTAAAATATGAATGAATGGTGGGTTGCGAGCACTAGGGTTATGAATGTTGCTAGCGGTGCTCGTGACAGTTAAGGACCGGTTCGCGAACTACTTGTTGCGAAGCAACACTCGTGCTAACCACAAGCTAGAATGTGATAGCATGAGTTTAAAGTGTGCCGAGTTCAATAGGAGGCACCAGGGCATGTTTGTGGTTGATATAAGTTCACACATGGCAGTGACAATAAGACCATGCTTCGGGTGTCGGGCCGTCTCACAGGAAGGCACTTGATCACCCCTACCAGAGACCGAAGGTTCGGCAGGAGGCTCTCCTATTGTGCAAGTTACATAGATAATCTTGTCACAACTCCTTTCCGAGATACCGTGGTGGTATTGAGGCGTATAATGATGTGTGGTGGAGTTGTGTCTTGTGGGTAAATTGGTACACCTCTGGCCAGAGTAAAACTATTCGAATAACCATGCCCACGGTTAAGGGTGAGCCTAGCAATGTTTTCTGTGATTAGTCCCACACTACTTAATAATGTTGATAAATGATGGAATCTGATAGCTCCAGTTTTGAGGGAATATGGTTTGGGCTTGAACTGCATTGGAGCGTTGTTCAGAGATTGGTTCAATGCTGATAATAATTAAATTACACTGTTTTTAATGGTTTTGAAAGCAATAGTTTTAAATGTTGTTTTATGAAACAAGCTATACTATGCTTTTCCTTTGGTATTGTGCTGCATTATTTTGCATTCCCTGTGTGGCTTGTTAAGTACACTGGGTGGTTCTCAGTCTTGCTATATCGCAATTACCAGAGTGAAGCTTTGCAAGGAGGAGAAGTTGGTGTTTGGCTTATACCCTAGTTGAGCTGCCTATGGCTTGGTGCTAAAGCTACGCTAGTTGCTGTTTCGCTGCTGATTTCTTTTGTATGAGGACTAAGTGCCTCGATTGTAAGTATTTATTGTTATTACATTTTGGCTATGCTTATCAAATTGTCGATTTGTGTACCTCGGCTGATTCCTGGATGAGGATTTAATACACAAATTAGCTTTGGAAATTCTAGTGAATTTCTAGGCGTGACACACCTTGCCCTCTTGCATCAGCACACTCCCCAAGCCTTGCCGGGATGCATCACAATAGATCTCGAAATCCTTCCTGACGTTCGGCAGGACCAAGATGGGGGCCGAAGTCAGTTTCTCCTTTAGGGTGTCAAAACTTTTCTAGCACTGGTCCGTCCATTCGAACTTCTTCTCCTTTTTATGCAGTTGGGTCATTGGGCGAGCTACTTTTGAGAACCCTTCTATGAATCTTTTGTAGTATCCTGCTAGTCCTAAAAAGCTCCTTACTTTGGTCACAGTCCTAGGGGCTCTCCATTTGGTCACTGCCTCGACCTTGGATGGATCTACTGCTACTCCTCCTGCAGAGATTATGTGACCGGAAGCTCACTTTCTCAAGCTAGAAGTCACACTTGCTATATTTGGCGTATAGCTAGTGTTCCCTTAGCTTCTCTAGTACCATCCTGAGATGTACTACATGGTCCTCTTTTGTCTTGGAGTAGACCAGGATATCGTCGATGAACACGACGATGAACTTGTCTAAGAATTCCATGAACACTTTGTTCATTAAGTTCATGAAGTAGGCTGGGGCATTAGTCAGCCCGAAGGACATGACTGTGAACTCATACAGGCCATACCGGGTGGAAAAGGTGGTTTTGGGTACGTCTTCCGACCGGATTTTTAGCTGATGGTATCCTGACCGGAGGTCTATCTTTGAGAACACACAAGCCCCCTGAAGTTGATCAAATAGGTCGTCGATCCTGGGGAGGGGGTACTTGTTTTTGATCGTGACTTCGTTCAAGGCCCGATAGTGCACACACATCCTTTGGCTGCCATCCTTCTTCTTAACGAAGAGTACTGGGGCTCCCCATGGGGACAAACTGGGCCGAACAAATCCCTTTGCTTGAAGGTCTCGGATTTGTTCTTTCAATTCTTCTAGCTCATAGGCTGGCATCCGGTAAGGGCCTTTGGATATGGGCGCCGTACCGGGCATCAGATCAATGACAAACTCAATGTCCCGATCTAGCGACATCCCTGGTAGTTCCTCTAGGAATACGTCTTGGTATTCCTAAACTATAGGGGTCTCTTCTAAGAGCTGGTTAACCTGACATCCTCTTGAGTTGTTGCCAACCTGTCTTGGCAATCCTACCTTAATCTTGATTTGGCCCCAATCGGGGTGGACTAGGGCTGTCTCCCTTCGGGCGTAATCGATTACCCCTTGATCCTCTTTTAGCCAGTCCATTCCTAGAATAACATATAGGTGTTGAGAGGGAAGGATTATAAGGTTTGTGGGGAAAATTACTCCTTGGAGAAGGAGGGGGACATTTTCAAAAATCCTAGTTACGTGCAGGTCTCCTCCTGGAGAGTGGATGATCATGGGTTTTGGCAAATCGGTGATCATTATTTGGTGTTTCTTGAGGATTTTTGGTGATATGAAGGAATGCAATGCTCCGGAATCAAATAGTATAAGGGTAGGAATGGTATGGATCGAGAACATGCCGATCAGGATGCCTTGGTCATCCTGTGCTTCCTCTATGTGAATGTGGTTCACACGCCCCCTTGCAATGGACATCATGGTCCTCATCTTTACTGGTATTTGTTGGGCTGCTCGAGGTGCAGCCGGGGTGGTCATAGCTCGAACCGGGGTGGTCCTGGTTGGGAACCGAACTGGCGCAACCTGACGCTGGGGGCATGCTCTGGTGAAGTGGCCCTTATCCCCACGTTGGTAGCAGTTGAGATTGGTAGGGCCTTGTCCCGGTGCAGGGATGGTGGGTGCTGGCGTACGGACCTCTGAGGTTTGGGGGCGAGCTGCAGCTGCAGTGGGTGCTAGGACTGCAGGGCGAGGCCGAGGTGCTAGGTACACAGGCCACCAGGTTTGTGGGTTAGCATTCTTGAACCTCTGTCTTCCCTGCTGCTTATTTTGGAAAGCGGCAGCCTTGCGCTTCCTGTTGGCTTCTACCCTCCGGTTATTTGCCTCCGATTTCAGGGCCTTGTTCACCATGCTTTGGAAGTTGGCATGGTCCTGAATGATTAAAGGCCCACGCAGGGTGTCGTCCAGCTCACCCAGGAACTTATTGATCTTTTCCTCTTCGTCTGGGATGTCGGCAGGGGCATAGCAGGCCAATTGGGTGAACTTGTTTAGGTAACCCTGCACACTCAGGTTGTCTTGCCTGCGGGTCCTGAATTCATCCCTCTTCATCTTCATGATGGCGACGGGCACGAAGTTGTCCCGGAATGCCGTCGTGAATTCCACCCAATCGGGCTCTCCAGCTTCGTTCTCTTGGGAGGCTTTATAAGCGTCCCACCAATCACCGGCTGGGTCGTCCAGTTGGCTAGAGGCAAAATGAACTTTATCCCCATCACTAGCTTGGATGAGGTCTAACTTCTTCTCCATCATGTGGAGCCAATCTTTAGCTTCAAGCGGTTCCTCAGCTTCGGTGAAGACTGGTGGCTTAGTCCTCATGAATTCACCGTAGTTGGATGGTCCGCGGTTCGCCTGCGTGGCTGGCCCGGTTTGGGCAGGCTGTCCTCCCGGGGTGGGCTGGCTGCCCGAGGCGTAGAGGTTGGCCAAGGTCTGCATGATTTGGTTTTGGGTGGCCAGCAATTGAGCTATTGTTGGATCGGCTGGGGGCGGTGGGGGAACTGGCTCACTAGCGCACGCAACCCTAGGTCCTGACGCTCGGGTGTTCACCATCTGAGAAAAAGAAGGGTGAGAAACATTCAGGGGTAGCGTGTTTATCTACTTGTTTTGTTTTTCTTAGTGCTATAAGGAAACCAAGTTGTTCACACATAACCATCGCAGTCTAATATTATCATAAGGAAGCTGCACTAGCGCAAGCTTCCGTACAGACTAGCTCTCCTACTACGCATAGCTTGCCGTAGGGAGAGATCATACACAAGCCAGTACATAAACATGGATGCTAGGATGCTAAGCTACCTCAACTACTCATATCATGCAGTTAGAGGTGATACAACACAGGACTAAGCCTACATGGCTTCTACTACGATTATCTAAAAGGGGGGGTGATACGGGCAAGAGGTCTCGTTAAACAAAAAAGGTCATCTGCTCGGTCCTCTACCGGGGTAGCTCAAAGTCGCAGCTACTCGTCTAGCCAACTGCCGTGGCCGAAGGTGGACGGCACGGTGCCTCTCACCCCGGTGAAGTCCCACTCCCCGCGTGGGGAACGGTTGCGGCTACGGCTGTGGCCACGGCCGCGACGGTAGTCGGGGCTAGAGCTGGTGCTGGGCTCCTCTGGGTCGCTTGGAGTAGGGCTGTGCCTAGTGGAGCTGCGTCCACGCCCACACCCACACCCACACCCATGGCCACGGCTGCGGCCATGACCACAGCTGCGGGAAGGGGTAGTGTCGCGGGCTGGACGAGGAGGCAGTGCAGCGGGGGCTGGTGGAGACTCATCCGACACGTGGGGCTCGATCTCCTTGGGGTCCTTAGAGGTGTCCAAGGTGACCTAGATCACCACAGAGGAGGGCCCAACGTGTACCACCGTGGTGTCCAGGCTCGCTGAAGAGTGCGCCACAAGGCCACAAGCAGTCGACGTCGGGGAAGATGCGGACACAGCTATAGTCGCGGGAGCCGTGTGTAACGCCCAGAAATTCACCACCGAAATTCTGAAGATTAATGTGTATTAAATCCCTGCCTAGGAAAGCCAGGGTACACAAGTCCAAGTTGCCACACATAGTGTCTTACAAACAGAGTAAAATTTATATTATAGAATGCAGCAGAAAAGTAAAACAATGTCTATGAACATCAAGTCGAGCAGCAGCTTCCATCCCACAAGCACTATGACGGCGGAGCCAGCCTATTCCTCAGGATGATCCTCGTCTGACGTGCTCTCCAACGCTGGGAGGGGAAAATGGAGCAAGGCTGAGTACCACCCACAGTACTCAACAAATCACACCCACAAGTATGCATATGTACAGGGTACAAAGATGAGCTAGGGTTCACTTTGCGTAAAAGCAGTTACAAAAGGTAGTAGTTCATAAACAGTAAAAAGTTGATTTATTTAACAATATTAATTCTCCACTGATTAACGTTATACCACGTTAACCAGGCCTAACCATTCTCAACTGATTGACGCTACACCACGTCAACCAGTCTCCACTGATTAACGTTATACCATGTTAACCAGACACCTCCGGTTACCGTTACACCACGATAACCGGTCTCCACTGATTAACGTTACGCCACGTTAACCAGTCACCACCGGACAACGTTACACCACGCTGACTAGCTTTTCCTGATCAACGCTACACCACGTTGACCAGGCCGCGCTGATGGAAGTTACACCACGATCACCAGGCGTCACTGATGAGCGTTACACCATGCTCACCAGTCTCCACCGACTAGCATTACACCACGCTAACTGGTCACTCCCGATCAACTCAACCACGTTGACCGGACTCGACACCTTCCACCACACCAGTTTTATGAAACCAGATCGATTATCTAGGGTGAGACTAATCACGGTGAGTCTTGGCCAATGTGCCCGTAACCGCGGGCGCGGCTATTCAAATAGTTTTGCTCTGATCAGAGGTGTACAACTGTACCCACAAGACACAGCCCCACACACGTTCCCGTGTGCCAGTACATCACCACGATGTCCCGTGAGAGGCTGTGACAGGTTCACGAAACCCCTCCCTAACCGTCCACACCACACTGAGGTTGCACCTGCCGACAGGGCACGCCATATTGGCCAGGCTACCCCCCTTGCGCCACGGTGAATTCAGCAGCCGATCAACCATACCCCAAGCCGACCCAACTCCATCCCGCTCACCCTCTTCTTCGGTGCCTAGGAGAGGGAGAAGAAACGCTTCAAGCCCAGCCATTGCTCACGCTGGCTTGTGAAAAGTACGAAAAGTTGCCCAAGTGGTTCCTGCGAACCAGTCCTTAATCGCCATGGGTGTGACAAGCAAAACCATACACCCACAGCCCACCATTTAGTTCAAATTTTATTAATTTAACATCAGCCTATCCAGAATTCCATTCTTGCGACATAGAGTCGAATTATATGAAAAGGTAGTATTTAAGCCCCATGTGAGCTATGTTGCTAAGCATGGCTAAGCATTTCTAAGAATAGTAATTTAATCATATTGTAAACCAAGTGACAAGGATTCAGATTCCAAAGCTAAGGCAAAGTCCTAACATTGCATAGGTTATAGCCCACCCACATGAAATATGGAAATAATGCAGTTTACTTATGAAAACAAAACAACTTAGCGAAAAGCGGGTACAAAGTGATCAAGGTAACAGTGCAACTTGCCTTGCTCCGGCTCAAGGTACTCTGCAACGATCTCGAAATACGCGGGAGAATTACTGGCGTCGGATTCTACAATAAACAATACATAAACAATTAAAAACAGTACATGGAGGCAATCAAACATGGGCTGAAAATATTTTTAAAGAATTCTTGGCATTTTTCTAGATTTAATGAAATTTGAATGGACTTAATCGGAGTTCGTATGAATTAGTTATGATTTATTGAAGTTTTACTGCTATTTTCAATGTAAATATAATTAACCAGCGATTTAATGCGCATTTAACCGATTTATGACGTCACCAGACCGAGAAGCTGACGCCGACAGACAGGCCCCACCGGCCAGTGGCGCACGGGAGGCAGGCGCACGGTGGACCAAGTCCACCGCGGCCGAGGGCGAGCGCACCACGTGGCGCCACCGCGGGCGACCATGCGGGTGAGCGAGCGGGCGGCCCCGATCTGCCACCCGATAGATCAGACGGCCCTAAGGAACGGCGGCCGAAGTCGGCCGTCCCGAGCGGGAGGCGGCGGTGCGCACGCGACTCGATGGTCGCCGGCGGCGACCACACGAAGGACGAAAAGGAATAGGAAAACGGAGAGGGTTCTCACCGGCGGCTCGCGACGGCGAGTGATGGCGGCGATGAAAAAGCGGCGGCGGCTTCGGGACGACGTCGTAGACGATGCTCCGACGGCGGCGAACGAGCGAGAGGCGGTTACCGAGGCGTCCTGGAGGATGAGGAGGATGGAAGAGGAGTTAGGGCGGAGAATGGAGACGCGGCGCGGCGGGAATTGCCGGCTGGAGAGGAGACAGAGAGCCGAAACCCACCGTGCGCGAGGGCGAGGCAAGCGGGCGAGTCTCGGCTTCCACGGAGTGGTGGCCGAGGTGCTTCCCGACGCGGCGAAGGTGATGGCGGTGGCGGAGTCCGGAACGGCGGCGAGCGACGGCCGGAGTCAGCGGAAAGGCGGCGGAGGCTCGGTACTCGATGGCGACGGGGTTCTAGGGCACAGGAAGGCTCGGCGTGTTGGGGAAAAGGCGGAGGAGAGGGCGAGGAAGCTTTTTATGCACGCGAGCGAGCGAGATCGAGGCCGAACGGCTCCAATCGTGCACGGGAGAGAGAGCGATAGTGTGGAGATCGTGCGCGTGATTCGCGAGGGAGAGGGGACATGGATGCCGGAGAACTCGGGGAGTGGGCGCGGACTCGGTCCCGCTCCGTTTGAACCGGAGGAGAGCGCGGGAGGAGACGGGAGCGAGCGCCGATCGGACAGCGGAGGGGATTTTCCCCTATGCCCGATTTGGACGGAGGTAGACGACAGGGCTAACAAGCGGGCCTGGCCTGTCAGCGGGGCAGCGCGCGGGCGTGCGGGCGTCGCGGCCTGACGAGCGGACCCCGGGCGCAAAGAGAGAGCGAGCGGGAGGCAAACACGGGCGCAGGATGGGCTGGCCCAGCGCGGGGAGAGGGAGGCCGGGGAGGAGCAGGCCGGCGGGCGTGTGCGGGATGGCGGCACAGGAGCGGGCCGTCAGCCCAGAAGGAGAAAAAGAGAAAAGAAAAAGGGAAAGGAATTTCCCAGGGTGATTTTAATTCCAGTGAACGTTTTTGATTTATTAAAAATAGCTCCAGTGCTCTGAAAATTCCACTAAAAATCCAGTTAATGTATTTTGGCACAGGGGACATAAGAAAAATATTCCCGGCCACAATAATTTATTATTTGCATTCCTGCACATTTAATTTAATTCCTCTGGCCTTTTAAAATTTGTTTTTCTTGGGCATTTTCACAGGTATTATTTAGTGTGGCTAAAATCAGGGTGTGACACCGTGGTAGAGGTAGTAGGGGGTGCAGTGCCGACTGGGGTCAAGTAGATCGCCCTCAGAGTCGATGTCGACGCCTGCCCCAAGTACTGGCTAGGGGCAAACGTCATCCCTAGCAGGAACGGGGCCACACGTGCAGCGGTCCTCGGGGAGGCGGGGGCACTGTCCAGCACCGTCTTGGGTGGTGCTGAGGTAGAGCCCGGTGCCGGCATGGGTGTAGATGAACCGGTGCCTACTGCAGTGGTAGAACTCGTTGCCATCGTGGAATCGGTAGTGGGGGTGACGACCGTGGAGGGAGCCTCCGGAGTCTTGAAAGCAGCCAGGTAGGTAGCACGTGAAAGCTCACCTGACGCCGCGAGTGTCCCTGGTAGGAACGAGGAGTGGGGGTCCCTAGTTGGTGCGTGAGTCAGGGCAGCTGTTGAGGTAGAGCCCGACCCAAAAGCTGGTGCAGTCGCGTCGGGAGCTAGGCGTAGGGCCACCTCCGTCTCCAGCAAGGTGGGGGAACGTGCACTGATGGTGGCGGCAGAGCCGTAGGAGAACTGCTCAGGGCGTAGAGTGGAGTCATGTCGTGCTCGGCCAGCACGGGTGCAAACCTGGAAGGTACTGTAGCGTACCCGGGAAGGAACAGGTAGATCGAGATCGCCTGGGCAATCTTCGCCGGTGCCGCGCCTAGGGTGGAGGCTGGTGAAGACACCAGGGCAGTGGGTGGTGTAGCGACCCTGGTGGCAGGCCAAGCTGAGGTAGGGACTACCGCCGTCGCCGGTCGGGGTGCTGTGGCAAATGTCGCTGCTAGAGCTGTCGCTGGAGCAGAGGCTGTCGAAGAGGCCCGAGCGGCGACTTGGGTGAAGGCCGAGGTCGGTGAAGCAGTGATGGTCGTGGAAGCTGACGAGGTAGTTCGGGCAGCCCGAGTGAAGACGCGCGTGAAGGCGGAGGTCGGTGCAGTTGCTGGAGTAGTGGCGTGCGTAGGAGCTGGTGAAGCTGACGGTGGAGGGGTCGGAGCAGCTGCTGGTGCAGAAGCCAGTGGAGCTGGCGGTGGAGGAGTGGAAATGCCTGCTAGGGAAGCTCGTGCGGAAGCCTGAGTAGCGGCTCCTGCCGAAGCCTGAGCTGACGCCCGTTCCTCTCGGTGGTTCTCGCCGAGGCGAAGCTCCAAGTCGCGGATGCGCTCTCCTCGGTGTACGTAGTGCAGTCGCAGGGACTCGTACCGGCCCTCCATCTTGCTGTAAGCGGCTGTGGTGTGAAACAGCTGTCCTTTGACCATATCAGTCTCCATGAGAGACTCACTGTACCAAATTGCCAGCAGGTAACGCTGGTCGTGGACGTGACGGATGTAGTACTCCCGTGGGTCACGGGGGTCCATCTGGATTAAGGATTTAAGAGTAAGTCAAAGAGTCCAGACGCAAGAGAATGACCTTAGGGGAAGAGAAGTAAAAGACCCTAGAATTTGCTTGCAACTCATACTAAACACCACGTCGAAAGGGGAGGGGGGCTCTCTATGGCTCAACGCTACGTTCTTAGGGGAAAGGCACCATTGGTCAAGTCCTACAGTCGAGGTGGCTCTGATACCAGGTCTGTCGGCCCCGGGTTTTTAGCACTGGAACCTCTAATGCATAGAGTACCAAATCTTTGGATCAGTAGTTTGGCACTTACATGACATCACTGGTACCATTGCAACTTACGAGATAGAGTCTTATAATACTTGACATTAAAAAAAGGGGTTGCCTGCGAAGGGACCTAAATAACCAAAAGTCCTGCGGTAAACTAGCAAAAGGTGCATAGTACCAAATCTCTGGATCCCACCAAGAAGGTTGTGTCCGCCTTGCCAAGTCATACTTGGTTCGGCTTACCCTCATGCACGATGTTCAATTCCAATTCTACATTCCACCTACATTCCTAACCAAAGTTTTAGAAAAATTCTGAGTCTAGTCAAGACTAGTACAAGTCCCAGTGCTCTTTTAACCGCGAGCATGGCTATTCGAATAGTTTAGTTTTACTCACACTACAGTGGATGTACGCTTTACCCGCAATCCGTGGTGCACCCAACACATGAGACTTGCCACGTCCTAGTTTTTCGGATCTCCTAGCATTGCGGCACCCGCTCCAGAGACTATGTGCCCTCATGCACCCCCTAGCACTCCAATCCCGCCTTGCCAGTGGTGTGAGGAGTCTTGGACCTAGGGATGCCAAGGAGAGGGAAGCAACGTTCATTTTATTTGACATGTCATTTAACCCACAATCTATCCTCCTTCATCTTCATCGCAACACCACACCGTGAATCAGAACTGGCCATGAGTGGGTGCCACCCCACTAGAATACCCTAATCCGCTAGGTCTATGCCCATACGAGAATTGCGGTCGTAATCGGGTCGTTTCCTACCTGTTTTCTTGACTTGATCCTTAACTGACTAGGGTCGGTGCTAAGCTTTACCAGGAACCACTCATATCAATCCATGCTGCCCCAATCAAAAATGGTTTTGTTTCTTAGTTTTGATTTTCTCAATCAGTTTCCGTACGTCTTGTGAGCGGCAATTCATGTCTCCGCTCACATAAAATGACATTCGTCCCTTACTCGGAACGCTCGTCCCCATTGCGACCATTATCACATGTGAAAGGGGAATCTAATTTGCATTGCTAAGCAGTGTCAATAAATGGCTTCAACATATAATAAGAAATTATGGCATCAAGGTACAAGGCATCAACTCAATAACGGCTTTAAACGGAATTTAACATAGCATGCATTTTATTTGTAAATAAAAACCATTTCACATTAGGATCAATATGCTCAAGGAAGGGGGTGTGGTGACTTGCCTTGTTCGGCTACGGCGACTTCCTCCTCTGCGTCAAGGGGCTCATCGTCGCAAACGTAGCCTCGTCGAAACGAGCGAAAAGTCAAACTCGCGTCCAAACACAAATAAATAAAGAATAAATATAAAAAATGGGAAAAATACCAAACTAGTGCCATTGGATAGATCTTGATTTTAGATGAATTTTGGTAAAAGTTTCACTCGATTTGGACTTAGGATGAAAAAAATATGGGCTTCCAAAGATTCAAATTTGAAATAAATCAAACAAAAGCAAAAGTTACTGTTGGCCCACTTTATTTACAGATCCTATTATTTTTCTTAAGAAAAGTTCTTTTCTTTCACTGGCAACTGTAGCCCACTAGTCAGGAATCTAGGAGACCCAAAATAACGCCCTCTGTGTCATTGACATATAGGGCCCAGGGCTGATTAAATAGGGGAATTAAATTCCATAAGCCTAGGAGGCCCACATGTCAGTAGGGGGGGGGGGGACTAAATGAAGGAGCAGCTTCCCTCTTCTGCTGGTACGGCGGCGGCCAGGAGCAGGAGCAGACGGTGGTACGCACGTGTGGCTGCGGGGGCCAGAGCGCGTGCGCACGGTCGGGGGAGGGGTGAGGACGCGCGTGGGCGGTGATGCTGCGCACCGCAGCGAGGGAAGCAAAGAGGGGGGTACGGGAAAGGGCTTCGAACCGGTGGTCTGAAGCAGGAGGCGGCGGGGCGACATCTCTGGTCCTCCGGTCCGTGGGCAGCGGCGAGGTGCAGCAGGTGGCAGGCGGCTGACGCAGGGCGCCGCAGCGTCTAGCTGCGCGCAGGGAGGCGTAGGGCGGTGAGGGGGCGAGGACGAGCAGTACTACGGTGAGGGTACGCTGGCGGGGCGGTTGGGAGAGAGGACGTGCGTGGGCGGCGGCGCAGATGCGGCAAGCAGGGGCGGTCTGTGGCCCGGTGGGCGCAGCATGGGGCCGGTACGGCTCGGGTCCGAGCGGGGCTCACCGCGGCGGCGCGGTTGGCGCGGAAGAGAGAGCGCGAAGGAGGTGGCACGGGGAAGGGGACGGCCGCGCGGTCATCTGCTGTGCGACTGCGCTGGCCGACAGGTGGAACCGGCGTGGTGGACGTAGAGCGGGCGCGCGCACGTGCGGCACGGGGCGGGCACCTAGCAGGCAAGGCCCGGTCGTCGGGGCTGGCTGGCTAGGCTGCTCGTCCTAGTAGCAAGGGAGGGAAGAGAGAGGGTGCTGGGCCGGAGGGATGGGCCAGCCCACCGTGGAGAATGAAAGGGGGAAAATGTTTCCTTTTTCTCTCTCTCCTTTTATTATTTATTATTTATTATTATATATTTAACTTTTTTGTTTTTCTTTTGAGGAGAGAGAGAGGCTAGCCAACTTTACAATAAATGTTCTTGTACACTAGTATTTTTATACACAAACATTTTTAGGATTTTTTGATTTAATAAAACCTGGTGTGAGTCTTCGACTAAATAAACTCATATTTAACTCTTGGCACTGGTATAAAACAAAATTAAACTTCAGAAAATTCAGTATGATGCAACTTTCGAAAAAGTTTCTATCGGTTTTGAATTTCGATTTCTGATTTTTATTCTAAATTTTTAAGGATGTTACATTTCTACTCGGTTCCAACCGCCGCCGGCGAGGTCTCCGAGCAACGGCCCCCCAGCGGCGGCGGCGAGGCGGCCACCCACGAAGCGGACCACGGGGGACGGCGCCGTCTACCGCCGGAGGAACGGCTGCCCCCGGCCGCGCGCGACAGAGCCACCCTGCGAGGTAAGATCATACCCACTCTCTTCCGCTTTGGCCCGCCGCCGTCGCCGTCGCCGGAGATAGACCTAACGCGCCGCGATCCCATCACCTGCTGCTGCGGCCATTAGGGCCTGTGGAATCTTACGGGCCTCGTCATCAGCGGGGAAGAGAGAGAGAGAGAGAGAGAGAGGATTGATGGATGAGGTCCCCGGCGATTGGCTGGCCTTTCCATTTGGTGCGAAGAGAAGCGGGTGAGAGAGAGGAGGGGAGGGGACCCAATCTATCACACCCACGGCTCCCTACTCCGTGGACCACACGAACAACAACTCCAATTTTTTTCTATTGGCCACAACTGCTACACGTACCGACGGGATGTGCACGCAGTTTACCTTTTGTGATGTACGGAACGGAACGGAATGGACTCCTGAGTAGACGAATGATTTGGGATAACTATTTGAGGGGTATAAACGGATGAAGTAGAAAACTGGATTTAAAACAATTTTCTAAAAAATTCTTATATACAGCGTTTTCGTAAAAAATATGTCATTTAGGAGCTCGAAAAACGCGTCACCATTCCATTAAGAGAAAAAGAATAGACCCACACAAATACTGTTCATAATTTCATCCTTTTCATAATTTTGTAACTACTATTAATAGAACATGGATGTTTTAACTTTTAAGACTTATTAGTACTTCTGAGTATGAGTATAAAAACTAGTAATGTTTATTTTCTAGGATAAAAATGGGAAGAAATCGATGAAAGCGCCTCGAAGTTCCGTGATGATTTATATTGAAAACAAGAAGAGCTAAAAGGACTACTACGGCTTAATATCAACAAGGCATTAAACCCTATGTCAAGCACAAAAAAATCAATCATGTGGAAAAAAAACTTCTTGAGCCTCGTTATGTGATTTATTCGTGAGCGTAGCGTTTTTCTTTTTATGTGTTGTGAGGTCCCCTCCCTCTTGAGCTTTCTCCTTGGGACTTTGATGCCACATGTGATAAATCCTCTGCCCATGTCTTTGTCCAGAAATCATTTGATGATCTTGCATATCTCTGCGTTAGCTGGCGTAGCATCGTAGAGCAAAGCGTCCAGAGTGCTGCCATTTATTGCGCTTGTAGGCTGGTGCATACTGACAGATATGGAATTTAGCAAGAGCAAATCTATCTTTCCCTCCACTTAATAAAACTAGATGGGATTTCTGTTGTACCATTGGTTACACCATATTTCTGCAAATTTCGAGCTAAATTGAAGTAGAGAAACAAATTTTTTCAGGTCCGGCGAAAAAACTACTTTCTTTTTTCAGATAAAGGAACAATAATATAGCTCTTTAATATTTAGATATGATTTGTCACATTATGCAAAGTTCGCAAGATTTTACAGTATGACGGATCAAGTTTAAGCGTGCGGTTTGCTCATGTCGCTCTTCCATGAAATGATAGATAGGGTATTTGTAAGAGTTTAAGGCTTACCAAACGACAGTAAACTATTATCTATACCCTTTGCTAAAAAAAACAAAGTTGGTACACTGGAGACTTTTTTCCTTGTTCTCATCTACAGAATATATAGTATCATAATTGGCGTTTAGACTTAGGGCCCTCATCTAAAATTTTTCTAAGGATGAACTGGACCGAGCACAATTTGTGCAAGCGAATTAAAAAAATATATACTCCATATATATTAATAATACGCGTTATCGTGAAGGAAGAAGCAACTGGAAGTTGTGGTGGACACAGCGCCAAGAAGGCCAAATACCTCCAACCGGCCACAGCTGATCAGTGAGTAGGTTTAAACCCCAAACCCCACCCAATAATCCTCCTCCTTAATGATAAACACCAAGAAAATTAAATACTACATTTTTTCCCTTTTGGAGGCCCTCCACAATCATTTTTATTTTGGTTGTTGGTGATAGTGGATGGTGTTTCTTTTTTTATTCCATTTATTTATTTATTTTTTGCAGCAACAAGAAGGAGAAGAAGAGAGAGAAGTAGAAGAGGAGAGGAGAGGAGAGCTCCTCTCTCTCTTGCTTTTTTTTTTATCTTTTTCATATTGTTATCTTGGGATCTGATTTTTGTCCCCATACTGGGAGGGAGGGATTGATTTTCTCTCTCGTCTTCTTCTTCTTGTTCCACTCTTCATCCTCCTCCTCACAGCTCCACCAAGGCTGTGAAGGAAGGACAGCTTGGGGAGTTGGGTCCTGTGATAGCAATCTCTGCAGGCTTGTTCTGCCTCCCATGGGGAGCACACCATCAGGTCTCCCTCCATCTTCCTCAATTTTTTATCAGCCCACCTGCATCATTGGCCTCTGTTGGTTGCAGCAGCAGCAGGAAAAAATCTTTTTTTTTGGGTGCATATTCCCCCCGGATACGTGATTTGCTCTTCTTCTTGCTTGCTTGCTTCTGGATTTGTGTTGTCTGATTTTGGTGGGTGCAACTAATCCTTTTTGTTTTCCCGCGGTGTTGTCATGAGCTCAATCATTGGTTGGTCTCTGTCTCTCTGAATTATGCGTGGTGTTCGTGTGGTGTGCCTGCTTTCTTGAGAGCGGTGGTAGAGCTAGCGTCTCTGAATTGCGAGGTTTTCTTGGTGTTTCTGGTTATTTAGTTGACTTGGGGGATCTGTAATTATGGGAGCTCCATCTGAGGATTTTAGTGGATTGGAGACCTTTTGATGATGTTTGGGTTGGTTCATGGAGAAACTGAAGGTATGGTGTTTCTGCAGTTTGGTTTGGTGTTCTTTTACATCCTCATCTCAAAAGTTCTTGTGTTTCGTGGTGTCGATGCTTGGAGAAACCAAACCATGTTTGCTTCTTGGCTTCGAATCCACGGCTATCTTCTTGAATTCTGGGTTTCATGGTGTTCTTGGTAGATGAACCACCATTTGCTGTTGGGAGAGGAGCTTTCAGTTTCTAGCAGCTGCTTCTCCAGCTACCGGTAGAGCTGGCTTTTGGGAGAGATGACATAATTGAGCTTGATTACAGTGGAGTACTCTTTGATTTGTGGCTTGTTCTTGAATCTTTAATTTCCATGGATGCCTGCATGGAAGCCATGCTCATATTTCGCTAAAAAAAGCCATGCAGATAAAAAGCCCTGTTCCTTCTCTTTTCTATTGTGGAAGTGATCCTTGTGTTGGATTGCTATCTCATATTCTTCCTGTAATGGAATTCTTAGCTCTTATCATCAGAATTTAGGTGTGCCTCGTATTCTATTGTGTGTGACAAAAAGTTTTTGCCTTGGTCATTTCTCATGGTTTCCACCTCTTTATATCGTTAAAAACTAGTGAAAATTTGAGATGTAAACAAGTAAAAAAACTTAACTTTTATTATCTATTTGCTGGTCTCTACTCTCTAGCTAGCCATTTCAGATCATTTTATCTCGTCTTTCAGTGTGATTACGAAGCAAGGGGCCCTCCTATTGCGTTGCTGAGCCGATGAAGGAGCTCTGACGACTCTGGTGCATGCTTCTGCCATTAATCAATTGATCGAACAAGGTATTGCAGATAGTATTTCATTTATGAGTCCTTTCTTTTTTTCAGGGAAAAAAACCTACAAGTAAAAGTATCCGTGGCCTTGCAGTTCTTTTATGTGGTATAGAATCAATTATCTCATTTGGGTTCTTGAATTGATGCCTTATTTTGATGAACTAGAAAGAATTTCTAGCCACATTCTCGCCATCTTGATTATCTTGATAAGGAAGGAGCAAAAGGCCAATAAGCTAGCTAAACTCAGATGAAGGACCACCTATAGTTCTGTACCTTTAGCCTGCAAATCGGCATCTTACCTTGTCACTTCATAGTTTATATTCTTTTGTTTCTTGAGAATAACCTCTGTTCTTCCCTACAAATGCAAAAAAGAAAAGAACAAAACAGGGGTAACTGCTGCCAAAGCTGTGGGTTCTGAGGCTCTGAGCCTCACTAAATCGTGACTGGCCTTCGTATATCTCTTGTGTCCTTGCAACAGTAACAGAACTTTACTTTTTTAAAAAAAAAAGAAAGAAAGATCTGGCGATTACAGTGTGCTTTCATTTCTTCCTCTTAACTAATTCATCGTGTGGTTTGGACTTGACTGTCTCATAAATAGTTTCTTTCCCATTTAGCTACCTTTTTGTTGTCATTGTTTTGCTGAACCTTTTTCCTTCCCCCTTTTGACAGGCAACTCAATCAAAATTTGGGTTTGGTGAACTCTGTAATTGCTTCCCTGCAGTATCCATGCCTTTGCAGTACTCTTGCTAACTGAGTTGTCAAAGCTGTGACATGGCTACTTATTACTCAAGCCCTGGCAATGAAAGAGACTCACAAGCAATGTACCCAGCGGATTCCGGCAATTCATCATATCCTGTGCCATCAGCAATAGGAAACATGTTATATCCTGGCAATGGATCTTCTGGACCATACACGGAATTTAGTGGCATTATCCAGCATCAGCAGAATTTCATGGAGCTGCCTGGCCATCCAACTGCAATCTCTCAAGATTCATCGTCAAGGGAACCTAACATGGTCACATCTTATACGGAGCAACGCTCTTTTGGTCCTGCCAAAGATATGAGAAATGAGATGTTGATGCGTTTGATGGATGGAGCACATAGTGCTGGTGCTGATCTCATCCACAATGATACTCATAACGGTGCACAGATTGAGTTTGGCCTATTGAACAACCACAATTCAATGTGTGTTGCACCAGCACCGGGCCAAGGGTTGTCTCTGAGCCTCAACACGCATATCCTGGCGCCTTCATATCCATACTGTTCTGCAAAAACAGAGTTGCTAACGCCGCACTCTTATCAGGGTGATGATAACAGAATGAAGAATATGCAATCTGAGGCCTCACAGGCAATCCGAAACTCAAAATATCTGAAAGCAGCACAAGAATTGCTTGATGAGGTTGTCAGTGTTTGGAAGAGTATAAAGCAGAAAGCACAGAAAGACCAGGCTGAACCAGGAAAATCAGATAAAAAAGAAGCTGATGGGGGTTCAAAAGGTGAGGGGGTATCTTCCAACCCACAGGAGTCTACTGCCAATGCAGCACCTGAGCTTTCGGCTGCTGAGAAACAGGAGCTCCAGAATAAGATGGCAAAACTTATGGCAATGTTGGATGAGGTGTGTGAATCTGTTGCCATTCTATTTCTTAAAGAAATTCTGTTGCTCTTCTCTGTTCTTTGGTATTGAAATCAAATTGAAGTGTCCTAATGGTCTGCTCTTGCTTGGCTAAATGTTATACCAATAATTTGCACAAACATCAACAAACCTTCTGAAAGATTAAATTCATTTATATATACTAATACGAGCAAGCTTAATCTAGATATTCCAAAGTAAAGCTCCGGAAACAAATACTCGTCTAGTGGCAGTTGCAGCTTATATTCTCTCATATGTCAAAAGTCAATTGCCTTGTCCTGCCTTCTGTTGTCTTCTGAGAAAAGTATTGGTTGGACACTAGATTCTCCACCAAATCAGTGTTAGATATGACCTTAGTATTTACTATTAACATAGATGGGTCATGATCCACAGTTCAGAATTGTTTGATTTATTGCTAAAAATATGTTTGGCTTCTAACAAGAGCTTCGTAAGTTGGGCTTCTTGCAGAAGTTAGAGAGATGGGTCAAAGCCTCGAAGGTAACTAGTCTAGGTTGAGTTAAGCTTTTTTAAGAAAGCTTAGCTGCCTATAGTCCGACATGGAAAAAGCCTTTATCTTCTAAATGCTCAAGTTTCTAGCTTAAGGCCCTCCACTCACATGTCCTATTGAAATGTTAAGTGGCTACAGGAACCCTAAAAAAAAAAACTCTGTCCAGAAGTCAAACTGCTTAGCAGTTTCAATAAGATGAGTAGTGGTTTTACTGGCAAGCTAATGATATTCTTATTTGTTTGTCGTCATACAATTTCTTTTAATTTTCAGGTGGACCGAAAGTACAAACACTATTATCACCAAATGCAAATTGTAGTCTCATCTTTTGATATGGTTGCTGGGTCTGGAGCTGCCAAGCCTTATACCGCAGTGGCCCTTCAGACAATCTCAAAGCATTTCAGATGTCTGAAAGATGCTATCAACGATCAGATCAACGTTATCCGGAAGAAACTTGGAGAGGAGGAGAGCTCATCTGGCAAAGAGGGAAAATTAACTCGCCTCCGTTATATTGACCAGCAATTAAGGCAACAGCGTGCTTTCCAGCAGTATGGTTTGTTACAGCAAAATGCTTGGAGGCCACAGAGGGGACTGCCGGAAAACTCAGTTTCAATTCTTCGTGCTTGGCTTTTTGAGCACTTCCTTCACCCGTAAGTGGCTTTCTTTGCATTCTCGTTTCATTTGCCTGTTTTTGCTTTTGTTGTCATGACACTCTGTTGCTTTCTTAGGTATCCAAAAGATTCTGAAAAGCTGATGTTAGCGAGACAAACTGGCTTAACAAGAAGTCAGGTATTTTTTTTTCTATCATACAAAGACAACCTGTTATCTTATCATAATAACATAGTTACCAATCATTGTCTTGTGTTGATTTAATTAAAATATATGGTCACATGTTGGAATTACTAATGCATCTCAGTATTATACCCATATGCTGCAAAATATCTGCCATGCTGCAGGGCAACTGTTTATTATCTGCATGCAGATAAGCCTTTTTCTCATAATAGGTCATCTTAAATTTATTAAACCCTGTTCTATTAGTTCTGGAACCGTTCTATGTTGTAACAATGGATGCTAATACCATTTTAGCTTTGAACGAGTTTCCAACGATTTGTAAATGCTACCTATCTTTCTGCAGAACTTTGCGCTCTGCATCAAATCATTGGATATAATTAGTTTGCTGAACTCACTGATATTCTTCTTTGTCCTAGATTTCAAATTGGTTCATAAATGCCCGTGTCCGCCTGTGGAAACCAATGATTGAAGACATGTACAAAGAAGAGATTGGGGAGGCAGATCTTGACTCAAACTCATCCTCCGACAACGTACCAAGAAGCAAGGACAAAATAGCGACATCTGAAGAGAAGGAAGATCTGAAAAGCTCTATGAGCCAGACTTGTCAACCAAGCCAATTAGGTGAATCCAAAGCCAATATCGGGATGATGAGCCTTGGTGGAGCACCAGCCAGCTTCCACAACGAAGGCAACCAGGATGACAGCTTCATGAACCTAATGTTGAAGGATCAAAGGCCAGGCGAAGCCGAAGGCAGCCTCCTCCATGATGCCGTTGCCCATCATCCAGACGAGAACGCTCGGTTCATGGCTTACCATTTGTCAGGGATGGGGAGATATGGGAACAGCAATGTGTCATTGACACTAGGCTTACAGCATGCTGAGAACGGACTTTCAGTACCGAACACTCATCAGCCAGGTTTCGCCGGTGCTGGAGAAGAAATGTACAACTCCACTGCTTCTCTCGGTGTTGCTGCAGCTTCCTCTTCAGACTATGAATCCACGAACCAAATAGATCAACGGCAACGGTTCGAACCGTCACCTCTAATGCATGATTTTGTGGCCTAGATGCTCAAATACCAAAAAACACGGAGGCAGGATTTGCCTGGGGAAGCATTTGTAATTTGTAGTGCCAGAATAACATGCCTCAAAAAGCATGGAAATTGTAGCTGTAGTTGCATTTGGTACAGAAGGGGGGGGGGGGGTATAGCATGAAATGTAATATAATTAAGTTTAGTTGGTGGGGGGTTATAGGGGTAAAGAATCCTGTAAAGATGGAATACATCATACATGTAAAAGATTATGATTTTCAGAACCATGCTGTAAAAAAACACCTGTAATGACCACTTATCATCCAGGTATATATTGTTCAGACTATTGACAGAAAAAAGAAAAAAGAAAGAAAAGAAGAGGATCAATGGACAGATTGCTGGAGAATCTTCAGCTTTCTGTTCTGCTTCTGCAAGTTGATGCTTCAGGCTTTATGTTACTGGAGTTGAGCACCAGCTGTTGCTCTCCCTTTTATCTCTGTGGAAATGGTTTGTCAGTCCATGCACTGTTTGTTATTTCATTTCCATGACAATTTTAAATTCTAATTGGCAGCCCTTGCCGGTGCAGTGGCAACTGGCAACCCCAGGCCCAGGGACTGGTCTTGCATTTTGTACCAGTAAATGCGCACTGTTGCTGTCATGTGGGCCCGGGAATGGTACTCCCAAGTCTCCAACTATGGCTTCTCTGTGGGTTCGGTGGCTCCAATGGCTTAACAACCAATTGTCAATTATTGAGGAACTGGATGAGCCGGCTTTGCGAGGTGACCTCATGCAGGTAGGACTTAGGACCAATGTGGTTTGTTAGATTGTATATGTGGCATGGTATGGATCGAAAAGTTTTTCCGACTTATTAGAAACCGCCCAGTTCTAATTGTCATATTGTCTAAAGGCAGAATTGATTGGCCAATCTAAATGAAAACATAGGAAGTTGCGATCAAAGTGGATCAAAGTTGATCTTGCATTATTTTTTTTTTCTGACACGCAGGGGAGCTGCGTGTCATTTTATTAAGCAAGAGAAAGTATAACGGGAAGGGTAGAAGAAACCCAACACCCTAAACACACCCACATCTTAATTTGCAACCAAACTCAAAGGAAAAAAGGCAAACTCCTCAACCATTAAGGGTTAGCGACCTACCGAGCAACTCACGCACTTTCATTTACCACCGTGGAGTGCTGTCTCAAAAAATCATACTGCCAAGGAGGAATTCTGTATTGATGTTTCCAAGGACATATTTTCAAAAAAGAATTAGACACCTAAATTTGAGCGCAAGAGGAGTAACTTAGGTGATAAAGGTGCACAACCACACCTTCCACTAAATGAGCTAGACTGAGTTCCTAATCTTGCCTATATGATAGCGTGGATCACCAGAAATCTTGCTTAATCTAAAATCATGAATTTAAATTCTCAATTAAAATCAATGCTTAGGTATATTTGCAATAACATCTTACTGTCTTTTTCTTCCAGAACAAACAAATAAGTTGCAGTCAGCAAATTTGTACGATACCTAGACCCTAATGTCCCACTAATATGTGGACTCTGAACTGAACTAAGAGAAATGGGTAAATTTTTAGGAGTGAAATTAAAAGAGTGGGTAAATTTTCAGGAGTGAGTAAGGAATTTATCCGAACAAGATAGGCTATCGGCTGGTGCTGCAAGGTTATCAGAGGTGTTCCTAAGGATTTGCGGAAGGGCCTCAACCCTCCTTTTATTCTAGTAGCCTAGGAACTATGGAAGCACTGGAATGCACGCGTGTTTGAAGGGGCAAACCCACCAAATGTTCAGGTGGTTCTACAACTATGACAGTAGCTTATGGTGTTGGGCTGGAGCTTCTGCACTTCATGAGCTCCTCCTTCAGTTGCTCACCCTAGTAGCCACCTAATCCGTTTGATGGTGGTGGGCTGGTCGTAGTCATTTAAGTTTATTGTGTTTGGCGCGTCTGTAATTGAGTGTGGGAGAGGTTTCCTAGTCCTCTCCTTTGTAACTTTCTTATCTTCTTAATGAAATGACACGTAGCTCTCCTTTGCGTTTGAGAAACAAAAAGATCGATGTGTTGGACAGCTCCTTAATCACCACTGGCTTCCTATAATCATGATTTGTTATTGTTATAATCAGAACGTAGACGAAAGTTGGACGACATTTTGTCACGTCATTTCGTGTATATATTTCTTTCTCTGTTTTTCACTGTCTTCTCTGTTACTCACTTGCTGTGTCCACAACTCCACCTAGCACCTCTGTTCAGCCTGCGCATAGGCACAGCTGAAAAAAAGGATAATAACTCTTTTTATCCAATGGTTAAAACTGACATCTGTTTGTGTTTATTTTTGACATTTCCATCATTCAGTATACTTTATTATTTTTGCAATATCAACATCACTATGTCAGGCAGCAGTCTCATCCTCCATTTATTTCCATGCATGGTTTTTATTTTCATTTGAATCCAGACTGTATTTTCTCAATAGAAAAAAATTGGTGTTGTGCAGTATCATCAGCTATCATATGTGCACAAAACATTTGGAAGGTGATAGGCGTGCGTCGATTGGTCAAAAGTCGCCAGTTCAAAGCTCAAATTCAGGCCAGTTTGAACGGCACTGTAGAGATCACCTGAACCAAAAAGGCACCACTGCCCCAGGAAAAACAAACAGCACCTCCTCTCCTCCTCTTCCCTCTTAGGATCAGTCCAATCAATCAATGGACAACTCCTCTCAATGACACCTCCCAAAAACTGTATTTTGACCTCCTCCTCCTATTCAACTCTCTCTCTCTCTCAGCATCTATCTCTCTCTCTCTCTAAAGAACTGATCACCTGTTGATGTGTGATGTGTCTGTCTATCCATTTATGTGCATGCCACACTTGTTAGTTGGTTACCCTTACCATGCATGATCCCAAGTACCACACACAAGTAGATACTAGATAGTGCAGCAAGACCAAAGTGCTTGCTGCTTTGCTTGGTTCCATACACAGGCTCCTCTACATGTCATGTGCACTCCAACTCTCCAAGCATTGTTCAGCAGCCAGCCAGCCAGCAACAGAAGCTGCAGGGCACCCCAGAAAAAGGCTCTGGGCTTTCCATAGGTTAGGACAGCTACACAAAGCAGCACAGCCCTGCTCACTAGTGTAGTGTGCATTGTTTGCCCTTTCTTGAGATTCTACAACACATACTATATCTACCTTCCTCTCATCCACACATACTATATACACCCGACAGTACTAGTAAGAAATAGTGTCATAGTGTGTCTGTAAGATTTTAGGAAGCCTTTGCAGATGCAGCTAGCCAGCACACACACACAGGGAGCTCAGCTCAGCTGAGCTAGCTAGCAAGCATTGAAGCATAATGCATATGCAGTCTCCAAGAAAAGCTACTACCCAGCAGAGAGGGTAGATAGGTAGAGAGGAGACAGGACAGTACTCCTGAGTAGCAGTAGTGTGTAGTAGCAGCAACTAGCAAGTATAGTGACAGGGGAAATAGAAAAGGATGGTGACAAAACAAATGAGCTAGTAGCACTAAAGTTGCAATGTTTGAATACCTTCATGCATGTGGCTGGTGTTGTTTCAATGCAAAGATGATGGTCCAAGGTGCACAGTGTACATGGCCAACCTAGCCAGCCATCCAGCTACTACTGAATGGCAATATATGCAGGATGCAGTAGTAGTATGGCTGGCTCAGTGTTATATATATCTGCAGTGGTGAAGGCCCTTTTAGCACACCTCTTTTGTGGCATATATGCATGAAGCCATAACCATTTGCTTCTCTCTACCTCTTTTGTTCAGCACTCATCTAAGGCAAGAGGTATGCACATTGTTTGCCTGTCAAAATATATTGTCAATCTCCTAATTCTGATTAAAAAATCGGTGTGATGATCTTTAATCAGTTGGTTTTATTGTCATTGCCAGTTTGTCAAATGCTTCCGTTTGGTAATTTGCAGGAAAATAAAAGTAGTTTCAGGTCACTCGCATGGTTTAGTCATTTGCTTGTAGTTGTTGCAGGTAGCTATCTGAAGATCACAAGCTGACTGACATGGTGGCCAGCAAGCAGCTCCATTCACAGCTATGTGGCGGCCACTGCCACCTGCACCACCGGCCGGCGCCGGCGCGTCACGGGGAGGATATCGCCGCCGGCGCCGAGAGCCATCGGAGCGACGGGTCGAGCTGCGGCGGTGCTGGCCCATTGGTGGTCCTGACCCTCGGCTCGGGCGCGGCGGCTGAGGACGACGGCAGCCGCTCGGGCTGCTGCTGCTGTTCCTGTGCTTCTGCCGGCGCCGCGCCGGCGACGATGGTGTCGGCGCTGCGTGGCTCCCGGTACCTGCTGCCGGCGCAGGAGCTGCTTCGCGAGGCGGTGTCCATGGGAGAGGTGGACTCCGCTGCCGCCAGCGCGCGAGGTGGCGACGACGAGGCGATGGGAGAGGCTGGCGATCGCGCTCAGGCAGAGGCGAGCTTCCCGTACGACGGCAAGAACATCGGCGGCGGCGGCGGCGGCGTCCAAGCCAAGCTCCTCAGCCTTCTCAGCGAGGTACGTACAATACAAACCCCCTCCCATTGCATCGTATTAGCTGCTGATCTCCTCCATGAGATTGGATCGAGTAACTAACCCATGGCGCTTCTCACCGCCGAGTTGGGCGCGCAGCTGGAGAGCCGGCACGAGCACTACTTCGGGGAACTGAGGCGGGTGTCGGCGTCGTTCGAGCCGGCGCTCGGTGCCGGCGCGACGGCCGGGTACACGGCCCTCATGGCGCAGGCCATGTCGCGCCACTTCGGAAACCTGCGGCGCACCATACTGCGCAAGCTCAGGCTCCACCGCGCTGCCGCGGCTGCGGCGGCGACTAGAAGGTCGGCGTTGTTGCGGTTGGCCCAGGATGGCGATGAGAAAGACGACGAGGATGGGGGCGACGGCGACGGCGACGGCGACGACGACGAGGAGGACGTGGTGAACAGGGTGGTTCGGCGGACGAAGAAGGCGGCGGCGGCGCGGGCGGAGCAGGCGTGGAGGCCGCTCCGGGGATTGCCGGAGGACTCCGTCGCTGTCCTCCGGGCATGGCTCTTCGACCATTTCCTCCACCCGTAAGCCTTCAATAATCTATCTCCGTTTCACATTGCGATCCTTAGTTTTTTCACAAATAAAACTGTGTCAAATCAAATAATTTTTGAGTAAATTTCAGAAAACCTACATTTTTATGGTTAAAACAACAAGTATTATGACTTATGGCAGTTAACTCTACGTATTATGATTCTAAAGTTTTACAAAATCCCACCCTTATATATATTAGAGCGCATATTTACTTTAAGTTTTTAAAATATATAGTGCACATGAAAAGCTTAATTGTTGATTAAATTTATTGGCTTAACTCTTCACTACTTTGCAAAATATTGTTTTGGATAAGCTGAAATTAATTGTGATTTGAGTAAACATGAGGTTTTATAAAACACTTAGGCTATAAAATCTGTAGTTATATACCACAAGGCAAAATACCTTTAGTTTTATGTAACTTTGACTAATAAATGTGGGTTTCTCTAAAATTTACTCATAATTTTCCTAAAGGTTATTTGAAAATCGGTTATCTGAAGATTAAAAATAACTGGTTTGAATGTGAAATTCCGTTAATAAAGTTCGTTTTTAACTCTAATCAAATTCCATTGAGGCAATTTATTTGTAATTGTGAGTTTTTCCATCTATGGATCACATTTTTCAATGCGATATCAATAACAAACAACTCCCAAATACCCCTATACTTTTTTAACAAACAATACAACTTAAATTTTAAAGTTATACTTTAATATGGATCCTTAGCAATACGAAGTAAAAAGATATTAAAGTTGCACATTTTTATATAGTGCAAGTTTAATGTATACATAATGTAAGGTTAGGTAAATCAGATGACCGATGACTATCAAAACTAAACTCCTTAATCAAGAGGAGATCAAAATGCTACCTAAGCTAACAGTTTACATTTGAATAAATATGCAGGTATCCGAATGACAACGAGAAGCTCATGCTGGCCGTGACTACGGGTCTAAGCAGATCCCAAGTACGAACTAGAACTACAAATCACTAGCTAATTAATACCATTGATATGAATAAACGCAAAAGTAAAATAATGCTTATTTGCTAAAAAAAAAAGAAATCAAACAATGCTTTGTGTGCTGACAGCTTGCTACATATATATATGTGCATGCAGATATCGAACTGGTTCATCAACGCGCGGGTGCGGCTGTGGAAGCCCATGGTGGAGGAGATGTACAACGACGAGTTCTCCGACGACTCCAGGGACGAGGTCGGCGGCGGCGGCGCTTCGTCGTCCTCGTGAGCTCCTCGCCGAAGCGCGTGTCCGCTGCCTGCTTGCTTGCAAGAGTCCCATGGATCGGGTGATCGACGCATCATCGGAGCCTAATATATCGATCGTTCCAAGCACTAATATTTTCTCAACTTTTGCTCATGTTTCCCCAAAAACCTTGCGTTTAGTTTTGTTTCTAGAAAGTTTTCGGATGCAGAAGCTTTGATTTGCGGTAGCGTGGGTCCGTGCACCTTGTAGTAGTGAGTAGTAATTGAGGCTTGCAGCTCTGAAGCTAGGAAAGCGATTGGGCCTTTTCTTTTTCCCCTTATTTTTATTTGTTTGATTTGAAGGTGTTTGGTTCGGCTAAATTCACCCCGTATCTGATCCAAGCGTTAATAGAAACCATTACAGCAGTTTGTTTTGGGTGGGCTGTAATTGAATGCGGCGTGATCAAATAGGAGAATGCTTCACGTCGTACGCATCCAACGCCAGCAGGAGTAGCACCCTTACTGCATATAATATTTTATTGAATTTTAAACAATCTTTTCTCTTAAACTATTTATTTAATTTATGATCCGATTACACCATTATATCCATTGCAATTAAATATTTTTTAAAAAATCTCACTTAATTATATTTTGATGAAAAAAAATATATGTTTCCACCATTATAATTCAATACTCATATAAGAGAACGAAATGTTTTAACATGCAATTTTACTGTGTTTTATATTTTAACAAAACAAGAAAATCATCTAAAATATTTTTCACCGAATGTTAAAATATATAAATTTTTTTTGTTAAAATATTTTTATCAAGTAGATAAGATAAAACACTATCCGATAATTCCGGGCCGCGGTCTTTCCGGATCAAATACGGCCCCGTTACCACTCCAAATAAGATCCGGATCAAATAAGACCAGCGTTAACCCTTACCGATACGGAGTAACGCGGGCTCGAGCCTTTGCGCCTTGTCCTCCTAGGCACCGCTGCCTCATCGATGGCTCGCGATACGGCACCACCGCCTCAATTTCTCGCGATACAGGTGCTGGCACCGGTGCCGCCTCCTCCATTCCACAAGATTCCACTGGCCGCCACCGCCGACCATCAACTACCGCCGGTGAACGCCGCCGACGACCGCCGTTTCCTTTACGAGTATATCGCCATGCCGATCGACATCGTCAGCTGCAGCAGCTGGCTTCGTGAGTTGGCCGCCACAGATGACCGCCACCGGCAACGTACGGACTACAACCGAATCACCGGTGCGGAAGATCTTGAGAGGAAGCTTCTTCCAATCTTCCATGGGACAAGGTCTTCCTTCTGGCACATCCGATTTTGATCTGATTTTTGTTCTTTCTCTCGCAATTTCCTGCAAATCAACACCTTGATGCATTTTTTTTTATTTGCCGGAGTAACCCACTAACCCAGCTTCAATCCCTCTGCTCACCACATGTTACCTGCCTACATCCAAACATCGCAATGGAAACTGAAACCATTACAGCAAGCAACCAAACAAAGTCAGTAAATGGCTCCAATGTTTTGCATTACCGCTGCAACGGTTACCTTAACGCTTGCGTTTACAGTGCTCAAACCAAACACCGCCTTGATTTGTAAGCGATCAAGCTTCTGATGCGAATCAAACAGTGCTAGTGGAAAGCTTATTGTGAATATTATTCTCTAGTTCAATCCAAACTGACTGGATATATTCTCATCGTCGATCAGGTTGAGATTTCGCCGTTTCCGGGTGTTTCTTCCTGCTGCTGGCTCATCTTCTTCCTCCACGTGTATAAGGTCGCCATCATTGTCATGCAGATGCGAGTGCCTGCAGACCTGCAGGGCTTGTGGTGGAGAAAAGGTGCAGCCTCACACCCTCACGGGCCTACTCGTCGACATGGGCCGTGCCTGGGCCGGCCCGGCACGAACAGGCCCGTCGTGCCTTTGGGCCGTGCCCCACTTCGGCACGAAGCACAATGGGCCGTGCCGTTCCAGCCTGGCACGGCCCAAGTCCCAGGTCTTGGACCGTGGGCTCAGGGACTTTTCCCCGTGGACGCGGCGGAGGCGTTGACAACTCCATTGCTCCCCGGTGAGGCCAGTCCGGGACTGACAGCTCGCCGGAGTATGACTGGCCACCGGAGCATGCATTCTTTTTCGCCGGGCCGGCCGGCGCATGCATTCTGACAGTAAAGATGCATTTTTTGACAGTAAAAGATGCATTGTTTTTGTTTTGTTTGATTGTTAATCTTGCGATGTATAGATAGATTTTCTTGTTATAGTTAATGTTAATCTTGCGATGTATAGATAGATTTTCTTGTTATAGTTAATGTGCAGTGACAGACAAATTTGGCAGTGTTAATATAGGAGATTTAGCCTAACATGGTTGACACAATGTGAGTGAGGTAAGAATTGTTAGGCGAATGCAAGCACACATGTTAACACTGAAACAGAGCCTGACGATTTCTGAATGTTATGCATGTTTCGATCAAAAATAATCCACCGATTCTTCATCCACTCAAATCTGATATGCAAGCACGTGCGAGCTTTAGCCAAATTTGCTTTGCCAATTCCTACTTCACCGATTCTTCGACCAAAAGAACCCGCCGGATCGAGCTTGGGATGTTGGCGTGACGGCATCGGTTCAAGATCTTCAAGAAAATTTTAAAATTTGAAGTTGAAAGTTTTAAATTTTGAATTGGAATTTTTAAAATTTGAGTTGATTTTTTGAATTTTAATTGTAAAGTTTCAGGCATGCATAAAAAAGGATAAAAAAGAAAGATCTAACTGCCTCCACTCCGAACCGAAACAACCACATAGCCATGTACGCGTAATTTCCTCTTCTTGTCACACGTATGGGGCTCACCTATAGATGGCCAACCGGGCCGGCATGACCCGTTAAGGCACGACTCCTATAGCGGGCCGTGCCGTGCTGGCCCACGGGCCGAGGCCTCAACCTAGGTACGGCCCGCGTGGAGGCCGAGGCAACAGGCATCGCCCACACCCGCTTGTCGCTGCGCGACGCGTGGCGGTGTCGGCCACTCACCCGAGATTTTTGAAAAAAATGAAAAAAAGAGAAAAAATAAATAAAAATTTAAATTGTGCTAGAAATAGTGGGGAAAGGGTACAAAATATTTTGAACAAAATAAGAAAAGTATGAGAGGATTTTTTTAATGATATCGGAGGAGAAAATTTTCATATTTTGTAAACGAGAAAAATAGCAACACATTTATAATTAAATTTCTACATAAATATGGGAAAAAAGGAGCAATGACCTTTATTGAAATTGATATTACATGGCTGCCTCATTAAAAATTTTGTTATGTAAAATCTTATATTTGAAAAAATCATGACAAAGAAAAAAGAGTACGGCTAAAGGTCAAAACTCAAAAATAAAAATATGCTACTCTAGTTCCTCATTTTCAAGGTAAAGATTGTCGAACTGAGTAGCCAAATTTTAGTTCACCGTAGTGTGTTAGGCACGTTTCTTGGCTAGCTTCCAGTTTTTGACGGCAAGTAGCATTTCTACCACCTCGCTGTGCAGATTTCTTCTCCTCTTCACAATAATTTTACCACAAAGACTGAAGACTGATTCGGAGGATATCGTAGACACAGGCACCGTGAACACATCCCGTGCTAGTTTTGAGAGTATGGGATATTGGGTTTTGTGATCATTTCACCACTCGAGCATGTGGAGATCTTCATGGTTGATGAAGTCACTGTCTAAGTAGGAGGACAACTCATGGGCATCATGCGAAGCGTGTGCACTATTTACGGCGGCCAAACTTCCACCACCGATGCTAGAAGAGGAGCCACCCCAAATTCGACCCCACTGTAATTTCTTCTTACCTGGTACAGGGACAGGAGGGGCTCTTTGCATGCGAACTCCCTGATACTTAGTTTCATACTTTTGAAATACTTTATACAATTTAGTCTTAGCATCAGAATAATAGTTAGTATAATCAATATTCATTGCCTCCCCAATAAGATTCAAAATATTGAGGAATCCCTGCATTTTACCCCTAGGATCAAGAATAAATGCAAAAGCATACAAATATGGGATTTTCCTCCACTATTTAAGATATTTCTATTTTATATGAAATACTGCAGGTCCTAGTAGTTGGTCATCTTCATATTTTCGCAATAAAGTGGCAATTTCAAAAATCTTATGCAAAATTAAATTAGCAATTGGATAGTAAATACTAGATAAAATAACAATTGCATCATAAAATATTTTAATAAAGTAATAAAACCTTTCGATAACATGCCAAAATTGTTCTATCAGAACCGGTTGCACGTCACTGGTTACAACATTCTTGGTTTGCAAAAAAAAAACAGTTAGTGTTTCTTTGTAAGGTAAAACATGCTTTAACATTAAATAAGTCAAATTCCATCGATGATTCGCATCCGTTTGGAACTTGCATGGACGCTTATCCGAAGCAATGCAGAATCGCTTAAAAGTTGCAAGTCGAGGATTAGAACCATTCAACCATGTTATAGCTTCACGGATGGAATCAACATGTGCACTTACTCTCTTAAACCTAGATTTAACATGGCATGCACAATGTTGATGTAAAAGAAATGATTCAGCATAAAGAGAGAATAAAGGCTGCAGAATTTTCATTGCCTTAGAATTTGTCTTTGCATTATCTAATGTTACTACAAAGATTTTATTTGTGAGGCCAAATTCCTCACAAACTTTAGAAATTTTTTTAGCAATATTCTTAACAGTATGTGAAACATTAATTAATTTTAAGGCTATGACTCTTTTTTGTAGTTCCCAGTTATCATCAGCATAATAAGCAACTACACTAATATAGTCATCTTTAGCCCTACCACTCCAAATATCAGAGGTGATACTATCAGAAAAGGTGCACGTAGCAAATAATTGCTTAATAGTGTCCCAACCTTGGTTATAAATATTCACCAGGTCACAGGTTGTGGTCTGTCTACTAACATATTGAAATCTAGGATTATAAGCAGTTTTAATGTAAGTCTCAAATACAGTGGACTCACCAAAGTTTAAGAGTAAATCCTGTTTAGCAATTAAACGAGTAAAGGATTTTCATGTTACCTAAGGATTGTACTCCTATGTACGTACCATACCGTCAGGATTTAGTAATAGTTGCTGTTGAAATAGTTGGTATCCTTGCTTCTTTGCACAGGCGTCAGCATGCCGCTTCAAATGCCCTATTCCACCAGAAGATTTTTCAGATTGTTTAGTTTTATAAATTCTACATTTTGCGTACGTTATCTCCCTTCCATCAGCGCCGGTCTCCTTGATCTCATCAAAATGTTACTAGGCAGTGAAAGTTCTTGATCTCTTTGAGCCGGTGGCCGTCGATACACTCCCGCTCACATATTCTGATCCTTCTGAAGCCGCAAGCACTCCTTCAGGCTGTCCTTGCGGTGTAGGAGCCGACTCGGAGTCATCTTACTCGATGTTTGGGTATGACATCGACATGTAGTTCGGATTGAAATCACTTAGTTAGAACGACGGATAGTTCGGATCCATCCTAAAATATAAATGGAGAAAATTAATTCATATATCAAATAAATAGTACAAACAAACAACGGAATTCAGAAAAATTTTTACCTTGCAGGAGGAGTGGAGCTGTGGAGATGTGGAGCAGTGGAGGCTTCCTCAAAATATTTTTGATTTTTAGAAAAAAATTGTCTAAATCAAAAATTAAAACTAGAACACAAACTCACAATTTACAAACTAGCACAAGAGAGCACAAGATGAGAGGTTTGGATGAGCCAGAATGTTGGGGGTGGCTGCCCTATTTATAGAAAAAAAATTTCACATTTTTTGGATTTTTTTGTCTTTTAACAACTAAATTCAAAAAATAGCCATTATAATATAGCCGTTGGGACACGTGTCGCAACCGGATTGGACCGCCGTGTCGTGCCTGCCGCGAGTCACCATCCGATTGGACCGTCGCCATGCCTAGCGTGCCGCTGGGTTGTGCTCATGCCGTGCTGGTAGCGGGCCATGCCGTGCTGGGTTGTGCCCGTGCCTGTCGGAGGATGAAACCTCGACGGCGGGGAGTCTGGAGACCCCCATTTTGAGATTCGGCCAGGGGAGTAGTTCTCAGGCGAAGTCGGCGTCAGACGGATCAGCGCTCGGGCAGGAACAGGGGGCCCGAGCTGGGAGACACAGGGGTTCGGACCGTCCGATTCGGGACCGGACCGTCCGAACCGTGACAACCGCGCGAACAATACAAGAATGGATGGCACACAAGGGACAGGAGGATTTAGACAGGTTCGGGCCGCTCGGAGGCGTAATACCCTACTCCTGTGTGTTTTGCTATCTGTGGTGGATGAAAGTGGTTACAAGGTGAGCCCCGGGGTGCTCGGAAGCTAGCCCGGGAACTCCAAGGTTTGAGCGCCAGAGTCCTCGAGAGTTCGAGTCTGAGTGTCTAAGGCGGGAGCTCCAGCTGAGAGCGTCCCTTCTAAATGTGGCATGGATCCTCCTTTATAGGCGAGGGGAGTCCACAGTGCCGAACGTACGTGAGAGAGCTAGCTATGCCGCGTCTCGTCGTGCACGTCAGCGCCCGTCTGCCGCGCCGCGCTGGAGGAGAGCCCACGCCGGAGTTGGAGGAACGTCCAGTCGCTCCTGCCCGTCTGCTGAGCCTATGGCGGAGTTGGTGCTGCACGTCGGGTCGTCACGCTGCTCAGCTGCTGCGGGCGGCGAGATTCTGGGGATGTGACAGCGCACGTCTCCCCTGCCGGAGTTGGTGCTGACGTCCGGTCAGCACGGTCATCATGTCGCCGGGGGCGGATGGAGCTTGGAGATGGGACGGCGCCTGCCTCCGTTGCCGGGGCGTGGAAAGACGAAGCCTCCGTAGTCAAAAAGCCTCTGACCCCCTGTGACACCTTTGACGACACAGGCTGACCACATAGGAAGCGGGCCCACCGGGGGCCAGAGCAGGCGACAGGCGCAGCACGCCCCGTCGCATCACGGTAGTTAGGGAGCTGGTCCAGAGCCTGCCGGGGGCCGACATGTGGGCCCCGGGCAGGGAGTGAGACGATGGCGCCCGGAGGCAAAGCACGGGCCCGAGGCCAATGACGCCCCGAGCCCGGGGCCGAGAGATGGCCCCCCGGGCTACTGACGTGGCCGGTGACCCACGCGTCCCCAGGGCATATGGGACCCCCTGTCCCATTTCGCCGACAGTGGCCCCTGGCCCTGTTGCTCGGCCGGAACCGCTCCGGGCAGGAACAGGGCCACGTCTTTGAAGAAACGAGGGGGCGCTGGGTCCGCCTGGTTCATCTTGAGCTGGTGGAGCTTGGATCGCCGGGAACAGATATAGGCCGGGACCCGGAGGCCCCTGGTGTAATGCGGCAGGTACGTACCCGGGATCCAGGGACCCGGGTTGGAAGTTTGGAGTGAAGCGTTGAGGAAGTCTGGCGGCGGCGATCGCGATGGCAATGTAGCAGTTCGCCGCCCGTACCGTCGCCACTGGGCTCTTCGTGGCAACCCGCTGGCCGGAGATCGCGGCAGCAGAGGGGTGTGTCTTCTAATCGAAGGGCGCCACCGAGTCTGCCGCCGGCGAGGCCTCCCGCGCCTAGCCCGAGATGGAGGCGCGGGAGAAGGAAACACTCTCCCGAGAGGAAAGCGTCTGGGCCCAAGAGGCTGGGCTCGCGTCTCGGGGGTGTGAGTTCGTCGTGCGCGAGGGTGTCGCGGTGGTTCGCGAGGAAGTCGCGGTAGTTCACGAGAAGGCGCGGGAGGCCGTGGCCGAGACCGCTGCCCGGAGGCAGGGTTCCTCGACCGCGGCGAGCACCTTGTAGAGCCGATGCCTGACGAAGAGTTCGAGGAAGACGCCGGTCCCCTTCTGACGCCGCTCGGGGTCCGGTCCGAAGAAGGCCAGCGACCTCTCCCCGTGCGACGGCGTCTCCGGGCGTGAACATCTGGTGGAGCCGATGGCCGACGAAGAGGTCGAGGGAGACGCCGGTTTCCTTCTGACGCCATCCGCGGCCGCCTTCGGGGCCCGGGGGCCCTCCATGCCCCTGAGCGCTCCCCTTCCGACGTCACCCGGGGTCCGGTCAGAAGTACACCGGTGACCGCCCCCCGTGCGATCCGGGCCTCGCTCGTGCTTGCGCTCTGGTTTTGCCTGTCTTGTCCAAAGAGAGACATTTGTATATGTATATGATCATGTTTATATTTTCGTACCTTAGTTTATTGTGTTGTTCGGAGGTCGCTGGTGTTAGGGGCCTCGTGTCCGGGAACGCTGAGTGCCGGGCGTCGTCCGATAGCGAGATCCAGCAGCTGCGAACAGCCGTCGGGCCTAAGGCCCCTGTCCGGGTCTGGTGCAGCCGCCTGCCCCGGGAGCTCGGTCCCCGGGGGCAGCGAACGCGATGGTCGCCCGCCCCGAGACCCAGTTCCCTGGGGCGCGAGCCTTGCGGGGCGGCAAGCTCCGCAGGTTTGGCCCCTGTCCGTCTTCCGGATCCGGGGGCCCTCTGCGCCCCCGGATGCCGTTGGCCCAAGGGGCATAGTGAGGCCGCGAGGACACTCTTGACTCGCCGGGAGCCCTTCGGGAACTGATCCTGCCCGGGCTCGGGGTCGCCGGTCGACGTAGCCCCCGGTGCCTCGGGGGCGGCTGGGGAGGAGCTGGCCGGGTCGGACACCGCAGCCCGCCTCGGGAACCTAGGCTGACCATACAAATAGAGGGAGAATACAAGTTGAGCAATATGTAAAGTCGGATAAGGTAACGTATCTGGATATTGCGAAGGGCGGCATGGCTTCGCGAGCACGATCTCGGGACCGGGAGTGTTGCTCTCCCCCGGGAGCGCCGAGCATCGGGCCGATCCGCCGTGATCCGCCATAGCGCCCAGGTCCCTGGGAGCTCGGTACCAAGGGGCCGCGGGCGACCGAGCGTCAGTCTCGCGGAAACAGCTAAATCCGTAGGCTTGACCCCTCCTGTCTTCCGGGTCCCGGGGGCCCTCCGCGCCCCCGGGAGCTATTGGCCCAGGGAGCGCCACGAAGCCGCGGGAACGGACTTGGCCGGAGACGGGGTGGCCAGGCAGCGGAGCACCCGGCGCCTCGGCAGTTGCCGGGGAGGAGCCGGCCAGGCCGGGCTCCGTAGGCCGCGTTGAGGTTCGGAAGGCCTGCCTAATCCTGCCGGGAATTGGTCTAATCTGTATACAACGAACTCCCGAAGGGGTCCTCGCGGTCGCGACCGTGCGGAGGGAAAGATTACGCATAAGCATTTCGCCCCCCACCTCCGGAAAGAACCGATCACCGAAGCTAGCCAGGCAGGACGTCGGAGCCGCAGGGACACGGGGCGCCTCCCGGAGGGCGCCATTAAGTCCCCGCGAGCTCGACAACGCCCTGGACCTAGCACGTCGGGATACGATTACTCGTCGGTAGGAAACTGATGATAATGCGCGAACCCCAACCATCGCACGGTCGCGGACCGAGTATGCCCCCAGGGGATGAGAAGAATGTATTTATGGAAGAATTTTGTGAGGATGCTCCCAGGCTTACCAAACCCGGTCGGGAAACATCGATCATCAGGAAGGGGCCTCCCACAGGGGGAAGGTTTACTTCTTTCCAGCACGTGTAAAAACACGGCGGAGAACCAACCCCCAACCCGAAGCGATCGGACCCGTACCTTACGCTAAAGATAGCGCTTGAGGCCTTGCTGGTAACGAGCGACGCGGAGCGGAGCGCGCCCCCTTCGTTCCTCGAGGAAGTCGAGGTTGTCGAGCTGCATATTTGTCATGGTTGATGTTGTCGATGTAGCGCTGTATTCGAGGAGAGCCGAAGGAGAGCTCTGGCGACAGAACGGCTTCGGCCCGGTACACCAGGAAGAAACGGGGTCTCCCCGGGCGCCCAGCTTGGTGTGGTATGAATCGCCCCCAGGACCGCCGGGGGAAAAGGTCTACTCTGCACATAGTGAACTGTGAGAGCGTCCGGTTCGTTCCCTTGTCCATCCCATGCTACGAGCCGTGGCGTCAATCACCTCCCGAAGGCGTTCTCGTGGTCGTGCCCGAATGGTGGCTGGGTTTTGCGCATAACCCAGCCGCCGTACCGGCGTGGCCCGATGGTACCCCCAGGGGGTGAGACTGCCGTGAACGCAACACACGGAAAAAGACGAGAGCAACGAGACCGGGAGGGATATTAAAAACGCTGCTTATGTAAAGTGTATACATATGGGGCCCCGGCCAGCGCTGAGATTTGGAGAAATCCGGCGCTAGCCCGGGCACACCGCACTTACAGGATGTATTTTACAGATGAATTTTGCGGAGATCTCCCAGGCTTACCGAGCCCGGTTGGGAGACACCGATCACCATGAAGGGGCCTTCCCCGGGGGGAAGGTTATCTTCTTTCCGGCCCGTGGGACGCCACGGCGGAGAACAAGGTCCTTGACCTTAGAGTGATCGGGCCCCAACCTTACGCTAAAGATAGCGCTTGAGGCTCTGCTGGTTAGGAGCGAGGCACGTGGCCTCGCTGGCGAAATATTCCTGCATATGTGCCCGGGACCCGGGGGCCCCGGACAGAAATACTTGTTTGACATGTGCCCGGGACCCGTGGGCCCCGGACAGAGTTGGGTCGACCTACCCGGGTTTCACCCTCGTCAGGGGAGGCTCTTCGGGTTATCGCGCCCAACATGTGCCCGGGACCCGAGGGCCCCGGTACTGATATATGCCGGGTTCCGGAGGCCCGGGCTTGGATATATTTTTTTGATATGGGGTGTGAGACGACCTTCCGGACGCATTCTCGCTGGGGCGGTGCTGTCCGGGCTATCGCGCCCTATTCCGAGTCCGCGTTTCCAGGCCTGCACTCGCCTCGGCGAGGCTGCCCCGGGTTCCTCGGTGTCGGGCCTGGGGCACGGATTCGGGAATCCGTACCTCGGCTCAAATATGTGCCCGGGACCCGGGGCCCCGGACCGAAATATGGTTTTGATATGTGCCCGGGAATGGGGGCCCGGGTAAGGATATGGACCATATCAGGACGACTTCCCCGGACCCGCCCTTGCCAAGGCGATGCTGTCCGGGTACTCGTGCCCTGTTGAAGTTGTTCCGGATTGGGAGCGGGATTCGGACCATTCGCATAGGGGTCGGACCGTCCGAGTCACTACAACCGGACCGTCCGTCGAGGGATCGGACTGTCCGAATCGCCTCGATCGCGCTTGGGGTACTACCGCTTCTACCGGATCTCGGGCTCGGCTCCCTCGGGAGGGCGCGAGCTCTGGAGACCGGGAGCAGCTATGCGCCCGGGAGCCAAGGGCTCCTATCCGCACGGGCTCAGGTCCCTTGAGAGGGAGCGAGCTCTCCGTGACCGGGGGCAGATATGCGCCCGGGAGCCAAGGGCTCCTAACTGGAATGCGGTTTGATATGTGCCCGGGAACGGGAGCCCGGGTAAGGATATGTACCGTATCGGGACGAGTTCCCCGGATCCGCCCTTGCCGAGGCGGTGCAGTCCGGGTACTTGTGCCCCGTTGAAGCTGTTCCGCTCGGGAGTAGGACTCGAACCGTCCGCCAAGGTTTTGGATCGTCCGAACCACCTCGGTCGGGCTCAGGCCCGCTACTGCTCCTGCCGGAACTTCCTGACGCGCTCGGCCAGCTTTCGGACGGCGCGGCATTCCGAGAGATCGTGCAAGTCCGTCTCATGGACGGTGCACCACTTCCGGGCTATGGCCGGCTCGGGACGCTCGGCGAAGCTCTGGACGGCGTGGCACTCCGTGATGTCGTGCCGGTCCGTGTCGTGGAAGGCGCACCACCCTCGGGCTGTGGCCGGCTTGAGACGCTCGGCCATGCCCTGGACGGTGCGGCACTCCGTGATGTCGTGCCGGTCCGTGTCGTGGTAGGCGCACCACCCCCGAACTATGGCCGGCTCGGCACGCTCGGGTGAGCGCTGGACGGCGCGGCACTCCGTGATGTCGTGCTAGTCCGTCTGGTGGAGAGGGCACCACTTCTGGGCTGTTGCCGGCGGTGGCGGCGCGCGTGCGGCTTTTTGCCGCTTGCTGCGACTATCGCCTCCGCGGGCCTCATAGCTCCGGGGGCTGCCCGCAGCCGCCAAGGCGTAGCTCTCGGCTGCCGCCTTGGCCTTCTAGCGCTTCCTCCTGTTCCGCCGTAGCGCGGAACGTGAAAGCTTGCCGTCCTCTCCAGGGCCCCTGTCGGGGGCCACATTGCCCGGCGGGGTGTAGCCGCCGGACTCCTCGCCGTAGCCTCGACGATGATGGTGGCCTCCTGCCATGGAGTGCGCTGGTGTCGGGGACGCCGGCGTAACACCTGAAAAGGAAACTCCCCGTACCTGGCGCGCCAGCTGTCGGAGGATGAAACCTCGACGGCGGGGAGTCTGGAGACCCCCATTTTGAGATTCGGCCAGGGGAGTAGTTCTCAGGCGAAGTCGGCGTCAGACGGATCAGCGCTCGGGCAGGAACAGGGGGCCCGAGCTGGGAGACACAGGGGTTCGGACCGTCCGATTCGGGACCGGACCATCCGAACCGTGACAACCGCGCGAACAATACAAGAATGGATGGCACACAAGGGACAGGAGGATTTAGACAGGTTCGGGCCGCTCGGAGGCGTAATACCCTACTCCTGTGTGTTTTGCTATCTGTGGTGGATGAAAGTGGTTACAAGGTGAGCCCCGGGGTGCTCGGAAGCTAGCCCGGGAACTCCAAGGTTTGAGCGCCAGAGTCCTCGAGAGTTCGAGTCTGAGTGTCTAAGGCGGGAGCTCCAGCTGAGAGCGTCCCTTCTAAATGTGGCATGGATCCTCCTTTATAGGCGAGGGGAGTCCACAGTGCCGAACGTACGTGAGAGAGCTAGCTATGCCGCGTCTCGTCGTGCACGTCCGCGCCCGTCTGCCGCGCCGCGCTAGAGGAGAGCCCACGCCGGAGTTGGAGGAACGTCCAGTCGCTCCTGCCCGTCTGCTGAGCCTATGGCGGAGTTGGTGCTGCACGTCGGGTCGTCACGCTGCTCAGCTGCTGCGGGCAGCGAGATTCTAGGGATGTGACAATGCACGTCTCCCCTGCCGGAGTTGGTGCTGACGTCCGGTCAGCACGGTCATCACGTCGTCGGGGGTGGATGGAGCTTGGAGATGGGACGACGCCTGCCTCCACTGCCGGGGCATGGAAAGACGAAGCCTCCGTAGTCAAAAAGCCTCTGACCCCCTATGACACCTTTGACGACACAGGCTGACCACATAGGAAGCGGGCCCACCGGGGGCCAGAGCAGGCGACAGGCGCAGCACGCCCCGTCGCATCACGGTAGTTGGGGAGTTGGTCCAGAGCCTGCCGGGGGCCGACATGTGGGCCCCGGGCAGGGAGTGAGACGATGGCGCCCGGAGGCAAAGCACGGGCCCGAGGCCAATGACGCCCCGAGCCCGGGGCCGAAGCCGATGGCGACGGCGCCCCGGGGACGAGCCCGGGGCCGATGGCTACGACGCCCCGGAGACGAGGCCGGGGCCGCTGGAGATAGCACCTCGGGGACGAGCCCGGGGCCGATGGTGATGACGCCCCGGGGGCGAGCCCGGGGCCGATGGAGAGATGGCCCCCCGGGCTACTGACGTGGCCGGTGACCCACGCGTCCCTAGGGCATGTGGGACCCCCTGTCCCATTTCGCCGACAGTGCTAGCCCGGCGTGCTGCCCCGGTGGCCCAGGCACGGCACGGCCCATCGGCTTTCGTGCCTGGGCCGGTCTGGCACGGTTACTGTAGCACCATGCCGGCTCGTTTAGGCACGATCCATCTAGCCATGTATAGGCTCACCTCCGGATCCCCGCGCGCGCGAATTAGCGCCGCCATATAAAAATTGAAGTCTTTCCATCATCACTTGGTATATGGTCGCGCCTGATTCCCGCGCCCGTCCGCGCGACGTCACCGTCTGATTCCCGCGTGATGTCGGCATGCCCGTCCGATTCCCACGCGACATCGGGTCAGTAGTGGCGCGACTTCGACCACGCCGCTAGGAGTCAGCACTTTAATCCCGTTGCTATATGGGTCCAAGCATATACTAGATAAGTTATCTCCTTATTTGTTGCAGAGTTTGTTATTGTCAGTTTTGTATTTTGTGAAACTCCGAGACGTGCGACGTCCTCGTCGGGAGTGCATCCTGAGCCAAAAAGGCTATTTAGCGAACGTTCACGTGCAGGATGTCTGTGTGAACGCCCTCCAACCTTCTGTTTTTGGCACCACCTTTATTTTATAGAAACTTTATATAAGTAAACTTTATACATAGAAAGTTTATACACGGAAAGTTTACACGTCCGATTCGAATTCAGAATTAGAGTTTTAGTGTAGAAATTTTATACAAATAAACTTTTTTCATTTTTATATACAATGTTTTCTATGTATAAAGTTTATATATATATAGTTTATATATCTGATTTTGGATTCTGATTTGATTTAGAATCTAAGTCTTTTACATAGAATATCTATGTATTAAAAGTTTTTATGTGTAAAGTTTCTATGTATAAAATTTATACGTATAATTTTTTTGTGTATAAAGATTTTTTTTACCTTACGTGGACCGGGCCGAAGCGCGCTCCGGGGAGGGAGTCTGAGACTAGGAGGTACTTGACGCCTGTGTCGACGCCGACGACTTCGTGGCCATGGGTGGGCGTACCAGTTCCTCGCAACTTCGGCAAGTGCAAGAACATCGGCAATTCGCTGCCTCCATTCCAATTTCTCCTGTTATTTTTTATGTGTGGATTGACGGGCATGGAACGCAAATTGCTTCTAGATTTAGAACATAATTTGGTGTGAGATTTAGTTTGTTAGATGCTTTTAGAATGGTACCGTAGGATGTTGAAGGATTGGCAGTTGATTATTTGTATTATTTATGTGCTTGTACTAAAGAGTTGATCTCACAATGTAGACTCCATTTAGGCCCGGCTTGGGTAGCTTCTACCGGCTACAGGTTATCCTAGAATCTCTAGCTCCTCCAAACAGTTCAAATTCTTATCCATATTTTAAGAATTTGTAATTGTAAAATTTAAAAAATAAACTAGAAGCTAAAAGCTGAAAAATCTTCGCTTCTCCAGATTCTCACATGTTGCTTTTTAGAATCTTTAACTCCTCTAAACAGGCCTTAGAGTTTATGAGGACATTTTTTTAATCTAAGATACCATATTATTCAGATTGGCTTTCGATTGAATATATGTTAGTTCCCCTAAGAGAAGTCACACCAATCTTTTTTTTAGAGAGATAACATACTTGGAAGGTGAGAATTGCGAGTTTGCGACATCCTTTTTATTATGGATGTTTTATTGTGAGTTTGTTAGGAAAAAAGAAGTAGGGCTGTGAACTCATACTGCAAACCTTCTTAATCAATAGCAACACGCAGTTGCAGGCTTGCAGCATGACCATATAGCAGTTTTATTGGGACTCTTTTTTCTCTATAATGGATTGGTATTGTATGCGGTAGCTCTCATTTTTTTTCCTTGATTACTTCTGTCAAGCTCGCACCAAATAAGTGGGGTCTCTCAGGAAATCCTTCCTATGTCCTACTTTGATTTCTTGGAGGTGCTGATTCTGTCACCGTTCCTGTATGGAGAAGACATTTTCTTGTTTTGCAATATGCTGATATCAATATTTTTAGAGGTTGATCATAGTTTCTCCTGGGCTAGCTTATGGAAAAAAGATGTTCAGTAAATTCCTCCAACTACTACAATTAAAAATACCCATGTGTTGCAATGGATGATGTAATTACTATGGTTAAATTTCCCTTCACCGTTGCAATGCACGAGCATTTTACTAGTATAGCAGAAAAAAGGGAGAAATAAAGACTAGATATAAGGCGATAAAATGACGATTGGCCCTAGAGGATATCATGTCATGAGCAGTCTTCAGATGAATGACATTAACGCTAAGGAAAGCCTAAGGCAACAACGCTCTCGCTACGCAGGAGCATTTTTCTCCCCAACGCAGGGGTACTACACAGGCAGCATGGTAGTATGCTACTACAATGCTATGCGATCAAAAGGTGATACTACTACTAGTACTACAATGCACCCCAGCTCAGAGCATTACGACCTTTTTCTGGACAATATTACAAAACGTGGCCGTGTTGGTTTACTTTACTAATCGGATGGCTTGAAGCTTTTTGTAGCAACATGATACTTCTTCATTGCCTCAACCGCCTCCCTGCAAGCGTGAAATTTAGTTAGTTCAACTTTGTTCCACGTTTGGTTTAGACTAACCTGAAAAAAAAAAAAAGAGGTTTGGCCCCGGGGAGGGGGGGGGGGGGGGGGTGGGGGGGATGGATTTTAGAGGCTTAAATTCATTCTACAGAAACACAAACCACGGAGGGCAGCTCAACACATATTTTCAATGTGTTCGTAGCAAGGGTACGGTTCTATGCACCATTATTCATAAAGTATGTTCCACCAAAATGATTTAGTTGATTATGGAGCGCAATGCGCATAATAGTGATGTGCCATCACCACAAAACATGTTGAATCTTATTCAAGAAACCATCCAGGTTCTCGAAAATATGGAACTTGGTTTAAGACAGATTACCTGAATACTTTCTCCATCTCAGCATTTCTAGGATCCAGCTTCAGTCCAGCCATGAATGCATCATATGCTTTTTTGTACTCCTACAGATAAAAAGTTGGGGAGATTACATAAGGGAGGTGAGAAGCAAAATAATGCAAGGCGAAGAAAGTAAGATTTTTATCTGACCTTGAGCAACATGAGAGCAGTTCCTTTCCTGTAATAGCCTTTTAACCATTCAGGCCGCAATTTTATGCAAAAATCAGCATCAAGCAAAGCTGCCTCTGCTTCAGTCATTTGAAGATGGCAAAGGCTCCTATTTGAATACAGTGTTGCATCAGTAGGATCCAGTTCAAGTGCCTGCATCAAAACACAGAATCAAAATATTCAATTACTCAAGAGTCAACTAAGTTTGTTTGCAGAAGTAGGCAGAACTTCTATTGTAAAGGGCTGATAATGTCCTAGTTATGATGCGCTGGAGGAGCAACATTTACCCAAGTATACAAGAAAACACTGGTTCCCATGTCTTACCAATGATAAGAAAGGGGTATATTCGTGCTTTGCAACAGTTTTGAACAGAAACAGATCTAAAACTTCTGGAAACATTCTGGACATTATTCTAAGGGGTTGCTGAACCTTTTGCATGAATTGTTTCCAACTGTTCATGTCAATGAACTGGGATGGAGAAACACTAGTACAGTGGATCCAACAATAAATTACTCACAGTGCTGTTTGGCTCATAATTAGAAAGACCTATAATAAGACAGGCTCATAATAAATGTGTGAAATGGTTTTAGACAGACCTACAGTAAGACAGGCTCATAATAAATGTACCACAAGCAAAGGCTACTCTCTCCAGTCAAAAATATATGACGTTTGACTTTTTTTTATAGTGTTTTGAGGTACAACTTTGAATAAGATTATCAAAACCTAAAAGTTTATAAAATCTAATTAGTTTATGAGATTATGAAAGTACTTCAAAACAAATCTAAACATATCATTTTTATGTTATGGAACCAAGTATTTTAAAATATATTGACAGTCTAAGTTTCATAAGTTTGAAGAGAGAAAAAAAATATACACATATTATTGACTGGAGGGAGTATTTTTATATATCTCTGCATACATGTTGCAAAGAAGATATATCCAAACCAACTAACTGCATTTTCTTACGTGTAAAAAATTGCCTCCCTCACATCATCGTACCTCAGTGTAGAAAATCGAGGCGCCACGGTAGTCCTTTCTCTGAACAGCTTTCTCACCACGTAGTTTCAGCCGAGCCTTTTTATTTTGATCATCCTGCTTGTCCTACATGACGAAGACAAACTAATTTAGGCAATATACCGATGCATAATGTACAAAATCCTGAAGATAAAATAATTTGATGAAACAATTTTATATAGTAACAAAAGCCACAGACAGTTCAAAAAACAAATACCGAATTTTGATTTAAAAATGAAACCACAATATAGGTGCAAACTGAGACAATAACCTTGAACTCTTATATGTTTCATAGCAGAACACGGCACAAAGGTGATATTGAATTTCTAACATGATATCCCATTCACATCGTTGGAAAAAATAATGGAACTAGCTACTAACAAGTACATCAGAAAACAAGCCAATAGGTGCTACAAAGGCCACGGCTTTCCATGGATCAAATAATAGAGTGCCATACCGCAAGATGTTTGGCAAACAATGACAATGAACCAAACACCACACTTATAGCTGCACTAGAACAACTAACCAAATCATAATTCCTAGTGCAGTTCCAGCATTAATGCAGATGCTTATATTGGATAAAACATGATCAACAGCTAGGAGTGGTATTCTAGAATCTGAAGAAAAGCTGAGATAACACCAATTAATCTCTAGTCCTCAACTCATTTCTGTATATAACATGAATAGATTATAAATTTACTTGTAAATACCAAGAAAATAATCTTTGTTAAGATCTGGGTTAAACTTCTTTTGGCAGAGTTAGATATAACAATCTCATTTGGTGCAACTGCTTTTAAAAAAAAATTGATGTGTGGCCAATTTTTCTAAGAATTTTCTGCAAATTTTATGAATTATCACAAAATAACATATCTCACCAAGTATTTCTCAAATAAAACTAAAACAAAGAAAAATGAGTCTCTTAAATTTTGTTCCGTCAAAAAGTAGAAACTGCACTGAACCATCTGGCAGTTTTCCTTACCCTGGTTATTATGGTAGGAATCTAGAAAAAAACACCTCCCTTGCATGATGGGGATAAGCTAATGACATTTTGTGTTATATGTGCTGGTAAAGCACAAACAGTAAACCCTTCCCTAATCCATATGCAGTGGGATTAGGGAAGGGTTTACCTATCAAAATAAGAAAATTCAGTGGATAAATAATTAATTAGTTTGCTAACATGGGATCAGTTATTTTGAGTCCTAGTATCTATTAATTGGGAAGGTATCAATTTAGTTAAGAAATTAGAGATATGGTATATTAGGAAGGTAAGGATCCAATATTGAGGGTCAAGTTAACATGAACAGTCCCATGGGTACTTTAGCAGTCCGAGTCATCTCTATGAAAGGGACCCAGTGTGCTTATTATGATCAAGCAATAAACAAACACTAAAACACACAGTTTGATCAAAGCCCTAGCGTTCGGGAAGCCAGCATTGCCGAGAGAAATTCCTCCTTTATCCTAGTCTTGCAATCTGTACCATATCCATGAATCAACGCCCAAGGGTAAGGGTCCAAAGACTAGGATAAGGCCATACCCTTTTTTTGTTGACGCCAGGCCTATCCCGTTCGCTAGGAGACTTTGATCAAGCAAGACCTAAATATGTGTTTCTTTGTTCTTGATCTTATAATAGTAGGAAACTAGGGGTTCGTGGGTCCCTTTCATAGTGTGGCTATGACTTCTACAGTACCAACTTGACCCTCAATAATAGCAATATAAAACCCATGCCTTCCTAAATATATTTCTAATTTAACTAAACCAATACCCCTAACTAATAGATAGGATACCAAATAACTAACCCGTATACTGGGAAGCTAATTACTTTATTAGGCTATGTGTATTCTTACTGTGGAAATTAATTTATTAGATGCGGCTCATTATACATTACCAATGTCCACAACATTTTGCCATGGCTCCTTGAGTTCGTTAAAGGAAAAAACTCATACAACCCAACTTCTCTACTCTCCTTCCATTGCAGCACTAGAATAAACACCCTCCTATCATTTTTTCTCTACAAAGTTGTTTGACACTTTTATAGTGATATAAAAATAACTACATAGATTTGTCGACTACTTGATATATATTGCTTCTCAACAACTACATATGTTTCCTGTTCTAAACAGTAAAATAAAGAGCACTGTTTTAGAAGTCTGTTGGTACGAACACAGCTGGAAAGCTTTCTTGTTTCTCAGCAAGTAAATAATATGCACAAATGAATTGTTTTCATTCACCTTGGGCTCTGAACATTTTGATCTGGCATTTTTCGATTTGGCATGGGCAACCTTGGGCTTTGAACATTTTGATCTGGAATGTTTCGATTTGGCATGGTCAAGAATTCCTTCAACAGTCCAGTTTGACACAGCTTGAACAGGGGATGTTAAGGGAAACAGTAATTCCACATCCTTTCTTCTTCCGTAGCTTGCAGCAAGTTGTATTGGCAAGGCACCACACTGCAAAGTAACAGAATAACAATTACATCAAAAGCAATATAGACCAAGGCAGGAATATCACAAGCATTCATTATATAAATAGCAAAAGTAGTATATAATGCAATAAATAAATAGAAATGTGCGTAAATAGATGAAGTTATTTATGCACACTTATATGCCATTTGGGTACACTTTAAATGTCATCTGATCTACATTTTCTAGATGTCTCAACACCACTCAACCCAAAAACCAATAACATACTCACAAAAAAATTAATTATTTGCATACAAGCACAATTCATTCCAACCTTTTAGTAGTGAGATCAAGCTCTCAACAGTGAAGGCCCAAGGGCACAAGGTGACAAGGCACAATTATATAATTGGGGCATATCAAGCATTGGTCCCAACTTTTGGGTAAGAAAAGAAACGAGCAGGTAAAAAGAATACAAAAACTCACATGACAAGTTGGGATATTAGGGTCTGCACCAGCCTTTAGCAAGCACTTAATGCAGTCAGTCAAGCCATTAGTAATTGCTACCACCAACGGAGTGTCACGATCACTATAGTTAACGTCAGCACCTGCCTGTTTGTATGAAACATATAAAATTGTCAATGCTACTGTTCATGCAAATATATTGATCCCATAAAGAGACTTCAAGTTACCTCAATAAGTAGCTTTACACACTGGAGTGAAATAGATTCAGCTAGTCTTTGACAAGTAGCATGAAGAGTTGCAACCAACGGTGTACCTAAAACTTCTGAAGCCTTGTTCGGCTACATTGTAAAAAAATGATATTGCTTTTAGTGAAAACATATTGAATGACACGTATTACAGAATATGCCAGATATTAAATGCTGGGATAGAAATAAAGATGCAAATTATATCCTGCAAAATACAAATATGAGCATGCTGCTATTCTTCTTAATACAAAGATGAGCAATCCTTTTTTGCATTCCCTAAAAAAAGCATGCTGCTATTCTCATGAACCTCCATACTTTATTTAGAAATGGGGCAACAAAATTATTAGTCCTATGCAATTTGCAATACTGCAACAAGAGCTTTTCAATACAATCGTGTATGGCAGTGTGTTGGTCCATTGGACCAAAAAAAAACACTTTTTTCATGGCATGGGGTAAGATTTACTACCCCACACAGCTTTAAGGTAAAAATGAGACTCAAACTTGAGTGGCAAGGTACACAATCTTGCGTGCTCACCATTGCACCCCACAGAGTACTCTAAGAAATCTATCATGTTTCGGCATTAAGATAGGGGGATGTAAAATCCATAACACTATTGGCACCTAATATCTGTCAATTACGTTGCGAATAATGGAGGATCACAGAGCAAGGGAAAGCTGTAAGCATCAGCAACAAGACATGCAAGTAAGGCATTTAAATCTTCAATATTTGAATTCATAGTAATCCAAAATACTATAGGAGATGAATACAAAGTTACAAACAATTACAATAAAAAGGACAAGAGAAAGATCACAGTGGAACCATGATCCAAAATACTACATGCATTTGCATTGTACCAAGTTAGCACTAAAAGTTCACATGCAAAGACATAGAATCTACTTCTTACATCTGCATGGTGCTCCAATAAAACTTTCATGACACGGGCCTTCCCATATGCAGCAGCAATATGTAGTGGTGTCCCATGAATATAAGCTATATCAATGCTAGCTCCTCTAGATAGCAACAGTCGTGCTACTTCATCATGTCCTAAACAAAATGCACAAAAGTAACATGACAATGTTACCATGAAAAATAAGCATTTATCAATCAGATGGCTAAACAAAAGAAGAGTATATATTCTTCAAAGATGCATGATTCGTAACAATAATATTTTTCCTGTCCTACCTAGACATCAAGCATGCATCTTTTACTTGATGGCTATTGGGTGAAACAAACTATTTACAATGTCATGCAATGATGATGATATGGGAAACTGAAAGGAAACGAACATATTTGTTCCCACTTTATTATAACAAGGCAAATACAAGTTCCAGAATGTATTAACATTGATAATGGAAATAAGTAAAACAGGAATATGTACAAGTTACACCATCTCCTAGAAAAGCACAAGATATGTGAGTGAGCTCATCTAGCTTGTCACAGAAGTGGCATAAAAAATGGAGTAGATATACTAATTATCCTTAGTACCAAAGACCAGCAAGGACTAGAGAAAATCAGTCCAATCAATCATTCTTTCTTTTATACCTCTGTAAGGATACTCAAAACTACCTTCGGTAGATCTACAGGAGTTATGTAAAATGAAAAAAAAATAAGAGGAGCCATAAATGTCTAAATGGAAGAAATAGAAATTGATCCAGCACACAACGAAGCACACTGTTATACTTTTTCCTTTTTATCAAGAAATTAATTGGTTAATGTAGATCTGAATGAAAGTAGAAAGGTAACCATTTTTTGCAGCACAGTGAAGAGGAACAGAGCCTGCATTGTCCTTCTTATTTGGATCAGCCCCATGGTCAAGAAGGTACCTTGCAGCAGCCAGTCTTCCATCCAATGAAGCAGAAGCCAAAGACGTTATGCCTGGAATAACATCAGAAGAAAAAGCAAGCAACCATTGAGATCATTGGCATATCTCCCAGCTAAACGATGGATCTACACCTAAACTTTACCAGTGCAATTAGTTATGACCTAGGTAGTCCACGGCATTAAGAGTGAGTAGCGCCTGGTGTGCCATAAAACCCAAACCAGAGTTTCACTACTGAATTGAATAATACATCTATATATGAAGATGACGCAATGTTCAATTGATGCGATGAATTTGATGGGGCATACACAAATTAGCAATGCTGCAAAACTGAAATTACTCATGTCGAATAATACAGCACAATCATCACTCCGAAGCAGAGCTCTACATATTAATCCCATACGTACCATGCTCGCAGCCAGCATTGATGTCAAAGCCGAGCTCCTCCACCATGCACCTGCACGCGTCCACTTCCCCAAGCGTGCCGCCGCCTGGAGCGGCCCAATGCCCGAGACGCACCCGTCGGCGAGCCAAGCCTTCCCCTCCGCGTCCTTGCCTCTCGCCAACTCTTCAGTACCACCCCCAAATAAAAAAGGCAGTAAGACGCAAAGCAAGGCCGGCATCGGAGCGCACGGCAGGATGCGGGGGAAATGGACACCCGATCGGGTCTTGAGGGAGGCCGCTCACCCCTGAGGCGGCGGACGTCGCCGCGGGTGGCCGCCTCGAAGAACTCGCTCTGCTGCCCGGGGTCATTGTAGTACGGGAGAGCGCGCCGGAGGGCGAGGTTGACGCGGAATCCGAAGCTCGGGTCGTCCATGTCCGTCGCCACCGGCCGGCTCTGCTCCAGCCTAGCTAGGGTTTTCGCCTCGAGAGCCGAACAAGTCGCGAGCGCGGTGGTGGGGGTGGGGAGGTGGTCGGCTGCGTCCGGGGTAATCGCCTCTTGCTAATGCGCAATTATATAGCTGGCGCCCGCCTGCGCTTCTCACGGGCTTTTTGGATAAAGATTGGAATGAAATCCCACGTGAAATATAGACATTTTTTTTGCGAGGGAAATAAAAACATTTCTGTATTTCCAAATCTCCACAGCCCTGGATATCCAGAACAATACTAGTATTGTCTTTGTCTAACCTGACCTTCGATGAACAATTTATATACGGCTATTTCGCGATAATAATTTTCATAGAATAACTATTGCGAGGAGATTTTTTTATATTGAAAAAGTTTATTTTTCAAAAAACAGAACACGGGATTTTGACACTGAATACCTAAGCATACAGCAAATCTTGGGGGAGCGAAAATAATAGTACATCCGCTAACAATAACAAAGCACACTTATACATTGGAGGCAGCAACGAAAAAAAAAAGACAATCTAAGCAGAACATAACAAAGAGTCCGTTCGTACTAGTCACCGAGAAATATATAATGTTGGACAGAGCATAACACAACCATCAAACTCCACACAAGTTGTACGCAGAAACATGTAGAAACTAAGTTGTGTCTCCAAGAGATGCGATATGATCATAGAACCCAAAAAAAGCGTTCCAAACCAGCAGGGTACCAGCACCTGCAAATGCAGCATCTAATCTACCGACTTCAACGTTTTCTCTTCAGCAGCATGATCCTTTTTCATCGCCTCAAATGCCTCCCTGCGCAAGTAAATCAAATTGATAAGAAAACATACTTGGTGGCTTGGTGGTAGATGCAGTGTATTCCGAGACTTTCTAACTACTACTACATGTCAGAGGATATATGCATACTACCTGATTCACTAAACAACATAATGCCAAATACATGAGCCTCATGTACCAATGTAACACGACGACGGATTTTGGATAATTTACCATTTATATGCACCAAACAATGCATGGTGGCTAAAACTATTCCAGGCACCCACCAATATATATAGCCGATATTGCTTACAACAAAAGGAAAATGATTTGTCGTACGGACTCCACAGACAGCCGCATGTAAGTACAACATAAGACATGATAGAAGCATTACCACAACACCTTCTCAATCTCGGCATTTGCAGGATCCAGTTTCAGCGCATTCAAGAATGCTTTCTTGTGCTCCTGTGGACAGAAAATTGGGCAGATGATCGACATCAAGCAGATGTAAAGGGCAACATGTGACTAACACACTGCAACAATTTTTCTGACCTTTAGCAACATCAAAGCGGCACCTTCCCGGTAGTGACCTTTCACCCACTTAGGTCGCAGTTCTACACATGTTTCTGCATCGAGCAAAGCCTTTTGTGCTTCGCCAGATTGTTAGATAGCAAAAGGCTTCTGTTTGAATACAAGGTTGCATCAAAATAATCTACATCAAGAGCCTGCATCAAATTGAAGATAAAGGTGCATATTATGTGCAAAATAACAAGAGTGAAATAGCAAAGGAGAATTTTGGTTATGGATGAATGCACCATCCAGGAGTTCATTTTATGCTAAAGTTTCAATTGGAAAACCACCGTAGCTAGTAGTGTCCAACTTTCCATATACTAGCTGTCTAACATATATAAGAGCACCAGACAAGGAAATATTGTTTATGCAAATCGTCCTGTCTAGTTTCTCCTTTTTCCTTTTTCTTCATAGGTTACTCCTAAAATGACTGAGAGTTGAAGTCCCCACTCCATAAAATCAAAGATGCATGGTCCCTCCCATGTATTCTTCTTTTTCTAACCAAACAACTTCAGCGTCATAGATTTTATCCAACAGCATGTAATTTAGCCTCTGTTCTTTCCAGCTTAAATAAGCTGCTTATTTTCTCGTATTTCATATGCACGTTTCCTAAAACGATAAACGGTGCGTTTTTTACAAAAAAAAATTCTATATGAAAGTATCTTAAAAAATCAAATAGATCCATTTTTCAAGTTTTTAATAGTAGATACTTAATTAATCACGCGCTAATGATATTTCTCGTTTTCCGTACGGCTTATAAGCTAGAAAAATAAGCACCTTAGAACACCACCTTACTCAATAGAAAGGTTCGTAATTTGGTTAAGATTTGTAGTTACAAACTATCAACTGGTCAATTTGTTTAGGTACATAAAATTCTAAAGTATGCAGTGTCCACAACATATTCAGATATAGGAAAATAGCCATACAATTTAGCAAACTGGAACCAATTGCCAACAAGATAAAAGTTAAGTACATAAGAAGCAGAAAACACAGTTTGGCAGAAGATTCTCTCCTTCTCTTAAAAGTTATTTTGTTCCGTACAAACTAGCACAACTAAGATTCTATCAGTGATGCACTCAAGAGCGCCAAAAACAACATTGAAATGACGGAACAAGATGCAAGCATATACCTCAGAGTAGATCTTTGATGCACCAAGGTAGTTCTTTCTTTTAACTGCTTTTTCTCCCAGTGATTTTAGCTCAGCCTTTCTGTCGTTGACCTTGCTACATGGCTCATCCTAATTCAGAAACGTAAAGTAAGCCTCGCAAACTACAGAATATGCAACATGTATGGTTTAAGAACTTCCCATAAAGATGGGGAAAAAATTGCTCACAATGCACATATATGAAAAATGTGTTTTGTTTCAGAAAAAAATATTAAGCTCATTAGTTGAAATAAAAGTATAAGCATATTTTGTCAATACCTGCAAGCTCAAAATGCAATAGCAACATTTTTTTATGGGCGGATGTAAAGTGATTTCTCTAGCGTGGATTTTATTTTATAAATATCTGTGCGATTGTTTTGCGAATTGGGAACCGTTACCAGAATCGGTCTGTGTAACTGATGGATGGCCTGTGTGGTCTGAAACGGGTCTGTGTGACTCGGGGTGATGGATGACACCATAGTTAAGTTGTCTAAGTGACAAGTTTCAAAATTAAGAATCCACCTAAATGGAGGTACTGGAGGATGGTACGCTCCGAATTGGAATTTGTAACAAGTCTCAGACTTGTGGAATGAGTTGAGACGCGAGTCTCTTCCCGACTAACTTAATTGTGGTGAGTTGTTGCAAAGCAACTCACGGAATGGATTGAAACGTGAGCTTCTTTCCGATAACTCAAAGAGCACACTTAGACTTTTAAAACCATAAAATCTTTGAAAACTACTTTTACAAAAATAACCCTAACCTTCCTTGCTAAATCTTGTATGCCACATAATTTCCGTGACTTGCTGAGTACCATGTGTACTCACCCTTGCTTACTTTCTCTCAGAAGTCTATGAAGATGAAGACCCCACTCTCAGCCAGTACTATCAGGATCAAGTCGAGTACGAGGAGTTTTAGGGTTTCGATTTAGGTCCCAAACTTTGCTTGTGGGTATAGGTCTACCCGTGTTTTTTCGCTGCTTACTTTTGTAATGTATCGTTGCATGTCTCGGGTTCTGTCCGAGGCTGCAACTTATGTAAGGACTATGTATAATAAATAAAGCAGGTTTGGCTATGATCCACCGATGTCCTGTATGTACCAACTGGTCTCCTGGGACTGGTACAAGTATTACAGGTAATGGCGTCCCTCCTCTGTTAACCTGTACGGGTTAACGAAAGAGGGGCGTTACAGAGAGAGGGTGCAGTTGGGGTGGGAAGTGGGGATGGATGCATTAGTGATGTGCCCAGCAAGCCTTAGTCATCTGTAACGGTTCTGGAGAATATACCAGTTAGAGTCTCAGGTCATCAGTATCGGCTTTGAAAATTGATTGTTAGAGATGAGTTCTATTGATCTATGAGGTTTATAATGGAGAGTAGTTATAGATAACCTTTTATTTGTAATGGATCTTCCTTACAAGCCATTAGAGATGACCAACGCCATATATATGACGGCTTCACATTAAGAGCCGTTATGGATGTGTTGTCATCACTGGGTGTTGGCTCCTACCACTATCTTTAATGACTGAGATAAACACCCGTCACAAATTAAGTTATCTGTAACAGGCCTTATTAAGTTGTTACAAATGATCCATTACAGATGAAGGGTTCTGTAGTAGTGGTTCATAAGGGTCGGTTCAGTCTCTCGGAGGTGCTCATAGGGATAGGGTGTGCATGTGTGCATTCATAGGGTGAGTGTACACATGTGTATATGAACTCTTCCGTTTGTACCGTGTTTCGAAAAAAATATTGGCTTACATCTGACATCAAACCACTTGTCCTAACTTTACCAAAATTTAACAATACCTAGGTTTTACCTCACCTACTTACCAAGCACTAAATAATCACCAAGAAAGAGTGCGTATCTATCGAAGTGTGCAGGTCCGTGGGAACACCAGCAAGAAAGGCCACACTTTCAGCATATTGAGCACAAGGCAAAAGAAATATAGTTAGTCATAGTCTTAATTATATATTAGCTTTTGGTGTGCATATAGCCTTTGGTACTGTCTTCAATCTTTTGTGTATATATGGTGACCCTAACCACCAGGACACAGCTACTATCTGGAATGATGTCTCTTCTTTTGTTGTAAATAGTAGACATAGACCTACCTTCTGTATGGGAGACATGAATGATATTATGAATGGTAATGAAAAGTATGGCTCTACTCCTGCCAATCTCGCCTGCGTTGATATTTTTTTGTCACTATATCAAGAATCTGGGTCTTATTGACCTTGGTTATAGTGGCCCAGCTTATACTTGGTCCAATAAAAGAGAAGGTAAGGATCTTGTGCTCCAAAGACTTGATCGTTGTCTAGGAAATGTAGAATAGTGTATGAATTTTTCAAATACCACTATCTATCATCTTCCAATGCTTTACAATGATCATGCGCCTATTATTGCCATCCTTGAACCAAAGGTAAGAAAGCCAAGAAGAAATTTTAAATTTGAGAATTGGTGGCTCATGGAAGAAGTCTTTCAAACTGAATCTCAAAAAGCTTGGCAAAGTAATCAGCACCTCAATTTCCAAAAAAGAGGAAACCTGCTTGGAAAATCTTTCATGAAATGGAGTAAGAAAAAGAAGCCCCTGCAAGATCAAATAGCTCGAACTGAAGAAGAGCTGCTCCAAATCCGATCTTCTCAAGACAAACCAAGACTCAGCAATCAAGAGAGACAACTTTCTATCAAATATGAAAACCTCATGTCCAAACTCACAACTATTATAGGTAGAGAGCTAAGAAGCACTGGGTCCAGAAAGGAGACAGGAACACGGGGATTTTTTTCAGCAAGCAGTCTAGAAGAGAAGGAAAAATCGCATAGCCAGAATCATTCACAATAATAACATCACAACTAATCCTGATGAAATAGCTCATTGTTTTATCTCTTACTTTACAGACCTGTTTGCTTCTTCCTTTACAAGACAAAATGTTATTCCATATAACAACAATCAAGAACAAGAAACAAATCAAGTGCATGAGCCCCCAAGTGAAGAGAAAATTTGGGATCTGATAAAACAAATGAGAAAGGATGCATCTCCAGGTCCAGATAGCTTAAATGTAGCCTTCTACAGAGCAGCTTGGCCTTGGATTAAACAAGATGTAATGAATTTAGTGCATCATTTTTACTCAACAGGTACCTTTCCCCCTGGCCCGAATAACACAAACATTGTTCTTATTCCAAAAAAGATTACTCCTCTAAGTCCTTCAGATTTCAGGCCTATAAGTCTTTGAATTGTTTCTTATAAAATTGTAGAAAAAACTTTTAGCTGAGCAAATCAAGCAAAAGCTCCCAGAGCTTATTTCTCCAACTCGGCAAGCTTTTATTAAAGGTAGGCGTATTGCTAATAACATTATCATAACTCAAAAAATGGCGCACTCTTTTACTCTAAAGACCTATAAATCTCATGCTTTCATTTTGAAAATTGATTTGTCTAAAGTCTTTGACAGAATTGAGTGGTCTTTATAGCGGATGCGAAGCAATGTAAAGGGTTTCATGGTAATTTTGTCGATCTTGTCCTTTCCTGCATTAACTCAGCAACCTTTTCAATTATTATTAATGGTCAATGGTACGGCGCCTTTTTAGCACAACGATGTATCAGACAAGGTTGTCTTTTATCACCTTATCTCTGTCCTTGCAATTAATGATCTTTCTGAGCAACTAGCAGAAGCCATGGAACAAATCGAATTGCTGGGGTAACTCTCAATCAACAAGGTCCATCAATTCATTATTTGATGTAATGCAGATGATCTAATCATTGCAGGTCAAGCTACAGAAACAGAAGCAAAAAAGAATATTCCATATCATTCAAACTTTCTGTGACAGATCTGGACAAATGCCAACTTGGGACAAATCTTCAATTCTCTTTAGTGTAAACACTCCTCAAATGGTAAGATAAAACATTCTCAAAATCTTTCATGTTCCTCTCATGAATAATAACACCAGGCATCTTGGTCATCCTCTTATCATCAATAGTAAAGACAAATCTGCAGCCTACAACTTCATTCTTCATAAGTTCAAATCAAAACTAACAACCATAAAAGCAAGCAAACTCTCTCATGCAGGTAGGCTTGCTCTCATAAAATCTGTTTTCTCTTCTATTCCTGTTTATTATATGTCAACTGTTTTGCTCTCTAAAAGTATCCTGACAAAAATAACCTCTATTATCAGAAAATTTTGGTGGACAGGTATTCAAGAAGATCAAAGCGATAAAGGAATTTGTTTCAGATCCTGGAAAGATATTTGCAGGCCTATATAAGAAGGAGGTTTGGGCATTAGAGATATCCATGCAGTCAACAAAAGCCTCCTCATCCAAACAGTTTGGAGAATAGTTACCAACCCTGATGATTTGCTCTCCAAGATTCTCAGCATAAATACTTCCAAAACACTTCTTTCTGGAAAGCTCCTACAAATACTCCAAAATCAGCCTTCTGGAGCTCCATCCTTGGTGCTCAATATGGGAAAACATCCATAGTCATCTTAATTCCAATACCCTTAATCTCCACCTTCCAACACAAGTTGCTGACCTTTGAGGTCAAAATAAAAATTGGGACACTAACAAGTTAACTCTCATCTTTGATAATCAGGCTGTTCAAAGCATTTTGCAAGTGCAAATCATACATCAAGAAATGGAGGATAGGCTTTGCCGGAAGCATACTTCAATAGGACAATGTTCTACAAAGAGTGCTTACAAACTGGCCTACAAAGTCTTCAGCTCTAATCAAAATAATGTAAGTACTCTTACAATTAACTTGCTGAAACAAACTTGGAAGCATAAGTCTATTCCTCCAAGAGTTAAAACCTTCATGTGGAGAATGTTGAGAAATGCTCTCCCTATTGCTGTCAATTTGCATCACAGAATTCCAAATATTAATGATGATTGCTCTCGATGTGATAACCATGGAGATGAAATTCATATTTTCTTTAAATGTTGTTTTAGTAGACTCACCGGGTTTATTTCTGATTTTAACCTCAAGACAGATCCTTTCGGCAATAACCTAAACATGCAGGATATTATTGCTTACATCCTGCCCAATAATGTTACTCAAGAAGCTCTTCCAAAAATTGCTATCCTGTTGTGGCAAATCTGGAAAGCTAGAAATGATTTTCTTTTCAAATCAAAAAATTGGGAACCTATGCAAGTGTGTCATGCTGCTCAAGCAATGGTTCAAGTCTATGCTAAAGAGGTCCAACAAGAAGAAATTGAGGATCAGAATAATCAAAATCAAAGCTTTTATAATAAGTTAATTTCTTCTGCAGGTACAAGATGTTTTATTGATGCTTCTTGGAAGGATAACAAAGCTGGAATTGGCATTTTCATCCATGACCCAAAAAGTCATAATGTTGTGCATATGAAAGACCAATCGGCTTCTTTTCAGTCGCCTCTTATTGGAGAACTTGCAGGTCCTTGCTTAGCTGTGGAGGTGACCCAAAGACTGAAGATCCAGCAACCAATGTTTATCCTTGATAGTGAGATAATAGTCAAAACTATCAAAAAAAGAGACTTTCAAAATGATCCAGGTCACTGGTCATTAAGACCAATACTTTTTCAACTGCAAGATCTTCCGTATAGACATCAAATCCAAGTCAGATGGATATCCAAGGAAATGAATAAAATTGCAAACAAACTAGCCAGAGAAGCAGATGCTTAGGGATAGTTTCAAGGTGAGGGAAAAGGAAGAAGATCACATAAAACGAGATAAGTCATTAGCGTATAATTAATTGAGTATTAATTATTTTAAACTTAAAAAATAGATTAATATGATTTTTAAAGCAACTTTTATATAGAAAATTTTTTAAAAAACTTACCGTTTAGCAGTTAGGGAAGTGTGCTTATAGGAAACGAGGAGTTTTTCCTCCTCAACCAGTACTCCCAAACGGAGCCTTTTAGTACCTGTCAAATAGATTGCTCAAATCTTTCTCATATTTGCTATGCTCCTCTTTGTCCTACCAAGCAAGTGCTCCGAAGCATTGCTCAAAAAGACGTACACATAAATCATGTACTCTGGTTTTAAATCCCCTTAAGTAATAAAATTTCTTTTCGCTTAAAAAAAACAAGAAATATTTAGAACAGGGCATCCAAGGCCCTGTTAGATACAAATTTTGGCCTTAGAGCATCTCCAGCAGGGACCCTAAACACAGCCCCCAAACAGTTTTTGGGTGGTGGGACAAAAAAACTAGGTCCAGCAGGGACCCTAATAGAGCCCCTAAAATGAGGAGGCCCCAAATCCAGCCCCCAAGCCCCCAGTCCTGGGGGCTCTACACCACAGCCCCTATCGACGTTTTTTTTGGCGCCTACGACAATTCCTCAAGTCCACCGTGCCCGTCGACAGGAGAGAGATTAGATTTTTTCTCAGGTGAAAACCCTACCTGCCTCGCCGCGCCGCCCTGCCCGCCGGCCTCCTGCGCCGCGCCGCCCGCGCACCGGCCTCCTGCGCCCCACCGCCCGCGCCCGCGCCGGCCTGCCTCCCGCGTGCCGGCCTCCCCGCCCGCCCGGCCTCCCGCGCAGGCATCCCGAGCGCCGGTCCCCCGCCCGCGCCGGCCTGCCTCCCGCGCCCGCGCCGGCCTCCCGCGTGCCGGCCTCCCCGCCCGCCCGGCCTCCCGCGCAAGCATCCCGAGCGCCGGCCTCCCCGCCCGCCCGGCCTCCCGCGCAGGCATCCCGAGCGCCGGTCGCCGGTCCCCCGCCCGCCCGGCCTCCCGCGCAGGCATCCGAGCGCCGGCCTCCCTCCCGCGCCGGCCTCCCCGCCCCGCCGCCTCCCGCGCAGGTATCCCGAGCGCCGGCCTCCCCGCTCGCGCCGGCCTCCCCGCCCGCCCGGCCTCCCGCGCCGGCATCCCGAGCGCCGGCCTCCCGCGCCGGCCTGCCGCGCTTGGCCTCCCGCGCCCCACCCACCGCCCCGCCTCCAGCGCCCGGCCTCCCGCGCGCCGGCCCACCGCCCCGCCTCCCGCGCCGGCGCCTCTCGCCGCCCGGCCTCCCGCGCCTCGCCTCCCGCGCGCCGGCCTGCTGCGTCGTGTTGCTGTTGTTGTGTCACTGCTGCTGCTGCATATTTCTTTTATATATAGTGTCAAACTAGGCATATACATATATTCTATAGTGAAAAATAATAGAAAAAGAAATAGGGGCTGTTGCTGGAGTTTGGAGTATTTTTGGGTCCAAAGAAAATAGGGGCAGCCCCCATTTAACCTTTGGGGCTCTAAAATAGGGGCTATTGCTGGAGATGCTCTAAGCCGCACACAAAATAAAGAAGATCATTAGCGCATGACTAATTAAGTATTAGCTATTGCAAACTTGAAAAATAGAATTATTTAATTTTTTAAACAAATTTCTATATATAAAGTTTTTTTTAAAAAAACTCGTTCAACAGTTTGGGAAGTATGCTCATGGTAAATGAGCAGGTAGCTCCCTGTAATAAGCTGAAAAGAACAATGCCTAAAGCACACTAATCGGCGTTTTGGTGGCTCAAGAAGGAAGGCAGTTCCTGTTAAGGAAGACGGCACCTGCGTCAGCAATCACATGGAGAGGAGGAGGGTCCCGGCAACGGCGATGACATCACCCCTTGAGCCTCCAAATTCATCCTCCTTCCTCCGAGCATCAAGATCTGGCATTGTCGCCGTCATTGTCGTCGTTGAGCCGAGCCGTCACCGGTGGTCCCAAGGACTACAGCTGTTGCCTAAGCCCGAGCCACCGGTCATCGTCGCCGTCGTTGCTGTCGCCGAGCCAAGCCGTCGTCGTTAGCGCCTGATCTGGAGGTCCCGAGGACCGCCGCCACTGTCTAAGCCCGAGCCGCCGGTCGTCGTAGTCGTTGCCGTCGCCGAGCCGAGCCATTGTCATCGACGCCAGATCTGGCGGTCCCAAAGGACCGCCACCACTGCCTAAGCCCGAGCCACCGATCGTCCTCGCGGTTGTTGCCATTGCCGGAGAGCATGGTGGTGGTGGCATGAACTGAGGAGAGGAAGGGCCGCCGGGACGCTGAGCTCCACCCATTGCCACCGTGGGTGAGGGAGAGACTTAACCGATTTCTGAGGGAGAGAGAAGCGTACATACTTAGCAGATTTCCATCGATGGAGAAGACTGGCCTCACAGGCGGTCCTCTTTAGATACTGCCTGCAAAAATTGATTTTTACAGGCGGTGCCTTAAGAAGATCTATAAAAGTTGGTTTCTACAGGTAGATATAGACCATACGAGCTCCTGGTCGTTATTACAAGTGAGTTTTTTAGATTCACCTATAAAAATAAACTACATGCCTACGAAAAGAGTTTTGTTTGAGTGAGGTGCCTAGCTCCCAAGGGATGGAAGTGGAACAAGGTGGGAGAGGCACTGAGGCACAATGAGAAAGGAGTCCAAATGGTGGGAACTTGGGAATAGAAAAATATAGGCGAAAACGGAAGTACGAGTGTTTTTGCTACACGGCGCGGCGTCGGAGCACGAGGACCATCACTTGCGTGTGCCTGTAGCAAAAATGCTTCGCATTCTTTTTTTATAAAAAAAGTAAACGCTTCATATTTGGTGGTGGGACACGGTGGGAGCATCAAGCCTACGCACACGGGATAATAAAAAAAAGCTATGGTTATTAAATATAAATAGAGAGCTATTGTAGATCGTAGATACTAGGGAAGTGAATGAATAAATTCTTGTCCCTCTCAAACATGAGTGTCTTGCCCGTTGTTTTGTTTTGTGAGGTTAGAGGAACCCCTGAACTACACCCAGTAACAAAAAGGAATTACTACGAGCCTTTGCCGAGAGCTCTAGAAATAGATTTGTTTAAAAAGACTTAGGCTGATAAGCTTATTCTGACACGTAAAACGAAACAAACTATTAGCACATGATTAACTGATTATTAACTATTATAAAATTAAAAATAGATTTATTTGATTTTTAAGAAACTTTTATGTAGAAATTTTTATATAAAACTAACAAAAAAAATAGCCAAGTCCCATAAGATCGCTGCCTAATAAAGATAAGTTCCGTTAGATCTACTCGTATTTCTTTGATGCAATCGCAAAAATGGATTCCTCTATTCGTTCTTGATCTTTTTTAGCTATTTCCCGTAAAAACTACCGTTGACGACTTGAAGTCGCCGGCGGCAAGTCGATTGGGGTATTCTTTCGGTTGAGAATCGTCTGCATCGTCCGTCATTCGTTCGGATCTCGCACGGGCACGAGCCGCGCCGACCGCGACGGCGGCGCCACGATGGCAGCGCCACGACGGCCGCATCGCGCCGCTCCCCCGCCGGCTACACTGCCCCGGACAACAGCGCCGGCCTTCGCTCGCGTCGGCCGAGGCAGCGCCGGCCATGCACGTACCGCGACGCGCTACGACGGCCACGACATGCTGGACCGCGCAGGCCCCGCCGGCAGCGCCGGACGCCCTCGCCTCGCGACGGTAGCGCTGACCGCGTTACGCCGCGTAGCGCCCCGATGACCTTGCTGCCTCTGACACGACCGCGCACCGTGCCGCACCGGCCCGCATCGCGCGCCGGGCCGCGCCGCGCCCTGCAGGACGCCACGCCGTACGCTCCGAGCTCGCCGGCCGCGTGTGCCATGGCGCGCCGCACCGCGCTGGGATGCCGCACGAGTCGCACGCACTGCAATCGGCGCCGACGAACAGCAGTCTGCGTTGATCACGTCATGTCGATGGAAAGTAAGGGACGGTCAAACATTTAAAAAAATAAATCTATTAAACGAATTTTTTCTGCGTTCAAAGCTAAGATGTAAATTATCAGATACAGTTATATATTTATGACTGACTTGTACAAATTTATAATTAAAGCTACATGTATCGATAATGACAACTATAATAAGTTAAAAGAACTTGATCAAACTTTTGATCAATAGCAAATCTGGAAAAAGTAATTAACGTGGTGAGCATGATTAGCGCTTGATTACCGACTTAATGAGCAAAGATATCGCATGCGCATATCTTGGTAGCCATTGTGCATGTTGTGCTGTGGCCCAACCAACCAAAGAAAAAAAAAGGAGGGAAAGAGAAAAGAAAGGAAAGAAAAAAAAAAGAAAAGAAAAAGTGGGGAAGGTGCCAACCAATCAGGGAACGTGATTTGGAAAGAAGGCACCGCATGGTCAACTCGTTTTTACAATGGACCCCTGTGTTTCTGGAATATTACTCACAACTTTTTCAGATAGAAAGCTTCGCATATGAGCCCTTAGGATTTGTACTTACTGCATGAACTATATTTCCTATTGCCATGGGCTTCGGGACTACAAATCTTTATCACGTTTTGCAATCGAATTATTCTATTATTGATTATATGCATTTATTTTCTATATTTAATTTTTGTACTGCCTGTATGCATTTAATTATTAGTATTTTAGCAGCAAAATATAGAATTGTATGGAAAATATTGAAAATTTTGCGGGAAATTTTATGTACCATTATATTGCAACATTAGTGCATTTTAACTGCATGTAATTTATACATATTTTGAATAATTAAAGATGACTGGCATTACAAACTAGAAGCATTGAATCCAGAAATTTTTTCTGGCAAAAGAATTAAATGTCAAAATTATACTGGAGCAAGAAACTCTAAACTACCATTAAATCAAGCACGCTTTGTTCATTAACTTGATGAGATTGATCAAGCACTTCAACCTCTCGTTAGTACCTTTACGTTACTCTCATAAATGAGTATGTTAGATGGATGAGCGCATTAACATCCTTTTGGCTGCACGAAAGAAGCAGTCAGAAAGCTTATGGTATACACCCAATTCCTGTAAAATATGAATGGGTATATTTTGACTATTGTTCAATATCGAGAAGACTTTCAGAGAGCACAGGTATGCTGTACACAGAATTTGCACCAAAATTGTGGAAGTTCTCGGTGTTCCCCCTAATCACGATGTAAATCGCACGCACATATCATCAGATAGTACAAGAAGTATGCCGAACTGATTGACACTAGAAATTACGTAAGGTTCAGAATGATGTTAATGAGAAGAACATCATTTCCCTATCCACCTATGTCACACCTAGAAATTTACCAAAATTTTCAAAGCTAATTTATGCATTAAATTCTCGTCTAGAAATCAGCCAAAATACATAAATCGACAATTTGATAAACATACCCAAACAAAATAATAATAAATACTTACAAAAGAGGTACTTAGTTCTCACACAAAGAAAAACAGCAGTGGAACGATGATCCTAGCGAAGCTTCAGACCAAGCCCACAAGCAGCTCAACTGGGGTATAAGCCAAACACCAAAAACCTTCTCCTTCCTCATAAGTCTTTATTCTGATGATAGTAATATTGCAAGATTGAGTACCCTACCATACTCAATAAGCCACACAGGGAATGCAATATAATGCAACAGGATTCCAAAGAAAGACATAATATGGCTTGTTTGCATAAACAACATTTAAAACATTTACAGTTAAAAGCATTGCAAAAATAGTATAGTTTAATTATTATCAACATTAAACCCATCACCGAACAACACTCCAAAGCAGTGCAGGCCCAAACCCTACAAACCTAGAACTATTAAATTTCCATCAATTATCACCATTATTACCATTAATAAGTAATGTGGGACTAATCACAAAAAACATTGCTAGGCCACCCATAACCGATGGCACGGCTATTCGAACAGTTTTTCTCTAGTTAGAGGTGTACCAATTTACCCACAAGACACGGTTCCACACATGTCGCATGCCCGAATACACCATGGTACTGCAAAGGGGGAACTGTGACAAGACCTTTCATGTAACCCGCCCAACACAAATGCCTCCCACCAAGCCTCTGGTCTTCGATAGGGGTGATCAAGTACCTTCCCGCGAGATGGCTCAACGCCCAAAACTATGGACTTACAAATACCATGTGTGGACTTACAACAGCCACAAACATGCCCGATGCCTTCTGTTGAACGCGCCACATGTCCAGTCAAGCCATTATCCATTCTAGTTTCTGGTTAGTACGGGTATTGCTTTGCAATAAGTAGCTCGCGAACCGGTCCTTAATTGTCATGAGCATCGCTAGCATCATCATCATTCCATATGCTCACAACTCACCATCAGTCAAGTTTTAGTTGGCATATTTAATTAATCAACCATGACCAACCGTCATGGAAAATATAGCCATTAACCACTAATTAAATTATGAGTGATTCCATAGTTATCCCACATAAAATAACGCTAATGTTTCTAGGCAGGGCTAAGCAACACTAATTATTCTAGCTAGATTATTAATCTAGACATCTAGCTAGTCAATATTAATCACCCAAGGTATCAAGGTAAAGGTAACAGTAGCAAAATGGCCATAATCAAGAAATATAGGAATATTAATTAGTACCCGTAATAATGACATTACAAAGTTTGCATGCAATAACGTTAAAACAAAATAATTTTCACAATTGGGATTAACATGTTCAAGGGGATTGTCTTGTGACTTACCTTGCAATAGAAAAGTCTTCAATTGATCTTTCGAAACTCTTCCTCGAACTTCGCGCTCTTTTGGAACAGCGGAAACTATACATCTACACGTAAAATAAGAAAAAATACTAAGAAACTCTAAATAAGTATATAAAAATTACATAAACATGTAGATCATGATTTTAGATAAATTTAAAAAGAAGAACGGGTCGAATCGGAGTTCGAACGGAAAAAAGTATGGCTCTGGAAGTTCGAATTCAGAGAGAAATCTGAATAGAAAATAAAAGGAATATTCTCGAATATTGACTGGATTTTCAAATTAAAAGAATTATTTTTAGAAAGACTAACATGTGGGGTCCACTATCAATGAGATGGTCCACGGTGGACTAGGTTTATGGAATAGAGGAATGGAGGGCTGGTGGGTTGGCTGACGTGGATTGCCATGTGGACCAAAAGCTGAGGTGGCGGCCGAGGTGGCAGCACACGTGGAATCCTAGGCTGACGTGGAAAGGCTGACATGGCTCGGATCTAAGGTTTTGGAAATCCGACGGCTTGGATTTGATCGCGAAGATCGGACAGTCGAGATCGCGAAGACGGCCGAGACTGGTTAGGAACCTAAGCTCTAGGCCCACATGTCATAAACCGAAAAGAAGATCACCGGTGGGGTCCACTTGTCGGTCACAGAAGGGGAGAACTCCGGTGGGGTTGGCCTATCAGTGGCGCGGGAGGGCGAGGCGAGCACACGCCCGTCTATGGCGCGACGCCGTGCAGCCAAGGAGGACGATGGCGATGGTCGGCGCGATGGCGATGGCAACGGCGGCGAAGGGTGGCGACGTAGGAGCGGCGTGGCAGGGTGACAGCGGCTCGTTGGCGCGACGACGATTGACGGTCACACACTGATGCCCGTTGGTAGCGCATGGAGGAGGGGAAACAGAGGCCGGGAGAGGGAGGAGACGAAGGCGAGCGGTCTCGGCTTTGGAGCTCTCCGGTGACAGGCGGAGGATGCAAAGGGCGACGATGACCACGGTGGCGGCTTGTTTCTGCAGCGGCGACTGGAAAGCGAGCAGACCCCGGTGGCGGGCTTGGAACTAGGCATGGAGGGGCGAGGAAAGGGCAGTGTGGCTATTTATAGGGGGCAGAGCTAGGGCTGGCGCGCGGCACCGATTTTGGCGGTAGCGTTGCACGAGAGGGCGGCGTGGCTTAGGCCGGGCCGAGGCGGCGGTGGACCGAGGAGCGACGGCGCGGGCCAGGCCAGGTGGAGGCACAGGCCGGGCCGGGGGGCATGGGCTCGGGCCGGCTCGGTCTCCAAACCGAAGGATAGAGAGGAAGGAGAAAGAAGGAAGAAGGAAGAAGGGACGAAAGAAAATAGAAAAGAAAGAGGGGAAAGGAAAAAAGAAAGAAGAATAAGGAAAATAGGAAAATTTTCAAATCTGCAAAATTGGAATTTTAGGTAAAATTGATGAATGTGGGATCATCCAAAATATTGGAATATTTTGGGAATATTGGAACATTTTTGGAATCAGAAAAATGAAGATATTTTATGGAGATTATAAATTGGGCAAAGCTTGGAATATTTGGACATTTGGATTTCAAGGAAAAGATTTGGAACTTTAGAGATTTTTGGGATTTTGAAGATATCCGAGAATCTCGGATATCAGATTTAAGAGAATTTTTCAAAATTAGACTTTCGAGGATTTAGGGATTCGAGAATGACACCAAAACATCTTTTGGAGGAGGGGAACCCTGGTCCGAGCTGAAAAGAGAGATTGAAAAGGATTGGACTTGGGTCGACCTGAGATTGGGAGAAGAACACGATTTGTTTTCCATTTAATTAATTTATTAAAATGATATTTGTAGTATTAAAGTTAATTCTGGAGCTCTGAAAAATCTGAGAAAAAGAGAGATTGAAAAGTATTGGACTTGGGTCGACCCGAGATTGAGAGAAGAACACGATTTGTTTTCCATTTAATTAATTTACTGAAATGATATTTGTAGTATTAAAGTTAATTCTGGAGCTCCGAAAAATCCGAGAAAACCAAACCATGAAACAAAAGAAAGTCGATATTTATAAATATTTGAATGCTTAAAAATATTCCAACCAACCCCATGGAATACCCAAGCAACCAAGCATTAATTAAAAATTTTAACTCAACTATTTTTGATATTGGAGATTTAGGATTTTTATTCAAACACTTTCACCAACTCTTTTAATGTTTTCTTGTATTTCCATCTACCCATAATAATTTTTAATTAGGGCGATTTTCAGGGTGCAAAATGTTGTACTAATCAACGTGAGAAGCTAGATGGTGTAAGTACCATAATCAAAGAAGAAGGAAATAACGAGGTGGAACCTAGGTCGGAGTGAATGAACTAAAGCTTACGCTCATAAGAAGAGCAAAAGGTTGATCCTAATAGCACACCCATCATGAAATGAGGGGGGAACTCCTAGCATTTTTGAAATAGATGTGGATATAGAATAACATTGCCATTATTGTTGAGCAAGAAACTCGCAATGGAGCTAATTGAATCCAAGGTAATAGGATGCTTTGTTGAGTCAGTCTAGCTTCCATGTTTTGTCATCATTTAGTTGTTGCAATTTTTGAAGAAATATTGAATTGAACTTCCATGTACTTTGATCTCCCTTGAACTCTCTAAGCATAAAGATTATTTGGGCTATACTAAAAGATCTACTCACCAAGCCTTGTGTTATGGGAAGTTTTGGTGATTAATGACAACATATGCCGCAATTAACTATTTCCATGAGTCTGTGTGACAAGGTTGAGTTCTAGCATCAAGATAAGGATATTGATGGATATGTTGATGAAGAAGATAGAAGATGAATATCATTGTGATGATCAATAAGAAAATGGTGAAGGAAATGATCAAGTGAAGAGAGTGAATATGTGGGATACGAAATAGCTATCTATGGCAAGACGGTGAAGGACAAGCGAGGTTCGGCTATGATGGACCATGTGGTGGTGAATGGCAAGCAAGCGGCTTGGGGCCGACGGACCAAACCTGGTGGTGAAAGGCGAGTGAAGCCTTTGTCATGATGGACCGTGCGAGGCCATTTGAAGCTATCAGTAATCCGCATTAATGAAAAGAAGAAGAGAAGCGTTGGCAACCCTCAAGACAAAGAAAGGACATGGCATGAAGGTATTCCTATTGGTATAGCTTTTTTATTGGTTTTGAAGTATAGGAATGTTGTACTATTAAGAGGGATGCAATGTTGATGTGCTTGCATATGTCTCGATGCTCAAAGTGACCTATCTAAGTGATACCTCATGAAAACCCCAAGACTTACCCTGTCCTATGGGTGGTTTTATACCTTTTTTTGTTGGGTTGGATAGCACTCTCAGTAAGCTTTTCATAGAGCTCAAGTTTGTCGAAAACGGACTCCGTAGCAAGGAGTTATGACCTTTTTTGGGGTGCTGTTAGGGAGGAGCGGAAATTCCGGTCTCGAACATCGGAGACTCCAATCCTAGCTCCTTTGGTTGGCAGAGAATGTAGACTGGAGACTGGTAGTTGCAACCGGAGACTCCGGTCTTCCTTTCTAGAGCGTTCACAAGTGTACCGGATACACCGAACCGGAGTCTCCGGTGTCTAAATATGTGAATAACGGCTAGTTTTTGAGAGCTCAGGTATTTAAACCCCCTCCACCCCCTCCCTGAGTGTACTGAGTTTGGGCAAGAAAGTGACTATCCAAAGCCAAATAGCCCCTCCCAAATCTCCTACCTTTATGGTGTTTCTTTGTGAGAGTGATTTGGGAAGAGAAAAGAGTTTGAGTCGAGAGATGAGAGGTGAGAGCTAGTGAGCTTCGCTCCATTCTCTGGAGCACTTGAGTTCATAGCAAGCAAATCTTCGATTGTGTTTGTTACTCTTGGAGATCAAGGTCTCCTAGACGACTAGGAGTCGCCGGTGAGCTCTCAAGGTTTTGGTGAGCCATCGGAAGTTTGTGAAAGGCTTGGCTTCGCCTCCGCAAGGGAAGAGGTAAGATAGTGAAGTGAGGAAAGTGGTTGATAGAGACTGGCTCCCTTGAACTTCCTCACGGCGATGTAGGATTCTAGGTGAAGAGCCGAACTTCGGAAAACAAATCGTTTGTCTCTGCCTCTCTCTTGTGCTTTTATCGTTATTACTCTTTATATTGTTTGATCTACTTGTGTGCTTAGTTGAACTACTTTCAGGGTGACCTATACATTTGCTATAATTGCTTGTCACTTTTTTAAAGTAGATTTTTGGTTGTTTTTGGGTAGATATGCTCTCATGTTACTTTATTTCTAGGACCGGAAACTCCGTTGCTCTGTGAACAGGAAGTTCGTTAGTGCTAACCGCTGCGAAGTATGTAAATTTAAGGAAATGGCCTATTCACCCCCTAGGCGACATCAAAGTCCTTTCATATACCTACTTATAAGTAGTAAAATACGACCTAATGTCTCTCTTTTATGCAATGCACATTTTGTGTTTTGTTTTGATTGATCGGAACAAATACATACATGTTCAATAGCATATTGTGGAAATATTTCCATAATCTATGAGATTATTGTGTCGAAGCGACATGGAAAATTTAATAATAATCTCAAACATGAATTATTCCCCACATCCTGAACCGATTGGTCTATTTAACACTTTAAAGGTATTGCCGAGGACATTATAAAGTCATAGACTGTTATGAATAGTATGAGGTATCTACTTCATTTACATAGTGATTTTCAAATCGACCTAGTAAGTATAATCTTAAGTTCCAACAGAAGACATCTAGATAACGTTCATGATTGTTAACCAACTGCAATAAGCCATAAGTACGAGTTTACCACATGAATGACTTAAGAACTTGGAGATTTTGCTATACCTTTTTGCGAGTTGTCACCCATCTTCTGTAAAGTACAGTGTCCTATGAGGAAGTAGCTATGTTCTTCAAAGAAATTAATCCGTTGCTATAACCATCCACTCAACAAGCAACTAGTGCTGTAATTCCCTATTGTTTTTTTCGCGGGTTGGCATACCCATAACATAATGACTTGCAAAGGCTCTTATGAGTCAAAACTTTGAATGGATGTATGTACCTAATTCCTCGACTAAAGGCTTATTTCACAGACTTAGAGAGGATGAAACCTTAGTACATAAATGCAGAAATGTAAAAGGAAGGGATTAGCATGTCATGCTGCACTAATGGTGCCCAAAGTTAGTACTAAGTACCTCAAGTTATCTAACGCATTTCTTATTACTTGTGATTTTGGAGAGCATGACTAATTATAATTTACTGAATTAATGACCGGAAGGGTGAATACCGAAAAAAAGTTAGATCCATCGTTTGTCCAGATGCACTCGACAAAATAATAGGACTAAGAACTTTGGCTCCTCACGCCCCAAGAATCGTCGTCTAGTAAAAAGACAACAGGAGGCCTATCTTACTCACATCACTAAGTACCCCCATGAAAGCAAGAGGAGCCATGTTGAATCTAGCAATAGTTATGAGACCCTATAACCGCATACCATTCTGCCCATGAAGAGAAAACTAGCGATAACGTTGACAATAATAGCTGCTGGTACATAAAGACCTTATTCATATTAGAAAAAATAATGATTAGAGCAAGAAACGACAGACCTGGATGTGCTCCATAGAAAGCTCAAGCTATGTAATTTCGTGAATCTTGGATAGCAACTGTCTGCTAAACAAAATTAAGGGTGTTACTATATGTCACAGCCTCCCCATATCTATACGTAGATTTATAGGTATGCGTTTGGAAGTGAAAGACATGCTAGAATGAATTGTGCATAAGTTACTTGCAACAGAAATTGATATGAAACGTATCCCCAACATGAAATTATTTAGAATCAACTCATGGCAACCAAACAGAAGTGAATATGACAAGATATTAATAATGGATGTTTTGGAACCTGGATCGGAATTTGCATAATAGGATATGGATACTAAGGCAATGTACCAAGAAGAATGAATAAAATATCTAGTAAAATAAAGGAAATTGACGGACTGAAACTCGTTCTTTATTCAAGTTTGAACTAGAATGAATATTGTTGAAACACAAATTTCTTATGCTGAGCAACTAAAAATGCTGATCGATGGAACTCTAGTTATCAGTTCCAACATATATCGAAAGATAGAAATTCTTGCTGGGGATATCAATTATCGTCAAAAACCCATGTCGGAAAGTCAATGAGCAAACCAGTTTCCTATGACCTAGAGAAGGACGGGGGGGGGGGGGGATTTGGGATGGAATTCCAAGCCGAGTTGATAACAACTCGATACTTGGCTAATTTCACTAATCTTAAACAAGATCTTGCCATCTATAAAGCCTCCTATAAATTTGCATGCTTTAGGATGGTTACCACTTTGAAAAATTGTTAGTTGGATACGTCTCAAACCTACTATGAAATCATTGCACGTTTCGTACACCCGCAATTGTTTTTGAGAAGCATCCACTTAGCTATGGACTGCAAGTCCTCTTTTCTTTATGCATTTGCATTAAATAGGACAGAAAATTAAAAATTTTGCATACTAAGTCATGTGAGAATCTGCGTTTCCATAATATGTGTCCAACAAACTGACAAGAACTTAGAGAAATACAAATTCATGAGAGAATTTCGCTAACTCATTTTAAAAATTTTAACTGACGATATATCCAAATTAACTCAAGAAGAATGAACTAAATGGTGGGTTGTACTGCTTTTTCCCTTGATAAGTTTTTCCTGCATTTCATATCAATTTAATTGATAATTTGGCAATGCAAATGTAGCTATTATCTTTCTCCATTTTTTTCTTCACTGGATTTTGGGAGTTTTAATGAGATAGCCTCACGCCGACGCCCGGAAGATTTGGGAATCACGTCGTAAGGCCAGGCCATTCCCCCTACATAGCCCATTACTAAATATGAAAGAAGTTTGGATATTGCCTCTGATAGAAGGGAGAGGAGTAATGTCAGAATAGAGGAGATGAATGAATGAATTCCTTATCCTCCAAAACATAGTGTCGCCCGTCTTGAGGTTAGAGGACCCTAAAGAGTTCCACCCGGTAGTAAAAAGGTTATCTAAGATTAGAATCAAGCCATGTGAGAAGGGAAACAGCAACACTACTCCATCACAATGAGTCACATCCAATAACTTAGTAGGAAGTTAAAATATCTCTCATTAATAAAAAAGTGTAGCGTTGATGGTAGGGCATAGATAAGATTATCATCTCTATCCCAAAATAAGCCTACTGGAGTTCAAATTTTGTTACAAAATAATCAACTTCAATTTTTTTTACTTACTCTCTAGTCCGCAAATCAAAAAGTTTTACCCTTTAATTCCTTTACCACCAACCTAATACATATTTTCCTATTAATTAAGTGTATTGTCTTCTTCTTTGCTACTAAAACTCTCATATGTGAGGATCGGTTTATTACAATTTTTGGAAGTATCACAAGAATAACAACTCTCAGTTAATGGTAATAAGAGCTAGTAGTAATCACATATTTTGGAAACTCTAAAAATCAACTTAATTGGATGAAATAGAGGCAGTTAGGGTTGGCAACAAGAGACAGACCCGCGCGCTGGCTTGGACTATACTCCCTCACTGATGCCACTCGTTCAGTGAAAGGAAGGGTGAGGAAAGCTAATAGATGAATTGTATTTATAGGAAAGCTGTTCAAAACTGATGATGACAAATACGTTTGTCCAACACATTTATACCAGAATTTAGTAATGCACATTAATGTAATGCAATTGTCAAACAAAATGCCCTAGCAATAACCTGCAAAATTTTGGGCTCATCTTGCTAGCAAACCACATGTCCATATTTACCAAAATTTAATAATCAAGAATTTAGTCACCTATTTTAACCTCAATAATCTCTCAAGGGAAAGAATGTCATATGTCTAGCATCAGATCGCGTGCAGGTACGTGGACACCATCTAGAAATACCAGCCCACTTCTTTAACTAACTTTGACAAAACTTTAACGATATTGGCACAAGGCAAAGATTCTTGTAGAACGGCGAAAACAACACATAGACGGGCAGACAGAATAATCGAAAAAGCCATGTCAGCAAGAATAGAAACAGCGTTCCATATAAATAAAAAGAATAACATGCAACTGGTCGAAGCAGTTGTCGCCATCTGCAACTTCCCGTATCCCGTATGTTTTAGACCCAAAAAGACATCCGTAGAAAGTTTTATGCAACAGTAAGTGCAAGTACTACTCGCTCAGCGCTAAGACAAGTCCCCAAAAAAACCCTTGACCAAGCAGGCAATCGTCCGAACCCTAAATCAATGAGCGCAGTCTTTTTCCAGCAAATGCTCGTCCATTGAATGCCGCAGCTGACCTCCTGAAGGGTCAGAACAAATTTATTTAGAAACTCCCAATGCTTCAGCCACCATGCTTGCAACTGGACTATTAATAATCTCCTTTACTCTGTAGTAACATAGTTTGCATCATTCTTATTTTTTGAAAATTGCTTAGATGACGAACAATTCATGATCAGCCTCACATTTACACTAAGCATGTACCCAGAGGCATACGAGCACTATGGTTCATAAGAACATTTACCTTTGATTAACATGTTTGGGACAAGGCATTTTGGTAAAAGCCTTAGCTGTCATTGGGAAGTTCAGAATTGTGAGAAGAGATGAAAGTTAAAGATAGAAAAGTACCAATGCTTCAGATCTCCCCCTTGCAGATCAGTTCACTCCTCATTTAATGCATCACACGCTTTTTGTATTCTACAATAAAACCAGCAGCAGATTATCTACAGTGTCGGCTCTAAAAGTGAAGACTACGAATTGCATGTTTAGCTACTTGAGCCACATCAGGGCAGCTCTTTCGATAAAGTAACCTTTTGCCTCGCCGCATTTCTATGCAAATATTAAGATCAAGCAAAGATTCCCGGCTTACACCACTTTGATAGCAAACTCTTTGGAAGGCAGCCTGCATCGCAATCGCTGACGGGCCACTCAACAAGCATAAGAGGGAAATAGTGGAATCTGTATCATACAGCACACCAACCTAGTACCAATCAGTCTATCGACTTAATACTTTCTTATCTATGACTCAGAAACTCACTAGTCATGTTTGTGAATCATATATTAACTATATAATGCGACGACTATTATTACCTTACTAGAAGACAAGATGTTGTCTTTCCCTGCTTTCATCATACCATCAATATGTTTGTGTTTACCATTACATAATTGCCAATAAATCTAATGCCCAGTATCACAGAAAAAAGCTTGGATCCTCCCAGCTATCTACTCAAACTTTTATATTTATCGTATAGTTATTCTTCTTTTTACTTTGTAATCGATCTATTGAATATTGTCTCTATATTTCCATTCATTCTATTTCTATGATATCTTCAAGTGCTATTGAATAAACTCACCGCAACCCTCTGATTATTCCAGTAGTCCAATTATGAACATGCCTTGATTTATATTGGCTAAATCAATTGTCCAAAAACTATCAATTCCAACAAGCGCTGTTTACTTAAACTGAATGCAAGTTATTATTCATCTGAGATATTTAAACAACTAACTATGCAAGTACACCAGTTAAACTATACGAACCATATGTTTAAACGCTAGTTTTATCAGTCAAGATATTTGTCTTATTAAGAATGTATGTCCTTAAGCACAAGATTTACAAAAAAGCACTCTAAACAGACAAATCAACCATATGTTGGTCTATTTTGGTCAGTGAATTCAAGTCTATTGAAAAATGGGAAAACTCAATACACACTTTGTTATTTCTTTCTTCCTATTGTCAGTTTCATCAACATGGCTCAAACAAAATTCATTGATTTTGATTAATCTAAGAAAAGGTTACACAGCCACATAATCCCTTTTTTATGTGAATACAGAACAAGACTTGCATTTGACTTCCTTCAACTAATATTGCAATAGTATTTGCACAGTATACGAGAAATTACTTAATATCCCAAACAAAAAACTAATCAAACGAAACTTTACTTGTAAACACATTGGTATACCGTAAAAACAGCAAGTATTCCAAATGTTAATTTTTAGTCTCAACTCTTTCCTAATATAAGTGTTCTAATTCAAGCATTTCAAATCTTCCATGTTTAACTTCAAGATCAAATCTACCTCACTCTTCGTCTCTCTTCAAAATCCAATGTAGAATCTCTGTTTTTAAGTTTGACGCTGTTCTTTTAAACATATCATTAAGTATTTTCTGTTCAAACAATTTATTATTATCATATATTTGTTATGTTTTATCATTAACAATACTTAAGCATGACGTATTTATTATATATTTATAACTTTTTTAATAAGAAAATATTAAACTTATTCAAAGCAAGTATAAAGTATAACATTCGTCAAAAGAATAACATTGCCCCAGGACGAGCGTGCATGCATGGATTCTGCTTCCAGAAAATACCTGTCTTACCTCTGGTAAACTTATAGTGTGGGTAAAGCCTACGCTATGTCTTGGTGGGCAAGCAGCTATAGTAGTATGATGAAACCAATCAGGCAGGCTCTTTTTTTTTCGCAGCGGGGGATGCTGACTTCCACTTTCTTGACGATGCCGACCAGATCAATGTCAGAGACAAGATTAATGAGCATATCAATCATGCATGG